>CANXME010001166.1:885000-1047556 GCA_948144175.1 Closterium sp. NIES-65
CGCACCGGCGAAGCAAGGAGGCCGACCAGGACAGCGCGGACAGTCTGGTGGCGGCGGGAGCGGTGGCTGGAAGTCGACCAAGGAGGTCGAGAAGAAGTCGACCAAGGACGGCGGTCGAGGAGGAGGAGGTCGACGTCGGGAGTGCTGGATCTGCCACAGCCCCGATCACCTCTCCTTCGAGTGTCCCGACCGCAGTGACTCCGACGTCGACGACAAGGGCGGCCGCGGGAGGTCTGGCAGCCGTCGTCCTTGTCGTGGAGGAAACCAGCCACGCAAGGAGAAGCAGTCGACCAAGACATCGACTTCCGCGAAGAATGCCGACTCCCCTGCTGGCGGCAAGGGGCGAGACGACAAGACGGCGTCGTGCTCGCTGGTCGGCGTCGTGGAGCCGACCATCTCTCTGGCACCGGAGGCCGGAGAGGACTTCCAGGCGGTGGCGGCAGCTGTGCAGGCGAACCCGGCGGTGGTCCTGCTCGACAGCGGGTGCTCCCACCACCTGATGGGGACGAAGGAAGCCTTCGTCGACTTGCAGCCGAGCGGCGCCATCAGGCATGTGCGCGGCTTCAATGGGGCGCTGCAGGATGTCCAAGGCCGCGGCACCGTCGCTCTACAAGGAGAGGCCGGGAAGGAGGTGCTCATCCTCGACGTATTGTACGTCCTGGGTGTGCGAGCCAACCTGCTGTCGGCCGGCCAGCTGAAGGAGCATGGCGTGAAGCTGCAGGAGGACGGAGACGGCATGCTGCTCGTCTCGGCAGCAGGGGAGGTGCTCGGGCGGGCGAGGTACTCTGGGCGAGTCCTCTGCACCGACCTGCGTCCCTGCGCGACGAGGTCAACGCCGCCCATGAAGAAGGTTGTGGCTCTGCGGGCGATTGTCTCGAAGACGAAGTCGACGCCAGACCGGATACATGCGCGGCTTGCACATGTTGGCATGGACACCATACGGAGCTCGGCGAAGAACGAGGTCGCCATTGGGCTGGACCTCAAGTCGGCGACGGACGCCGACTCCCCGTGTGTCTCGTGCGTCGGCGGGAAACTGGCGCGGCACACCTTCCCCGACCAAGGCTCCGACGCCGACGACGTGCTGGCCGTCGTGCACATCGACCTGTGCGGGCCGTTCCGCGTGACTGCCAAGGATGGCAGCCTGTACTTCTTGCTGCTGAAGGACCGCAAGACCCGCTACGTGTGGGTGAAGCCGGTCGCCAAGAAGTCAGATGCGTTGCAAGCGTTCGTGCAGTGGCTGGCGGTGGCTGAGCGGCAGACAAAGAAGTCGGTGTTGATGCTGCGCTCTGACCGGGGAGGGGAGTTCCTCGGGAAGCAGTTCACCGTCTGGGTCCGCAACTGCCTTGAGCGGTCGACGCTGCCGCCGGGGACGACGCCGTACCAGCTGCTGACCGGGAAGAAGCCCGACTTGTCGCTGGCGCGGGTGTGGGGCTGCATGGCGCAGTTCCTTGTCCCTGAGCAGCAGCGTGGTGGGAAGCTGAAGCCGAAGGCCAGGTGGGGACTGCACCTTGGCGTGTCGGCGGCGAGCAAGGGCTGGGAGCTCCTTGACGTCGCCACTAACCGAGTGGTCACCACGTCGGACGTGGTGTTCTATGAGGAGATGTCGCTGGCCGAGTGGAAGTCGGAGCACGGGCCGGTGTCCGGCCGCTCGTCGTCCACCCCGCCCTCTGACACCTCGTCGGCGACACTGCCGCTGCTTGCCGAGGTTGGCGAGCTTGCTACTGAGGCCGTCGCGGACGTCCGCCCCCCTACCCCTCCCCCTCCGACCCCTGCCCCTCCCCTTGTGGCCGACATGTGTGGGCTGACCTCGGTGTCGGCCTCCGGCGATGAGGGGAGTAGCGGGACGTCGCCTTCGGCGCCAGCCAAGTGCATCGCCGGTGGCCGACGTGACGAGCGGCAGGTCGACATGGGTTTGCAGTCGACGTCGACAGGGGAGAAGCGGGTCGAGGAGCAGCGGCCAACAAAGGAGCAGGCAGCCGTGAAGCTGACTACGGAGCTGTCGGCGACCGGGTCGTCGGCAGGGGAGCCGACCACAGGGGAGAAGTCGGCTGGGACGCCGGTTGAGGAACAGCAGGACGCCGAGGGCAGCGATGACAGCGATGATGGAGGGGATGCCGAGGAGGTCCAGCAGGGACCACGGCGTTCAGGTCGACTTCGAAGGCCGCCTGACTTCTTCGTCCCCGCTGCCTTCACCACGGTGTATGACGTGGACGATGACGACGACCTGCTGTACGATGACGCCGAGGATGATGAGGAGTTTCCGGAACTCGACCCTGACATGCTAGCCGACCCCGAGCACCGTTGGGACATCTCGACGATGACGGTGAAGGAGGCGTTGGCGAGCTGGAAGGGCCCGGCGGTGAAAGCCACCATGGAGGAGGAGATTCGCAGCCTCATCAACATGGGCACTTGGGAGCTGGTCGAACGCCCGCCGGGGGTGAACGTCATGAAGAACCGGTGGGTGTTGACGACGAAGTACCACATCGACGACACCGTCGAGCGAGAGAAGGCGAGGCTGGTCGTGAAGGGCTTCACACAGGTGTACGGCGCCGACTATGACGAGACGTTCGCGCCGGTGAGCAGCTACATCACGTTGAGGATCTTCCTCAGCATCGTCGCTGTCCTCAACCTCAACCTGATGCAGCTCGACATGAAGAACACCTTCCTGCAGAGCAAGCTCGATCGGGTGCTGTACATGTCCCAGCCGGACTACTTCAACGATGGAACCGGCCGGGTGTGTAAGCTGCTGAAGAGCCTGTACGGACTGAAGCAGTCGCCGCTGTTGTGGTACTTGGCGCTCAACGATGTGCTGGTTGGCGCCGGGTCGACGAGGCTCTCTACTTCAAGGTTGGCGAGGGTGGAGTAGCCTGCTGGGTGCTGGTCTACGTCGACGACCTGCTCGCCGCTAGCAGCAACACCGCAATGCTGAAGGAGCTGAAGGAGCTGCTGGAAGCTGCCTTCGAGCTGCGCGAGATCTCGCCGGTGCAGAAGTACCTCAGGCTGGAGATCGTGTGCGACCGGTCGGCGGGGAAGCTGTGGCTGCACCAGCAGGGCTACGCCGACAAGCTGCGTAGGCGCTTCCTTGACGAGGAGCAGACCGGGCGCACCCCGAAGACACCGGTCTCGGTCGGTGCCTACGCCGAGCTCACCTTCGATGATGAGGAGGCGCAGGAACGGCAGGAGGAGGAGTACCGGCAGAAGGTCGGCTCGCTGCAGTTCGCGGCGACGACGACGAGGCCGGACGTCGCCTTCGCCTGCAGCAAACTGGGGAGCGGCCTCACGGTGAGGAGCGACCAGCACTGGCGCGAGGTCGACCGCTGCCTAGCCTACCTCGCCAACACCCTGACACCGCCCTGGAGTTCGGCGGTGGACCTGAGTCGCTCGAGCTGGTCGGCTACGTGGACGCCGACGACGCCGGTGACAAGCTGAACAGGACGAGCACGGGTGGCTACGTGTTCGTATACGGAGGGGCTGCAGTCTCCTGGTCGAGCCAGCGCATCAAGTGCGCGACGTTGTCGTCGACCGAGTCGGAGTACGTGGCAGCCACTGAAGCTGGCAAGGAGGGACGCCGCCTTCGCTTCCTTCTCGCAGAATTCCGGCAGCTGGATGCCGGGAAGCCGACTGTCCTGCGCGCGGACAACAAGTCGGCCATCACGGTCGCCGAGGGCATGGGGTTGACGGGCAACCTCAAGCATATGGAGCGGCGACAGGCCTGGCTGCAGCACATGGTGAGGCGCGGGAAGTTCTCGCTGCAGTACATCCCAACCACTGAGCAGCCGGCCGACTTCCTGACGAAGGCGCTGCACTATCCGGCCTTCAACCGGTGCTCCGTCGCAATCGGCCAAGTGCGCTTGGCCGACGTGGGCGACGGCGACAACGACGTGCAGTAGTAGGTGCCATGCCCTTTTGCATGGCTGGTGCGGTGGACGACGTGCTCTGTGTTGGGTGCACGTCGACGAGCTAGTCTCCGAGCTGTACTGCCGTGTGGGCTGGGTGCCCAAGCGTGAACGCGGCAGGGGAGTGTCAACGGGAGTTGGGTGTTGGCCCCGTCCTCGCTTGGGCGGTGCCGACTTCGTAGTCGGGTGTGAGGGGAGCAGCCGACCTGCAGCAGTGGGTGAGCTGGTCGACTAGGAGGTCGACCTGCACGGGGGACCACTGCACGGGCGCCAACTTCAGGGTGGCGCCGACTTCGGGGAGGTCGACTTGGGAGTCGACCTGCGGAGGACGTCGAAGCCGACTTCGGCGGTCGGCTAACGGACCGCTGGTCGACCTGCGGGTGGTCGACTGGAACTGGTGGTTGACGAAGGAGGAGCCGACGTCGACCTTGACTCAGGACGCCGAGCAGTTGGGCGTCGAGTAGCGGGGCGTCAACTTCGTGACGCGCTTCGGGCGGCCGACGTGGGTGGTCGGCCGACGACTGTGCTGGTCGACGTGGAGCTGGTCGACCAGAGGGGACGTCGACCTGGAGGAGGTCGACCGATGGTGTCGTCGACCTGGTGATGTCAACGTGGAGGTGGTCGTCGACTTGGGAGGTCGACGGGCACGAACGGGAGCTGCTGGTCGACGCGGTTGCCCGGTCGACCAGGTTACCTGGGTGACGAAGTGCTGCGGAGGAGTGCGACGGTCGCCCAGGCGAAGTTGGCGAGCCCGACCTCGGTGGTGGTATCCCGAGGTCGACATGGCCGATCAGAGGCAGTCGTCAGCTCGAGGTTGACGTGGTGTTGTGCGCTGTGTAGGTGACGAGACTCTGCACGCCAATCATCTGCACACAGCTGCGAAGCAGGGTGCACTGTTGTCCTGCGTGAGCAACGCTGTCACGCCGTCAACCTGCGACGTTGGCATGCCGTCGACCTTGCCTTGCTGGAGCGCGGTCGACCAAGTCGTGCTGGAACGCGGTCGACCAAGCTGCTGGCAGTTGCCCGACCTGAATGCTTGCTCTGATGTAGTCTTGCTATGCCAACTTCATTGTACCATTGTTCTAAACTTTTCCTAGTGGAACTCTTGCCAACTTTCCCCGTGATCTAGCAAGTAGTGTGCGCACAAGGAAAACGATTAAGGAACAGAGAACGCAGAGATCACACGAGCACACGTGCCTAGCCTGCAGTCTAGCTCCCGTTGTAGTAGTTATCTCCGCAGAGGGGAAGGTGATGAGGCGGAAGACGCCGCGGAGGCGGACGAGAACCCGCGGGATAAGGAAGGCGCCACGGGGCAACCAGCGAGGTCCAATGCTCTCGAGGCGCTTAGGGAGTTAACGAAATTACCATCATCTGCGTCCACTGCTCTGTTGACGTCAACCATCGCGAAAAAAGTCTACAAAGAAATGGCGGAAAAAAGTGGCAGTTTCCAGCCATAATCGCCATAGATACGGCGGATAATCGCTGGCAGCTGGGGGGCTGTTATGCATTTTTGGGCTTTTGAACTGCTGGCCTGCATTTTCATCCCAAAATTTTGGACACCAAACTTGCTTCGAAAGTGGAGGGATAAGTTGGGGTGTGTTACGAGTGCAATTGAGTGAGCGAACGAGAATTGCACTATCGAAGCAAGAATACAATGAGCGAAGGCATGAGCGAAGAATATATAGCGAAACTACAGTGGTAACGGTAATGGACCGTGGTTGTCGCGCGACGAGCCTGGGACTGAGGTTGGGAAAATGTCGAAGCGTAGGCCCGGAGCGCGGGTTACCCGCCGAGCCGTGAGGTCGGGATGCGATGTGCGAAAATGGCGGGATGATTGTCGATGCGATAATCGCGAGTGGTAACGGTGTTGACTGAGGTGCTACAGTGATGTACGCGTTGAGCAGGGATGCGAAGTAAGGAAAAGGGATTTTCCTTACACTACCCCCCTCTCCTAAGGAGGTCCCTCTTACGAAAGTGCGTGGACGTCTTTGAAGTTTCGGCTGCGCAGATACTCGGTGAGGACGGGGTGGTTTTCAATTTTGTCCAGGGGAACCCAGTTGTCCTCGGTAGGTGTTCGGTCTTTCCAGCGGATTAGGAACTCGATCTTTCGAGCTCCTCGGGGATCGCGAACTCTGTGACTCAGGATTTTGTCGGGGGTGATGATTGGTTCGGATGGTGGTCGTGTCTTGCTGGATGGTCGATGTCGTGGGAGTTGGCCGGCGGACGGTACGTAGGGGCGAAGCAAGCTGACGTGGAACGAGGGGCTGACGTACCAGTCAGCAGGGAGGAGGAGGTGTGCGGTGACGGGTGTAATCATGTGGCTAATTCGGAATGGCCCACAATATCGGGGGCGGAGCTTTGGAGTGACGGGCAGGCGGAGGTTTTGAGTGTCGAGTAAAACGAGGTCGTCGGGCTGATAAGTGACAGGTCTGCGGTGGCGGTCGGCGTTGCGTTTAGCGATGATGTTCGATTTCTTGATTGCTTCTGCTGCCCTGGTGCGTGCTGCTTGCAAAATCTCGGCAAATTGTTGTGCACGTGGGACGGGGTTGTCGGGATTTGGGGTCATAGGTACTGTGGGGTCTTGTCCGTAATTCAGGTAAAACGGTGACTGTTGGGTCGTGGCGGATGGCGCGTTGTTGTATGCGAATTCGATGAGTGGTAGCTGCTGTTCCCACGTGTTTGGGTCGTCGCACGTGGCCCTAATGAGCTGTTCCATGGTCTGGTTTGTCCGTTCTGTCTGTCCGTCGGTTTCGGGGTGATATGATGAACTGAACTGTAGTCGCGTGCCGAACTGCTGCCACAGGTTCCGCCAGAAGTTGCTTGTAAACTTCGTGTCTCTGTCGCTGATGATCGATGCTGGTATCCCGTGCAGTCGAACGACGGTCGAGATGAAGAGGCGGGCTGTTTCCTCGGCTGTGATTGATTTCTTGCAGGCTGCGAAGTGTGCCATTTTCGTCAGTCGATCGACGACAACCAAGATCGTGTCATTCCCACTCGCCCGAGCTGGTAACCCCGTGACGAAGTCCATCGTCACTTGCTGCCAAGCACGCTCTGGGGGTGGGATCGGCTGCAATTGTCCCGCCGGCCGCTTCCTGGTTGACTTCATGATCTGGCAAGTGGGACACGACGCCACGTGTCGTTGCACGTCGGTCAACATTTTGGGCCAGTAATAATACCGCTGCAGCTGCTGCCGTGTTTTTTCTACTCCGAAATGTCCCGAGGTAACTCCGTCGTGTGCCTCCTGTAACAGTAATTCCCGTAGTAGTGTGTACCCTGGTACCCAGATGCGGTCGGTTCCAGCTTTTACGTAATAGACTCCCTTGGCTGCTGCGAATTGCTGCGAGTTTCCTCCAGTGAAGAATGGGTCTGTTTGATATCCGTGGGTAAATAGTCCTGTCAGTAGCGGACTGGTCTGGGCGAGTAGTATCGCATGGATCTGGGCAGTGGGGCGGGTCAGTGCGTCGGCGATATTCGAGGCTCCTTTTTTATAGGTGACTGTGTAATGGAAATTTGACTCGAGGAAATCGAGCCATCGAATCTGTCGTGGGTTGAGATGGGGTTGTGCACGGAGGTGTCAGAATCCCAACCACTAGACCATTGGGATAAAAGGGCTTGTTAAGTAGCGGGTCAGTGCGCCCATAACCCCCCAGGCCAACATGCCTGTAACCCTTCCCTAGGATCAATCGGGGATCACCAGTGGACCTCTGACACCCCCCCGCACTGGGATGCCCGAAGTGCATACACTGGGATTCGAACCCGAGACCGCTCTGATACCATGTCAGAATCCCAACCACTAGACCATTGGGATAAAATGGCTTGTTAAGTAGCGGGTCAGTGCGCCCATACCTCTGACAGGAGGTACTGTAGGGATCGGTGGTCTGTCCGTACTGTCACGTCTGCGCCGGTCAAGTAGCAGCGCCACACTTTGAATGCGTGCACGATCGCGAGCATTTCGCGGTCGTGTATCAGGTAATTTCGCTCAGGCGGATGCAGTTTGCGTGATTCGTAAGCGATGGGTTGGAGGCCGTTGCCGGAGTCCTGTAGCAGTACGGCTCCGATGGCGATGTCGCTCGCGTCTGTAACAACCTCGAAGGGGCGATGTGGGTCAGCGATGCGTAGGACGGGTGGTGAACAGAGAACAGTTTTCAGGGCAGAGAAGGCAGCATGCTCTTTCTCCCCCCACGTAAAAGCGACCCCCTTACGCAGTAAATCCGTGAGCGGGGCTGTTAAGCGCGCCATGTCGGGGACGAACCGACAGACGTAATTAACGAACCCTAAAAAACTCTGCAGTTCCGTGATGTTCGTCGGGGGACGCCACGCTTTGATAGTATCCAGCTTCTTAGGGTCGATTTCAACCCCAGCCTCCGAAATAACGTGTCCTAGAAATTCTAGCCTGTCCCGAAAAAACTCGCACTTGGAGCCCTTGGTGAGTAATCGGTCTTCTGCTAAAATTTTGAAAACTGCTTCGAGATCGACTAAGTGCTGCTGCTTGTCGCGATTGTAAACAAGGATGTCGTCGAGGTAGACTATCACGCATTTATCTAAAAGGGGCCTAAACACCTCGTTCATGGTCATCTGAAATGTTGCGGGTGCGTTTGTCAGCCCGAAAGGCATCACCGTGTATTCGAATGACCCGTACCTAGTTCTAAATGCTGTTTTGGCGCAGTCCGATGGTTCGACCCGAATCTGGTGGTAACCGCCCCGTAAGTCTATTTTCGAAAATAACCGTGCTGTTCGCAGCTGGTCGATCAATTCGTCGGCGCGGGGGATGGGGTACCGCGATATGACTGTTACTCTGTTGAGCGCTTGGTAATCAATGCACATGCGAAATCCTCCGTCTTTTTTCGGTGTGAACAGTATCGGTGCGGCGAACGGTGACGAGCTCGGTCGGATAAACTGCTTCTCTAATAGGTAATCTAACTGCTTCCTTAGTTCGTCGAGCTCGGGCTGTGTCAGTCTGAACTGGCGCTGTACAGTTGGCTGTGCCCCCGGTTCTAACTCGATCCTATGGTCATGTGCCCGCTGAGGTGGCAGCCCTTGTGGTAAGTCATCGGGAAAAATCCCCGAGTACCGTTTCAACAGTTCATGAAGTTCGGGCGGTACTGCTGCCAACAGTTTCTGGAAATCGCTCGGCTGCTCCTCTTTTCCTACTAATGTTATATCTACTGCGTATACGTCAGCTCCCGCGGCGACAACCCGTTTCATCGTGATGGCGTTGACGTGGACCGTTGAAGACTCGGGCGACTGCCAGCGAGGTAATTCGACCTAGTTACCATTACTTCGCACGGTGCAGCTACCCGTCGTCCAGTCGATTCGCCGGTTATACCGTCGTAGCCAATCACGTCCCGATAAAATGTCGTGCCCATCCAGAGTCGTTGCAAGCATTTCCTGTGTAAATCTGAAGTTCCCCCCGCAGCGGACTTTTACTCGCTCCACTTTTTCCCGTATGGCCAGTGGCGTGCCGTCGACTAAGCGCGCGTCTATCTCAGGTAAGCAACGGTTAAGTGTTAACTGCAGTTTCCGTGCGGTCGCGGTATTAACTGAACTGTGGCTTGCTCCTCCGTCAATGAAAATCTTGACTGCTGCTCCCTCTATTTTCCCGTAGATTAGTACTGGGCAATCCGTCGCTGTACCCTCCTTATTCATCCGAGCCCGATCGATGGCGTGAATCGGTACTGTGACTCGGTGAGGGTCGGTGTGGTTGGGCGAGCAGGCAGTCTCGTCACTAGTTGGCCCAACTTCTACTGACTGCTGGCGTTTCCCTGCCTCTGAGACTCCCTCCCCTGCTCTGCTCCGCGGCGCCTCAGCTCCTCTGGGCACTCGCTCTTGTGGTGGCCCGGCCTGTTGCAAGCAAAACAGCGCCCCTTAAACGGTGCGGCAGCTGCATTCGTCGCAACGGCGTGTACAGTGGCGTGCTCGGTCGGTCCCCGAGGACGATGTCCGTAGTAGGACCCCGGTCTCGGTCGGCGTAGGATGTCAATTTTCTCGGCGAGCGCGAGAATCTCGTTGAAGTTCGAGAGTCCGCGCAGCATTATTTCGTGCGAGATATCCGGCTTCAGCCCTCCGACGTAACGGTCCACCCGCTCCGCTTCGTGCATGTAGCCGACCTGCTCGCAAAGTGCGAGAAATCCGCTTGTGTAGTCTTGAACCGACCCGAGCTGGCGCCAAGTGCGTAGTCTGTGACGCGCCGAAATCGAAGCCGCGATCGGCTCGAAGCGCGCCCGAAGCCCTGCGCACCACGCATCCCACGTGCTGTATTGGGCGGTCTCGCAGAACGAACTCCAGGTGACAGCTGGACCCGTGGGCCCTTCCTCGTGCGACAGTGGCTCGTAGGCGCGTGGCGACGTCACGATGACTCGCCACCAGTCCATGGCGGGGCCCCTTAGCAGCGAAACTGCATACCGAATCTTCACGGCGTCCGACTCAATTGCACTCGTAACACTTGGTATTCAGAGCCTACGATCTCATCTCGGACCGCATCCACACCTTCGCTTCCCCACTATCTCAATTGTTTGGGGGGGGGGTAGACGTCTCTTAGCGACACAGCACCGCCGCTCGTAGTGCTCTCTCGTAAGCACGCACGGCCACGACCGAGGCGTCTACCCCCGGATCAGCAGGATTGTGGTGACTCAGTGTTAGATTAGTATTTGACGAACTACAGAAGTATTTGACATTGATTAGAATAAAAAACTACACGTAAGACCAGACCCCGAGTCTATCGCGTTTACACCCACTTGATAGCGCCACTTGATAGTCCCATCCCCTTTTTTTGAAAGAGGAATAGACCCCCAAGTTTATTTTCCATGTATATACGGAAGCAGCCTTGGTAAAAGAAGACCTAGATTAACCATGGATGACACAAAATGGGGTAGCGCAATTAGCTGACATTGGGAGTTGAGCAGAATCCATGCAAGTGATGGGTGGTAGCTATTCAGAATTCATGCAGCTTTGTATTCCTACATACAAATGACAGGTTGACATACATGATAATAACACATACACCGTCCCCAGCTGTCCTTCCCACGTGAGAAGCCCATCTCTGTCCTCTTCCGGCTGTCACATGCAACTAAAGTGCAGCTAGCTGCGTATGTACACTGATCCAGGCACGCGTGTGTGAACATGGCACAAGCAAGGAGCATCAGCTATCGGTATGTACACTGATCCACAAGCATGCCTACCTAAACGCAGGGAGGCCAGATGTCCCGATTCTTGAAGGATCCTGTCCATGTGGAGCGCTGCTGTTGCTTCCTGCCCGTTCCAGCTAATACAAACAAGCGGTACAACAGCTATATACAGCTACATTCAAGTGCAGGCACTAACGTGGCGACCCAGGGCTACACCCTGCTACCCCTGCGTTCATGCTGGGCAGGGGATTGGCAACAGCATTCCATGACTCCTTTCAGCTTGTACCCCTCGTCAAGAGAGCGGCCTGTTGAACACGATAATCCCGAGCAGGAGAATCACAAGAACTGCCACTGCTGGCACCACTTCCGGCCCTCCGTGCTCTCCTTCTCCTCCATGCTCTCCTTCTCCTCCATGGTCCCCTTCCATACAGCCCCCACCGCCCCCACTATCTCCTTCCTCCTCCTCACCCCCCTCCTCGCCAAATTTACCTCTGTAACTATGTTGAACAGCAGCAGCGGGAGCAGCTCGGTGGGTACTATGCAAACTACCACACAGCTGCTGCTGATAACTCCCACGTCCCCCCTCTTCCTCCTCCTCTTCTTTCCCCTCTTCCTCCTCCTCCCCGTCAGACCCCTCCTCGCTGCTCCCGCTCATCTGCTCGAAAGAAGCATGATGATCAGCACCCAGCAGGAGCAGCAGCGAGCCCCAAGCAGACCCTGGCAAGGACGAGAGCTGGTCCAGCAAGTGAGAAACCACGGATACCACTGATGGCGACGGCGGGGACGCGGGCGGTGATCGTGCGGGAGCATTCTCAAAAGGTACGAGCGGTCGAGAGGAGCTGGAGTCTCGAGTGGCTTGTGGTAGTGACAATGCCGGTCGTGGCAGTGGTGTTGATGCTGAGTTTCTGCCTGTTGCTCTGTTGGCAAGTCCTGGTTTGGCAGCCTCTGCTACTGGCACTGGCACTCCAATGCTTGCTGCTACGGCTTCTGCCACTGCGCCTACTGTTGTTCCTGCTTCTGCTGCTGTTGCTGCAGCAGCCATTACTGCTGTTGCAGTTTCTTCCCTTGCTACTGCTGCTGTTTCTGCAGCAGTTTCCACTGCTCCTGCTGCTGCTAATTCGGCCACTGCTCTTCCAAAGCAACACACATGGACAACAGGCACATGGACATCAGGCACATAGAGAATGAATGAGCAGAGGAGAGGAGAGGTCAAGGCCCAAGGCAGAATATGGAAGCGGAAAGCAAAAAAGCATGGCAACCCCTTGCTAATGCTGTCTTCCTCGAATAAGAAGAAGAAGAAAAACAGAGAAACGCACACCTGTACTTGTCTCAATGAGACACTGATCGCACAACAAGGGCCCCTTTGTGAGAAATTAGTTTGAAAACTCTCAAAAGTGACCATAAGGCGACTCAACAAGAGACATGCAGGCCTGTACCGTCCCTCGGCCAGGGATTTGTAACAGAACAGGTGCCGTGTCGACGTGCCATTATCGCAGTCCATGCATGGACTACCTTCACCACAAAAAAAAAAATCAATGTACCTTTCCCACAACAAAACAAAGAGCCGACGTACCTGCACTACAGGGAAGCAGGGCAGCCTCCCGATTTCTTTTGAGAAGTCTCAAGAGTGCGTACCTGTACTACAGGGAAGCAGGGTAGCTTCCCAATTTCCTAATAGCCTGCTCTGCGAATCATCAGCCCTCCTGGTTCCTCTGCTCCTCCCAGCCCTTGTGCCTGTTTCCCTCTCTTCTTCTACTTCACAACCACTGCGCAACACTCCGGCCCCACCATTATCAACAGCGGCAGAAACTGCAGCAGTATCAGCAGCAGCAGAAACCGTATCAGTACCAGGAGCAGCAGCAGCAGCAGCAGAGGTGAGGGAAAGCGCAGGCGCTCTATTCCTTCTCCTGCGACCAATCAGCCGTTGCACGTCTGGGTTGCTGCCTATGGCCGCCCACACTGCCGGGTCGCGAGCCACTGACGTCACTGCGCTCTGTAAGGAGGGAGAGAGAGGAAAGGGTGACACGGAACTCTGTTTTAAGACGTCCCTAAATTCGCTCACACTGCCGGGTCGCGAGCCACTGATGTCACTGCGCTCTGTAAGGAGGGAGAGAGAGGAAAGGATGAAACGCAACTCTGTTTTGAGACGTCCCTAAATTCGTCCACACTGCTGGGTCGCGAGCCACTGACGTCTCTGCGCTCTGCAGGGGAAGAAGGAAGGTGGAAAGGGGCTCTTTCTTGTGTCAAAAAGTGTGGAGAGACATGGAAGGATGTCCAGAAGTGATGATAGGGAGTTCTCCCACCTGTAGCTCCGAGGCGTGTAGAGAGGGTTTTTTTGAGACGTCTTAAAAACACCCTCTCTACACGTGGCTATTCTCTGTGTGGAGAGACATGGAAGGATGACCAGAAGCGATGATAGGGAGTTCTCCCACCTGTAGCTCCAAGGCGCGTGAGATCACCAGCACACGCCTGAGAGAGAGATTCATGAGCTGCTAGGGGAAAAATAAGGCCCTACCTGTAACTCTGCATCCCTAGAGAAGAGCTCCAAGGCGTGTGAGACCACCAGCACACGCCTGTCCCGCCCGCCCTCCTGCACGGCTCTTCTGCGCACATCTGTCACCAGCTGATTGGCCGACACGGAGTGGCTGCAGGCAGGAATGAGCAGGTTGGAATGGGGAGGGTACAGTGCTGGTATCAGGCTCGGCAAGGGAGGCAAGGCAACAACCTGACAAGCCAGAAGTAACCGTGCCAGGGACCAATCACCAAATTCGTGAACCAGCATCTAATTTTCACGCCTTCCTCCCCCTCGTAATCATATCTGCACCTCTCTGCGTCCTCAGCCCGTCATGTTTCCCTACCTCTGAACCCCTCCTCTCCACCCTGGTATTTCAGCATTACTAAGTCCCAAATCGCACATTGTGCAGGGCAAGCCACCTTTTATGAAGTTGACTCAAGAAACAACTGAGAATGAAACAACTGAGAATGAAACGCACTGTGCAGTGCGGAGCTGCCTTGCTGTTCATGGACCAGACCAGATCACGGCTGTGCGTGTACCTAACCTAGCGGGCATATATCGCCTGCTGAGCTTATACCCTGCTTGGTTCCATCTCTGTAGTTCATCTCACCTGGGAAGCGACTGAACGCTGCCGTAAGTTGAACAGCATTTCAAAAAATCTCCCAAGACTGAATATACCCTGTTTGGTTCCATTTCTTTCATGATTCTCACCTAGGGAGGCGGTAAAAGTTCTTTGCTTCTTAAGAGGCCTCAGATCGCTACCTTGTTTCTTTTTCAACCATCATTCTCACCTAAGAAGCGACTGAATGCTCGTGTGCAGCTGCTTCACCTGTTGAAACGTTCCGGAACTCTTACGCGCCTCAGACAGCTGTAAAACCTCGTTCTTATGATCAAGCGCACCTGGGAAGCGACTGAATGCTCGCGTGGAGTTGCCTCGCCGCGTGAGCCACCTCCGATGCCGACGGAGCAGGGCCTATCCGCACCGACTCTTGACACGTGTCAGCAGCCGGACCTATCCGCGCTGACTCCCCTCCTATCAACGGTGGCGATCTCCCGGATTGATCCAACGGGCCGCCTATGGAGCGATCGAGAGGGTGGTGAGGATGAATCGGCGGTTCACACACGGCGGTCCAATCGTCGCGTAGGGTTTCACACACGTCCCCACGGGAACCGCCGCCGCGATCGCCGCTGATATCATCTCTGCGATCATCTCTGCGATCAGCTCTGCGATCATCTCTGCGACTATCTGTGCGATCGTCTCTGCGGTCATCCCCTAGATCTTCCCGGAAATCCTCGCACAGGTCCCACTCTTCCTCTCGTGCCGACGCGGCTGCGAGCCGCGAGCCCTGAGAGCCCTGATATGAATGCCAGTACGCGAAACAATTCGTAAACGGAAAAAAAGGACGGGAGGGTAAGGATGTGAAAGAGTAGAAGAGATTCAATCGTGCGTGTCAATGTCACATCATGTGTGCCAACAAAGAAGACGTAATCTCGGCTGAACGAATAGGTTTTAACATGTACAATAAACACGAGCTGCTGAGACTCGCCTGATGGTTATGTCTTCCGAATGCCTCCATGGATAGGATGATGGGCTCCTGATGCTTTTGGGCAGAAGGAACTTGGTAAACAGACCCTCGGGATTGTCGCCACAGGCAAACGCAGTGTCGAACACCGTCCGCCAACCGTGAACCAGGCGATTCCGACCACTGTTCTACTCGCGTCGCCACAAGGCCACTACTGAGACCAATAATTCAGTAGAAGGAAGTATTCTGCTGTGGCTAAACTACGACATATTCGCCTAACGAATCGTTCAAGAACAGACCTTTGCGTAACGCCTGCTAAACGGGAACCACGATTGACCAAAACTTGCACGTATGGCTACGTTTGCTAGATTCTTCGACACCAATCTGTTCCCAGAGACAACCTGTTTGCTCACGGAATACAACGATTTTTCGCCTTCCGTGATTTCCCTGTGAGAGCAAGCCCATGAGCGATGAGCACAGCAGCACAAACAGAAACGTAGCACCACAAGACTGGTCGCCTACTGGACGTCTACAAACAAAGAAACAAAGCTTTACAAGTGGCCTGCCAATCCGAGTCATTGCCGCGCAGCTGGCTGTAAGTATGTGATGCACAGCACCCAATCGTGCGTGCGCATCTGGCAAGCCACGAGATTGTTAGGCAGGCAACCAACCAGACCGAGCTCATCTCGTATTTCATTCGTGTGCCACGCATTTGACGCATCGTTGTCATTTCCTCCCTACTGCGTAATTCGAAATTACCTTTCGTTGGGTATTTACAACGAAATTAGTGAAACATGTTTAGTTATGAGGGCAGGGGCGCTGAGTTGGCTGCCCTTCCTTTATCTAGTTTACATGAAAATTCTCCATATACACCTTAACTAGCATCACAACACGAAACGTCTACGAGCTATTACACCCTACCCAAACTTTATTCTCCATTGGACAACTCAAATGAAAGCTTGACTAAATGACCGAACCAGATGGAATGGTTGCATTCCTCAACACGGTAACAATCCCCTTGTTGATGACAAAGCCAGAATCTTCCTGAATAGACTCTTGAACTCCGTCCTTGTTGATAATCTGGAAGAGAGAACACAAACAGGGGAAGGTTCACTCAGATAAGCTAAGCTAATTCCTTTCTGAACAGAGAGTGGTTAAAGCACAAATAGTTTCCTACATGCACGTTGTCTCCGATTCGCGCGTTCTTGTCTAGGATAGCTCCCTTGATGACGGAATTCCGCCCAACACCAATGGGCAACTGGCCAGATGCAAGTACCCTCTGCAACTCATCCTCATCCTGCAAATGACCAGCGGGGTAAGTTGCAACATCCATGAAAAGAGTCTGATGTGAATTAAGCAGGCTGAGAGAGCATCTGTAAGAAAAAAAATGAGCTGACAGCGAAATACACTTGGAAAAAAAATCATTAACAGAAATCATTGAACAAGTACCTCGTAGTAGTCAGCTCCTAGCAGCAAGCTGTCGTGGATGGATGACCCTGCACCAACTATCGACCGCAGGCCCACCATTGAGTCGTGAATGGCGCACTCCTGAGAGTCAGAGACAGTGACAGTGGCAAAGATTAGATACAGTGACATAGATAGGAAAGTTGCAAATAGCTAATGAGGCAGCAAGTCCACGTCTTTGGGAGCCCAATTTCCGGACCACCATCATGCATTGGATGGTGGTTGCGGCGAATAGGTTGACAATTAACTCATGCGAATTTAACTAGGAATGGAGAAGTCCAACGAGCACGGAATGAGTGCATACCTGCAAGATGCAGCCTTCCCCAATAACGCTGCCAGAAATGTCAACGTTGTTCAGCTTGGAAGGAGGCAGAGAGCGGGACTGAGTGAAAATGGGCGCCGACCGATCATAGAACCTGCACAGCACAGTTTTTACAAGGAGGTACAGACAAGACGTGAAAGTGAATGACCAGGAGATTAAACACATGAGAGAAACAGTACAAGGAGTACGACCGATGTGCGAGACACAGCGACAGACAGAACCCTCAAGGGGGAACTAACTTGGTCATGATGGGAATTCTCAAACACGAAGAGGGGATCCCGTGGGTCCAGCTTGGTGAGCCCATGATCGAGCCTGACTGAGAATTGTAACGCAATTCCACTCATGTGTAAGGAAGGGCTCGGAATGGTGTATTTTAATTAAGCCCGACTAAAACATCGTGGTGGAATTTCTCTCACGTGAAGGGGGGGGTTGGGGTTGGTGAGCCTGAGGTTGGCGTGATACAAGGCATAAAAGAAAATCAATATCCTCCCAGTACCCATCATAGAAGTACGTTTGCACCTCATGTACACTCGAATTACACTGAAAGTATCAGTACGTGACTTAACTCACGTGAAGGGGGGGTTAGGCTTGGTGAGTCTGAGGTTGGCGTGGTAAAACGCATCAATGGACCCAATGTCCTCCCAGTACCCATCATAGATGTAAGCTTGCACCTGATGCAAGCAGGACACACACAGACAGGGAGAACGGGCAAAAAAGGGACTCTTGATTTGACCCATGTCCTCCCAGTACCCATCATAGATACACGCTTGCACCTGATGCACTTGATACAGACAGGGAGAAAGGGGAACGGAAATGGGTTTTGGGGGTGGGACAGGGGGAATGGATATAGGAGGGACGGAAAGGAATGGAAGGGGAGGGAGGGGAGTGATGTGGGGGGAGAAGGGGAGGGGTGGGGAAAGGTTAGGAGAAGTCTGTCCCAATCGACTAACCTTGGAGCCATTAACACATGCACCAGGAATAACCTCTCCGCGAAAGTCATTGGCGTCTGGGATTGCTCGAGCAGCAAGCGAGGCAGGCTATCCCTGCTCATGACGATTTCAAGTCTTTCTCATTTTCAGCTTACCTTGGAGCCGTTAGCACAGGCAGCAGGGACGACCTCCCCACCAAAGTCACTGGCGTCTGGGAACTGCTCGAGCAGCAGGCGAGGCTGAGCCTCCCTGCTGATCATGACCTTAAGCCTGACTCAATGTTAACTCACCTTGGATCCATTAGCACAGGCAGCAGGGATGACCTCCCGGCCAAAGTCATTGGCGTCTGGGAATTGCTCGAGAAGCAGGCGAGGCAGAGCCTCCCTGCTGATGACGTAGATCCCCATGGACGCTATGAAGGGCCGCTTTGCTGCCTCCTGGGGATCTAGACCCACGTTCGTTGTGTCCATCTGACAATGTAAACGAAATCAATTCCAACCACGTTTGTGACAACGTCAGCTTCTCGTGAGAAAAAACCAGGCCAATCACCAGGACAGAATTTATTCGTGCCTATTGAAAGATTGGGTAGTGCCCAAATTATTCTTCCAGTTGGTGACTGTTCGTACCTTCATCTTGTCGAGCTCTGCTCCTTGAGGCTTCTCAGCAAATTCAGTCACACGCCCATCCTCATCAACCTTCATGATCCCAAAGGACGTCGCCCGCTCTCTAAACAAGTCCAGCCAAGAAAAAGCGTCAGAAAACCATCTCTATACCGAAAGGCAAGCACTTGCAGACGAAAACAGTCTTGCAAGATCAAATCCCTGAAATTCAATTCCCTCTACCTGTCGACAGGGATCGCGGCGACGGTGATGTCAGCACCAGCACCCCGGTGGCACTTGATTATTCTGCGGTAATCGCACCGGTACAGCTGGTCGGCCGCGAGGATCAGATACTCCTGCGGGTTGTGGTCCTCCAGCAGCCATATGTACTGACGCACCGCATCCGCCGTTCCCTGACATAGAGTGAACACACCACTCAGAGTCAAAAGAATTAAATGATGTGTTTCCGATCGGGGCTTCGTTACAGCATAAAGTAAAATGACTTATTTTACATAAGATCGACTATGACTCTTCCATGGTTTCTTTTAAAAACTCAAGTGCCAGTCAAAACCCACGGGTCCTTACCTGGAACCAGTTTGGATTATCCGGGCTCTGCTCCGCTGCGAGCACTTCCACGAAGCCCTTGGTCTGGTAACCACTCAGGCACGGCGCATATGCTGTGAAGCAGTGACGGTTGAGCGAGGCGGAATTGACCTGCGAACAGAGACAAGGAGCTAACGTTGAGAGAAAAGCATGAAGTTGGTGTTGCAACGAACGAACGTCATGATCGAAAGCACGCGATCAGCACCAAGCAAAAACCTTTCACCCAGTTAAAAACTGTCTGCCGCTGTGGGCTAACAAAAGCAGCCGAAGTTACCTGAGTGAGAACGTAAATCCGATCTATGTCACTATTCAAGCAGTTGCTAACGGGGATGTCGATCAGCCTGTAATTCGCGGCCAACGGCACAGCAGGCGTTGCTCGCTCCTTCGTCAACGGGTAAAGCTTTGCACTGGCTCCCCCACCCAAAATCACCGAGAGCACACTCTGCGTGACAGAAACAAAGCACCAGGCTTTGCATGAGACGAAACACCCAAACACGATCTACAAAAGCAAGTCACAAAAACAAACGACATGGAGCGACCAGTTTAACCCAAGCACGCACCTTGTTGGGCTCTGGATCAAGACAGACATCAGTAAACGCTTCCGAATCGGAAATAGCTCGGGGTGTCACTGGCCTCTTCAAATTTTTTGATTTGCTGGTGCCATTCTTCTGCTGGACTGAAAGTTGCTGAGAAACGGCAGCGCTCCAAGAGATCTTGGTCCCACCCGACGAAGAGGCAAATCTATGTTGACAAGCGCTAGCGAGCTTCTTGTTCTGCTGGCTTGCTCCTACGAGGCAGGTGCCCGTGGCATACTTCGCGGTAGCCATGTGCCTAGAAATGAGACCAGACGCGAAACAATTTGAGAGTCCTTCCGACTTCGTGAAGGAGTTCCTGAGATCTTGAATGCCGGCGTAATTCACAAAAAACAAGCCCAACTGGCAGCACCTTGTAGCTCGAACCCAGAAGCTTGCAGCCAAATGGAGTGTGAGGATGCGTGCTTAGTCAAGCCTAACGAAAGATTCTCCACAGCCATAATGCCTTGGCCCTGAGCCTTTGCGAAGGAAGTCTTCGGTGCTGCGAGATTCGCGACAGCTGACAAGGTGGGAGAAAGGCACGCGATTTGCTGAGATAAAGAGTGTCGCGACGGTTTTGTTCGCGAAGAGATCTCAGACCTTCCAGTCAAAGGGCAGGGAGATTCCGAGGTTATTGGCGCGCCTCGGTGATGTACAAGTCCTTGATTGGGGGACGCCAGCGTGGGGCATGGGGTGGACAATTCATGGTGACCATCCACATCACTTCTATGACGTGGCACATTTAAACAAAGCATACGCTTTGTTGGAAGTGGGTGAAAATGCTATAACTTGTCCTCTAGCAGAAGACTACTGCCTTAAATTCGCATTTTCTCCTTGAGGAGAACACAACTCCAACCATGAAACTACACCTCTTCTTGTGCATCTTTACCCCAATAACTCTCAAAGCAAACCTTGTGCCATGTGTTTGTGTTGTAGTTGAGAAAAACATATCATTATAGGTTTCCAAATAGCTTGTTGCGTGAATAAGGTTCAGTTGCAGCAAACTCACTTTCAGCATGTCTGGCTGGCAAACCGTCTGGTCTGGATGCCATACCCGTATCTCGGATGACACAGAGTGCATTTGACAACCAAACTACCCAATCTCTGCATGCATTCCTCCACTGCAAATAGTTTGAATCAACAAGATCTCCATGGATGCCTCAAGATGATACCATCCAAAACTAGCTCATCTAGCTCCATAATCATATCACATCTCATACAGCATGTTTCAAATAACAGCCTCAAGAGGATGGGATGGAGAAATGATGTCAGGCCATTCTGCTTGATCGTTGATGGTCCAACAGGAGAGCGATCACAAGAGGAAAGACTGTTCGTAGGATGACTGATGCAGAAACTAGGGGCTTGGATGTACAAAAGAGAGGGTAGACCCCCTCGTTTTGTGGCTAGCCCATGGCATACTTGGCTGTCCAGGTACGTGCGGTTGCTTCATACTTTTGCCTGTCTGTCTTATACATGTGGGCGATTTCAGGAACCAGAGGATCATCTGGGTTCGGATCCGTCAACATGGAGCAAATCGACAAAAGTACCTGCGAAGGACAAAAGCACAAATATTAGAAAAGAACACCAAATTGTAACAACATCGAACAAAAGCCTCATTTAACTACCTTAGAAATGGTCAAGGCTGGACTCCACTGCTCCTTCAGAATGTCCAAGCAAATGCTCCCGTTGCTATTGATGTTGGGATGAAACACCTTCGTCCTGAAGGCGACCTGCAATATTGGAGCGTAATGGAGCGACAGTAGGTAATGTTGAGACTGAAGAATTCCCAGACAAGAAGCCCAGATGACCATGATTGACGACCGGAACTGCCGAAAATGACTTAAGAGGGTAACCACGAAGAACCATATGGTAACTAATCGGGAGACAATACAGATTAAACGTCGCGATTCATTACACGCGGATTTAGGGTACCTGCGAAGAACCATATGGTAACTAAACGGCAAGCAATACATATCAAACGTCGCGATTCAATACACACAGATTTCAGATCGTACCTTGGGAGGCTTGAAAGGGTAGTCGGGAGGAAAGTGTATGGTAACCAGGAAGACGCCACCGGCGTAAGGACTATCTGGAGGACCCATGATTGTCGCTTGCCAATGAAACATGTCTTCGGCAACTGGACCTGCACTGCATGATGTAGGAGGGTCTCTCTGAAGATCTTTCAGCTCCTTAAGAATCCTTTTCGAGGCCATCGCGGGCCCTCCCCCAACCGAAACTAATATAAAATCCGGCAATAAGGCGACGACGAAGAATCTGCAACGTAATATGACGAGAACAGTTCAAGCCTGCAGGCCAAAGCACACGAGTTCACAGATCCTAGGGATACCAGTTGCTTAGGCTGCAGGGGGAGAGCGTTGGAGGGAAAGCTAGGAAGGATGGGAAGGATGAGAGGGAACTGATTGAAGCTTTGACTGTAGTCGCAGAACCTGCTGCTATCGCCAGCGGCGGATCGGACACGCACCGAGGACAGTACACGACTCATACGACTGGCTGCCTCTTGCGACTTCTGGGTTCGATGATGACCACGGGAAACTGCATCGCAGGGCTACGCGGAGGGGTTCTGCGAACTGCTTCGCCAACACTTGGACCTTCATCCACACAAATCCAGATTGATCCTAAGCTGTACACCTCGTCCATGGAATAACTATCTGTCTTTTTCACATAAACATATTATTCAGCTAGCAGCGTCAGGTGATGTGGGAAGGGAACATAATACACCTTTCGCATGTTCTCATTCTCTTTGTGGAGATTTTTATATTTGGGATATCACGTGTTACAAAACAACATTCCTTGTAAACACCATGCAGACTCTATAGCCATGCCACGTTACTATCGAACCACATCTGTCTTGCTGATGTCCCAAGAGCAAGTTTCTCGCAATCGTGCTGCCACATCCTTGAGAACCCTTTTCTTGTGCATCCTAAACCGAACGGCCGTAATCCTCTCCTCCACCACCGGCAGCACCACCTCACACCAACCCTCCACCTTCAACCCCGCACGCCCTGCCGACTCACATCCTCGAAGCTCCTCCAGCACCGCCTCATCTTCTTCCAAACTCGTTGGGAACTGCTTCAACCGAGCCTCGGCAAAGAGCCGGACCGTCTCAGCAGCAGCTTTCAAAGCAGGTGTGAAGGAGGAACCGATTGGGAGGAGGTGGTGGCAGGAGGAGGTGGAGAGGGCCCAGCCGTAATGAATGGCAGCACTGGCCAGGGATGTGTAGCCTGGGTCTGGGCTAGAGGAGGCTGCACATGGGAATGGAGGGGAACAGCGGGGAGAGATGGCAAACTATGATATGCCTGAAGGTAGAGGCGATTGAGAGGAGGTGGTGGCAGGAGGAGGTGGAGAGGGCCGGCCCAGCCGTAATGAATGGCAGCACTGGCCAGGGACGTGTAGTCTGGGTGTGGGTCAGGGGAGGCTGCACATGGGGAAAGGAATGGAGGGGAACAGCAGGGAGAGATAGAGTGTTGAGACGCCTGAAGGAAGAGGCGCTTGGCAGAAGGTGGTGAAAGGAGGAGGTGGAGAGGGCCCAGCCATAGAGGAGGCAGCACCGCCCAGGGATGTGTAGTCTGGGTCTGGAGTGGCTGGGCCTGTGGGGACAGGTCGGGAGGATTTTTTTGAGAATTCTAAAAAAATCCCTACAGCGAGGTGGAGAGGGCCCAGCCATAGAGGAGGCAGCACCGGCCAGGCATGTGTAGTCTGGGTCTGGAGTGGCTGGGCCTGAGGGGAGAGGACGGGAGGATTTTTTTGAGAATTCTAAAAAAATCCCTACAGCGAGGTGGAGAGGGCCCAGCCATAGAGGAGGCAGCACCGGCCAGGCATGTGTAGTCTGGGTCTGGAGTGGCTGGGCCTGTGGGGACAGGACGGGAGGAAACAGCAGGTTGAGAAGGTGGGGCGGGAAAGAGCAGGCAGGTTGAGATTGTATCAAAAACTGGGAGAGGAGGACGAGATGGAGATGCGGAATAGAGGGATGGAGAGAGAGAATGGTTGCACGAGCCATATGCTACAACACACGCCGCACTGTACTGTGTTCACATCTGTATTGCTTCAGCTACTCACGTTGTGACACGTGGACGGCGTGCCAGCTGGCAGCGAGGGCAGCAAGCAGATTTGGCTCCACTATGCCGCCCGCCCACACAGACACTCCCACGCCTTCGTCCTCCTCCTTTACAAACACCTCCTTTACAAGCACCTCCTTTACAAGGACCTCTTTTGTATGCTCTGTGCTTGTGCCACTACGATGCTCCGCTCTAATCCCCCTCGTTTCCCTTGCACTCCTCTTTTCTATCCGCTGTCGCAGCTGCAGCTGTGGCAAGCTATTCCCTTCAGCATACGTCCCCCCAGGCTCTCGAGCCTTCACCACTTCACCCACCGCTGTTGCTGCCGCCTGCCACATCACATGCACCACACCTCCCTTTCCTCCCACGCCCAACATTCCTCCCACACCCTCTTTACCTCCCATTCCCCCCTTCCCTCCCACGGCCTTTTCCTCGTCTCTTGGAAGCAGCAAAGGGTCTCCTGTGCCCCAAACTCGGCGCAAGCCCGCCCTCAGATCCACCTCCCCCGGACGAACCTCCCCACCTCTCCCTCCCCCCATCCCTCTCCCCACATCCTGCCCCTCCTGGTGGTACACCACCGCGGCTACGGTTCGGATGGCTCGGGAGAGGTTCGGGAAGAGCCGGACGTGGTCATAGGGATTGTCATCGAGAACAAAGCCGTATCCCAGCAGCAGATGGTGGTTGGGCTTGTACCCATACACTGTGAAAAGCTCTGCACCGCGCTGAACCTCTTCCCTGGCGTAGAAGTCAAAACCGCTGGCATGTACCTGGTAGGGAAGGATATGGCGGAATAGATTGGAATGGGGCACAGCCGCATTAGGTCAGGGAATCACGTAGCCCAGCAGCAGGTGGTGGTTGGGCTTGTAGCTGTACACTGTGGAGAGCTCTGCATTGCGCTGAACCTCTTCCATGGCGCAGAAGTCAAAACTGTTCTGCTGCACCTGGTCGGGTGATAGGGGGAGGTGGATGGCATAAAGAAATTGTCAAGTGTTTGTATTATCAAATCGCCCACCTTGAACTAATGATAATAATAAGTAGAAAATGAAATACTACACTAAAGAGATCATATGGCATGTGTGTTGCTTCGTATGATTTTTTGTTGTAAAGTAAATACCTACGATATTTACATGGCGGAATACACACTTGCACACATGTACATGTATGTGAATATTAAGGTATACACAGTAGGAATATAAAACCTTGCACTATGTCATGTAATATACTGGTAGTTATAGCAAAAGAGGCATTTGCAATGTTGTACAGTGACGCACCTTGTACTGTGCGTTGTGCGGGTAGTGCCGTAGTGGTGGTCGATCAGCAAGGCAATGGGAAAATGATGTGTATAGACAAGGCTACAGAGTGTTAGAGATGAATAAGAACATGGGAAGGACAACGCACGCACCTTGTACTGCGCGTTGTGCGGGTGCTGGTGGTGGATCAGCTCTGCAATGGGCACCAGAGCCATGGGCTCCCCCACAAACCGTGTGGGAGGCGCCTCAAACATAAGCTTATAGAACGGCGCACACACCTTGTATTGTGCATTGTGCGGGTGGTGATGATCAATCAGCTCTGCAATGGGCACCAGAGCCATTGGCTCCCCCACAAACCGTCGCCTCTCAGACGCAGGCAGAGCCATCAGCTGCTCTAACATCCCCCCCCTCCCCCTCTCCTGCTCCCTCTCTTCATCTTGAGGAAAGCCTGACGTGCCACTGTTGACACTGTGGCTGTCAGTGTGAGGCTCGGCGGATGTTCGGCGGCCAGGTGCGGGAGTGGAGAAGGCTCGGGAGTTCATGATGGCGAGGGCCCAGAGGAATTGGTGGAGCGAGGCAAAGGCGATGGCTGGCGGGCGGCAGAGTTTGTACTGTTGCTCGTAGTACTCTCGCACCATGCGGATCTGAAGGGGCGGGATACGATTGAGGGACAAGGGAAAACAGAATCAGGCTTCCGTTGGGGTAACTGACGGGGGCGGCAGAGTTTGTACTGTTGTTCCTAGTGCTCAGGAACCATGCAGATCTGATGGGGAGAGGGCGGCAGGAATGGATATTGATGACAAAGACAGGAAGAAAGGTTGGAGATGCACAAAAGGCTGGAAGGGAAGAAAGGAACAATAACTTGTGAGCCAGGAAGGGGGGGGAGGGGGAAGGGTGGGTCGTGGGGGGAAGGGTGTCGTTGTTTTCTCTCTTGAATACGCGTTCCACAAAACGAGGGTGAAATGAGTGAGTTTTTGTTGTTGCTTTGAGACGACTCAAAAACTCTCACCAACATACGCGTTCCACAAACGAGGGTGACTGTAGCTCGTCCAGCGTGGCAGCATCAAACAGGTACGGCAGAGGCACGTAGGCCGGCAGGATCTGCAGGTACGGCCACCACTCCGAGCCTCGCCCCCGAGCCTGCTCCCGAAGCAGCCAGGCAGCTCCGGCAGCAAGCGTCCACACAGGGTTGGCGTAGGGCGCTGCTTCCTCCGCCATAAGGTCAGTTGATACCCAGAGGGCCCGAGGGATGGAGAGCAGCAGCTGGCCTTTCTTCTTTGACTGCCCTGCCACCACTGTCAGCTGCTTCCTAGAGTGGTAATGGTTTGAGAGTGGGGAGAGGGAGAGAGAGAGGGGGAGGGGAGGGAAAGGCCAGGACAAGAAAGGTTTATAAGTTGACTCAAAGGATCCTCGATAGTAGGAGAGGGTGCTGCCTCCTCTGCCATGGTATGGGTGGCTTTTGAGAACTCTCAAAACGAGAGGGTGCTGCTTCTTCCGCCATGATATGGGTGGACACCCTGAGGGCGCGAGGGATGGAGGCTGGCCTTTCTTCTTCGATTGCCCTGCCACCACTGTCAGCTGCTTCCTAGAGAGGTGACGAGTTGAGCGCAGGGAGAGAGAGAAAGAGACGGGGTTTGGGGAGAAAGAGACAGGGTTTGGGGAGGGGGAAGGAGAAAGAGACAGGGTTTGGGGAGGGGGAAGGAGAAAGAGACAGGGTTTGGGGAGGGGGAAGGAGAAAGAGACAGGGTTTGGGGAGGGGGAAGGAGAAAGAGACAGGGTTTGGGGAGGGGGAAGGAGAAAGAGACAGGGTTTGGGGAGGGGGAAGGAGAAAGAGACAGGGTTTGGGGAGGGGGAAGGAGAAAGAGACAGGGTTTGGGGAGGGGGAAGGAGAAAGAGACAGGGTTTGGGGAGGGGGAAGGAGAAAGAGACAGGGTTTGGGGAGGGGGAAGGAGAAAGAGACAGGGTTTGGGGAGGGGGAAGGAGAAAGAGACAGGGTTTGGGGAGGGGGAAGGAGAAAGAGACAGGGTTTGGGGAGGGGGAAGGAGAAAGAGACAGGGTTTGGGGAGGGGGAAGGAGAAAGAGACAGGGTTTGGGGAGGGGGAAGGAGAAAGAGACAGGGTTTGGGGAGGGGGAAGGAGAAAGAGACAGGGTTTGGGGAGGGGGAAGGAGAAAGAGACAGGGTTTGGGGAGGGGGAAGGAGAAAGAGACAGGGTTTGGGGAGGGGGAAGGAGAAAGAGACAGGGTTTGGGGAGGGGGAAGGAGAAAGAGACAGGGTTTGGGGAGGGGGAAGGAGAAAGAGACAGGGTTTGGGGAGGGGGAAGGAGAAAGAGACAGGGTTTGGGGAGGGGGAAGGAGAAAGAGACAGGGTTTGGGGAGGGGGAAGGAGAAAGAGACAGGGTTTGGGGAGGGGGAAGGAGAAAGAGACAGGGTTTGGGGAGGGGGAAGGAGAAAGAGACAGGGTTTGGGGAGGGGGAAGGAGAAAGAGACAGGGTTTGGGGAGGGGGAAGGAGAAAGAGACAGGGTTTGGGGAGGGGGAAGGAGAAAGAGACAGGGTTTGGGGAGGGGGAAGGAGAAAGAGACAGGGTTTGGGGAGGGGGAAGGAGAAAGAGACAGGGTTTGGGGAGGGGGAAGGAGAAAGAGACAGGGTTTGGGGAGGGGGAAGGAGAAAGAGACAGGGTTTGGGGAGGGGGAAGGAGAAAGAGACAGGGTTTGGGGAGGGGGAAGGAGAAAGAGACAGGGTTTGGGGAGGGGGAAGGAGAAAGAGACAGGGTTTGGGGAGGGGGAAGGAGAAAGAGACAGGGTTTGGGGAGGGGGAAGGAGAAAGAGACAGGGTTTGGGGAGGGGGAAGGAGAAAGAGACAGGGTTTGGGGAGGGGGAAGGAGAAAGAGACAGGGTTTGGGGAGGGGGAAGGAGAAAGAGACAGGGTTTGGGGAGGGGGAAGGCAGGACAAGAAAGTTCTATGAGTTGACTTAAAGGCTCCTCGATAGAAGGAAAATGTGCTGCTTCTTCTGCCATGGTGTGGGTTGACACCCAGAGGGCGTGAGGGATGGCGAGGAGAAGTTGACCTTTCGGCTTGGACTGGCTTGCCACCGCTGTCAGGGGTTGGGTTGCGTTCAGGGGTTGAGATGAGTGGGTGGGGGAGATTGAAAGTGGGGGGACAGATGCGAAAGAGGGGCGGATGAGGAAGGACGAGAGGGAAAGAGGGTCCACACAGGGTTGGCAAAGGGTGCTGCTTCTTCTGCCATGGTGTGTGTTGACACCCAGAGGGCGCGAGGGATGGCGAGGAAAAGTTGATCTTTCTTCTTTGACTGCCCTGCTACCACTGTCAGCTGCTTCCTAGAAAGGTGTTGGGTTGCGTTGAGGGGGTGATGAGTGGAGGGAATGACGAGTTGGGTAGGTGGAGAAAGAGAGGGGCGGATGAGGGCGGGAGAGAAACAGGGGGAGGAGGTACGTTCAGAAGTGCTTTGACGTAGCGAGGAGAGGAGACTAAGCTCCACGCATCATGTGATTCGCGTGTGATGATTCTAAAATTGAGTCGACTCAAAAGTAGCCAGGAGACGAGTCGAAGTTCCACGCATAGTGTAATTCGTTTTAGGTTATTTCACAACAAGGCTCGCCTGGACCGTGCTTTGGCCTGCAGCCAAGAGGCTGCAAAGAAGACCACACATTCCGAGATGCCTCCTAGCTCACCAGGACTGTGATATATGGAAATCACTTTTGAAAATCTAAAAAGTGATTTTCATATAGCTGCAGTAAAGAGGCTGCAAACAAGATCACACACCTTGAGATTCCTCAGAGCTCACCTGGACCGTGCTTTGGCCTGCAGCAAAGAGGCTGCAAACTCCCCGTGAGCTTTGAGAGAAGGTGAATGGGAGCTGTTGGGCTCTGGGCGGAAATGCACCTGACAGGGGAGGGAAGGGAGGAGAAACAGGTAGAGACGATTTGTGACAGAGTGAAACGAGGGAGGAGGGAAGAATGGGCGGAGGAGGAGAGGATGAGATATGATACGAGGCAACTTGCTGGAGGGTGGGGGAGAATGGTGTGAAAGGAGGAAAAGATGTGAAAGGAGTGAAAGGAGTGAAAGGAGGGGAAGGATTCGACTCAAGTAGCACGTGAATACTCAAGTAATCATTCTTTAGTACCTCGAAGGTGGATCGCGGCTTGCCAAAGTCAGGGATCCCCCTGCCCCGCACCCACTCCAAAAACACTCCCAACTTCTCCTCATCACTCCTCTCCTCTTCATCCTCCTCTGCTGCTGCGTCACCTCTTCTCCTCTTG
The DNA here is from genome assembly GCA_948144175.1 of Closterium sp. NIES-65. Taxonomy (NCBI): domain Eukaryota; kingdom Viridiplantae; phylum Streptophyta; class Zygnematophyceae; order Desmidiales; family Closteriaceae; genus Closterium; species Closterium sp. NIES-65. Next base: position 914,152 of record CANXME010001166.1, read on the forward strand.
CTCTCAGCAGCTGCTGCAGTCACTGGCTCTGGCTCGTCCAATCGCAGGTCGTATTTGGGGTCGCAGGCGAGCAGCAGCCAATCAGAGGTGTCGATGAGCAACCGCTTCTTATTGGCCCTCACCTGCAGCACCTGCTGCACCTCCTCTAATGCTCCCATGAACCACGGTAGGCAGAGCTGTGGGGGGTGAGAGGTGGGGAAGGGAGAGTGGTTGGGACAGAGGCGACGGTTTTGGATGGGGCCAACCAGGAAACACCTACTCCCCACCCCATGAAGCCAGATAGCACCTACCCCAGATGGGGCTTCGTCCAGCCGCCCAGCATCGCGGTAGCGCCTGCAGATGGCTGCTGACGTCAGCATGAACTCATCCTCGCTCACAGACGAGGAGAAGCCGCCCAGAAGCTTCTCGACCAGCCGCCTCAGCATGCCTGCTGCCGCCCGCAGCGCTGGTAACAGGCTGGTGACAGGTGGCGGTATGTGATTGGGCGAGGAGGAGGAGGAGGAGGAGGAGGAGGAGGAGGAGGAGGAGGAGGAGGAGGAGGAGGAGGAGGAGGAGGAGGAGGAGGAGGAGGAGGAGAAAAGGGGGAGGAGGAGCGGGTGGGAGGGGAGGGAGAGCAGAGGCATGTGCGTGCAGGTGGTGGTGGCGTCCAGATTCCACGCCACTGCCACACTCACCCGCGCTACCAGTGCTGGGTCGGGCTCTGGATGTGGGAAGTGGGGTGATGAGTGTGGAGTGTGGAGAACGGAATCAGTATAGAGATGGACAGCGCGCAGACAGGGGATGTAATGGCAGGACAGAAAAAGCATGAAACGCGAGCTGGGCTTCCGATAAGGGTGCTTTTGAGACGCATAAGGGCTTCAGAAAAGCACAGAACACCCTCCCTACACACAGCAGGCCGGAAGAGCATGAAACGCGAGCTGGGCTTCCTGTAAGGCCCAAAAGAAGAGGAAAGGGTTAAAAATTGATTGCAGGTTTGGGTTTTGTAATTGTTTCAACAATCATAAATCCTGTCCAGTGGTTTTGGCTTTCAACAGCACCGGGTCTCACCTGTTCTAATGGAGCGCAGAAAGGCAAGCGCAGTGAGGTAAGCAAGGAGGTCAGGGTCAATCCGCCCTTCAGGATACGCAAAGGGCCCCTCTGGATCCATACCATATCCATCTCCCCTGCCACACCCACCTCTGTCACCTGCACCACAGTCACTTCCACTCCCACTTTTTCAAGCAAAGCTGTGCCTCACCTGTTCCAGTGGAGCGCAGATAGGCGAGGGCAGTGAGGAAAGAGAGGAGCTCAGGGTCAATCCGCCCTTCAGGATACGCAAAGAGCCCCTCTGGATCCACCCCCCCTGCCACTGATTCCTCCTTTTCTTCCTTGTCGTTCTCCTTGCTGTTCTCCTCCTGTTCCATCCCCATCATCCGGTGCTTCTCTCCTTCCTTCTTCTTCCTCTGGTGCTCCAGCTGCTTCTGTCGTCGCATCTCCCAGAACCACATCCGCTCCATCCCATACCAATTGCCACCCGTCATGCCATCTGTGTCTCCTCCAACCCCTCGGGCAGCGCTTAAAACATTTCTCTTCACCTCAAGAACTGCCCGAACGACACGGTCCTCCAGCGCCGCTGCCCTCTTCTGAAACTCTTTCTCGGGCAGTTTAGCGGGCAGGCCAGTGGAGGGAAACGCGAGAGAGAAGGAGCGGAGGGTGTGGGCGAGAGAGGGAAAAAGAAGGACCCGGTCGAAAGCCGTGTCCTGCGGAACAGTACCAGTGCTTAAGTAAACATCGTCATTAGAGAGCAGAGGCGGTGGAGATGGAGGTAGGAGTGTTGCAAAATTCACGTCAGTTTCTGTTTGTTGAGTAGGAGCGGTGGGCATTGGCGTTGGGGCGAGGACGAGAGGAGAGTGCACCGGGATATCCTCGCTGGCGAAGACCTCAATTGAATCTCTAGACACCTGCATTGCATGGAAGGGGCGATGGGAATGTTTGAAGAAAGGCGCATGTGAGAATAGTTGAAGGTGACTACGATTGTGCCGGGATATCCTCGCTGGCATACACCTTGATTGAATCGTTAGACACCTGCATTGCGTGGAAGGGAAGGGAGGATGGGTGTGTGTGGTTGGCAGAAAGAAAGGGAATGAAGGAGTGGCGAGTCATGTGTCAAGCTGTCAGGACTGATTACTATCAGAATCAGCAATTGGGTCTTATGTCCCTCTATCCGCCCATCCTTGTGACCCCTCCCTCCCTCTCATCCCCCTCGCCTTTCCCTTCATCCCCCCTTCCCCGTCCATCCCTCACCCACCTGCCACTGCACGTTGCTTCCACCTCCCCCAGCTGCACCCGTCACTGCTGCTGCTTGTGCTGCCTCCCCTGCCGCTGCTGATTCTGCTGCTGCTGATGCCGCTGCTGTCGCCGGTGCTGCTGCTGCTGGAGCTGTTGCTCCCATTGTTGTTGGCTGGACAGGAGCAGGGCGGCTCATAAGGTGCAGCAAGGGCACCATCCCCAAAGCGGCAGGTTGATTGTCAGGTGAACTCTCAGGTGCTGAAGGCGACGGGGCTTGGGGCAGCAGCGGCAGAGACAAGGAGAGAGCAGCAGCGACAGCTTGAAGAAAGCTGTCAAAAGACAAGTCCGCGTCATCTGCGGTAGACTGGCTGACAGTGGCGTTTACCCACGCGTCGTACTCATCTTGGTACTGCTGCACCTGCTGGTCTAGCTGGCAAGAATGGGGCCCACAGGGTGTACACACAGGGGGTACAGAGAGGTACAGGGGAGGCAGATCGGTTCAGAGTGGTGTTCACCCACGCGTCGTACTCATCTTGGTACTGCTCCAACTGCTGGTCTAGCTGGCAAGAATGGGACCCAACCCAAGGGGTGAATGCACGGGATAACAAAGAAGGAACAAGAAAAATGTGGAACACATTAACGGCAAATGAATCCTTTTTTGAAACACGATATTGATACAGTCCAGATCAGTTTGCCTGACACCTCAGCTTTGTCTCACTTTGTGTCAACCGATTATTTATTTTCGTCTCACCTTGTCAATAAACCGTTTAGACTCGTCTTACCCTGTCGATCAACGGCTTGTAGCTGAGCTCCATGCGCAGGTCGTCATCCAGCATGAGAGGCAGCGGCCTCGCCAGACTCACGGGCGGCAGCAGCACCCCTGCCAGTGTCGCCCAAGACAATCTCTCTGCCGCCCGATCTCTTTTTGCAGCTGCTTGCAGCAGCATACAGCCCGCCAGATAGCCCTCAGGTGAAAGCTCAGGAAGGGGGAACGAGGAGGACGATGAGCAGGCAGAGGAGGAGAGGGTGAGGCGGAGGGGAATAGAGAAGAGGCGCTGGCCTTTGGGGATGGTGCGAGATGATTGTAAAGATGGGTGGTACCTGCGAGCGAGGGAGGGACCCGGGTGTGAGCGCGGGAGGTTGGGAGAGTTACAGATTCAATCACTTGTGAGACATCTCAAAAGGTGCTGGCCTCTTGCGATGGTGCGAGCTGATAGCAGCGATGGGTGGTACCTGTGAGAGAGGGAGGTTGGGAGAGTTACAGATTCAATAATTTGTGAGACATCTCAAGAGGCGCTGGCCTTTTGGAATGGTGCGAGCTGATAGCAGCGATGGGTGGTACCTGTGAGAGAGGGAGGTTGGGAGAGTTAAAGATTCAATCATTTGTGAGACATCTCAAGAGGCGCTGGCCTTTTGGAATGGTGCGAGCTGATAGCAGCGATGGGTGGTACCTGTGAGAGAGGGAGGGACCAGGGAGGGAGAGAGGCGATGAATTCTGCTGAGACATCTCAAGAGGTGCTGGCCTTTGGGAAAGGTGCGTGCTGTGCTGACTGCTGTGATGGGATGGGAGGTACCTGCATGCGAGGGATGGACGGAAACATTGCATGGATGGATGTGATGGGATGGGATGGGATGGTCCTGAGAAGCCAGGCCAGCAACGGGAATCTCTGAGAAGCACTAGCGTGCGATGTGCGGCAGATGATAATGATTGACCGATACCTGTACTCTGGTGGGTCGTTGCTGTCTGCTCTGAGGTGACATTTGAATTGACTCAAAAGTCACCTTGTTAGACGTAATGATTGATCAATACCTGTACTCTGGTGGGTCGTTGTCTGCTCTCTCTTCTTCTTCCCCTTCCTCCTCGTCCTCCTCTTGTGCAGCCATTTCTATTCTCAGAATCATGAGCTGCAAGAGGAAACACAGCAAAACCAGGACTCAACGAACTAAGATGTTTATAGAAAAAAGTGTCAGCTCGAAGGAAAGATGGCAAAGTCAGAAAAAGAAAATCAGATCCAGAGAGGACTACAGTGGCGGATTTGTTTCACTCACGCGAACAGGGCTACCAGGAGCTGCCACATCACCCTCCACTCCGTGTTCTCGCAGCCAATCAAGATACTCCATGAATCCGGACTCCTTCAAGAGTTCAGGAGTTGGATAACTATCCTGTTCCTCCTCCTCGTTACTGTCACCCTCCCTCGTTCGTATTGTCACATCCTCCTCGTTCTCCCCTCCCTCTACCCCATCCGCGTCCTCGTCAGCATCATCCAACAGCCAATCAAACTCTTCCTCCATCTTCCTTCCGCTCCCCTCTCCACTGCTCCCCCACCGTTCCCATGGATCTCCTTCCGCTCCGCCAATCCTCGCTTCTCCGCCGACTGATTTTCCGCCCACATGCACTTCCTTTACTGGCGCTTCTCCCTCTGGCGCTTCCCCCACCGGCGCAGCATAGCGGGGAATGCCGTCAGCATCAGTAGAGGCAGAACAGGTGCCTCGCGCAGGGGAATGGGGGGGAGAATGACTGGCGGAACATGACGTGGGGGCATCGCCGCAGGCGCGCGGAAGAACAGCGGCGCAGAGGATGAGCGCGAGGGGGATGCGGAGGAGGAGGGGAACGAACGATCCGCGGAAAACGCTGGCGTCTCTCCGCGAATCTTGGAGATCGCTCATGGTGTTCCGTGCGAGAACGGGAGTACCATGAGCAGCCCCCGAATATTGACGCGCTTCTCCGCAAGGAACGTGGGAAGCGAAGTGGATTTGGAATTTCTGCAAAACTGATTCTGTCAGGGAACTTAGGGGCTGTGTGAAAATGCAGGATGAGGCGCGGGGCGTCTTCAAAACATGGCTGCAAAGGAAACCAACACTGATCAGCAGATTCCTGTGATTCTGGCTTGGAGAAAGTTTGGGAATGAGAGCGTCTTCAGCGAACCAGTGTTAAAGCTAGATTGCAACTTCTGCTGATCCGTCCAGGTCAGTGTCGAACACGATCTCACATGCAAAGAGAATTCGTGATAGGCTGTTACGGTCTGAAGGAAGCAATTAAGGCTTCCCTAAAATGTCATATATGACACCATATCGACACCGGTCTGATCACGAAAGCGGTTCGCTTTTCGTGAACACACGTCAGATGTAGCAACCAAGCACCATCCTGCCTCCCTTCTCGGCTTTTCTTCGTTAAAAGGTGGTTGAATGTGTAGAATGAAGCAACAAACGCTACCATATCGAATTACGAGTCCGTCTCAATGCGAGAAAAATCTTGCTCCAATCAACCCCAAACTGTTCAAATTCCTAGACTAACTCAAGCTTGTGATCGGTCTCACCGCAAGGTGCGCGAGACTCGAGAACCTAGGGAAGTCTGAACTCTTGCATAATGGTTGCTCAATCCTCATGCGATATCCCGTTTCTCGTTCTCCCTCGGTCCATTGCCGTCCCGTTGTGCTGGCATTACACGATTCGTGATCTTCGCACAACGCTACTACTTGTACCATCCCACGTCGTCTGTTGGTTGTAATGTCCACCTCACGATAGAGCGCTACGAGCAAGTCTAGTACGAGCTTCCGAAAAATGGCTGTATTAGCAACGTCAGCAGCGGTAGCAGCAAGAGAACGTGCTCATTGCGCTGCCCAACGTAGCAACCTCCGTTCTTTGCGCTCTGGTCTCCTCCCCTGGTGGTCTCTCCTCTGCTTCTTTCTTCTCCTTCCGCCCTCCACGTTCCCCTCATCCGCTTCAGTCACCGCGCAACTGCAAGTAGCGCACGCATCGCAAGCAGCGCAAGCGGAATCTGACTGGGGGGCCGCGCATGCGCGGGTTGCGCAGGCGGATGCGGAGGCGGACGAGGAGGGATTTGATTGGCTGCTGCGGGAGCTAGGGGGAGAAACCTCCGCGGAGAGCGATGAGGGGGAGGCGGAGGGTGGCGCGGAGGGATGGGAGGAAATCCCGCTGGAAGGTTTCGGGTTTGCGGAGCTGCTGACGTGGCTGCGCGCCAATGGGGCGTGCGGAGAAGTGTTGGAGGGGGAGAGCGTTCGAGTGAGTGCATGGGGTGGGGAGCTGATATGACAGGCAAGGGCATAATGCTGCTCCATGCTGTGGCTGTACAATGCTGTGGGTGGGTGGGTGGGTGGCACAATGTGCGCTCTTGCTGCAAGGCCTGTGGGTGGGTGACTGATTTGACTACTTTTGAGGCGCCTCAAATAGAGTGGGTGGATCGGATGCGGGAGTGATGAACAAAAGCACAGCTTGCCCCATTTTGCTCCTCCTCCTCCTCCTCCTCCTCCTCCTCCTCCTCCTCCTCCTCCTCCTCCTCCTCCTCCTCCTCCTCCTCCTCCTCCTCCTGCTGCTGCTGCTGCTGCATGCTTTTGACTGCTCTGACCACTTGGGTGTTGCCGCGTTTCTCCTTGTGTGACCCCATTCCTCCCTTCTCGATCAAGCCAATGTTCACAAAAGGTTCCCACAAGAACCTCCGACTAGGCCTCTAGACCTCTCACTCCCGTCCCACGCCTTAGCTTGTTGTTCCAACCAATGTACCTTCTTCAACCCATAGAGGCCTGGGCTCTGCACTGCACTGCACTGCACTGCACCCATACGGGGTCCATCCTTGTCAGCTCTCCGCGCCCTGTGCCCATGCCCTAAACCCTTTCATGCAGTTGAGAGTGTTTCGGATGGAGCTTCCAGAAGACACTAGCTTGGACTGGCAGGGTCGGCAAGTGCTGCTGACGGGGAAAGAGGGGCATGGGGGTGGGGAGAAGGCGGAGGAGGAGAACGTGGAGGGGGGAGAACGCGGAAGGGGAGAGGCTGAGGGGGAGCACGCGGAAGGGGAGAAGGAGAAAGAGGAGGAGACGAGGGACAACGGGGCGGAGAGGGAGAAGGAAGATGCGAAGGAGACAGAGGAGAGGAAGTACAGGCAAGTGGCAAGGCGGGTGCTGGTACTACCACTCCTTTCCCCTCTCTCCTTTCCACAGCTTCTTGCAAGTGGTTTTTGAGAATTCTAGAAGACCAGCTCCTTTCCACAGCTTCTTGCAACGGCCTCTGGGATTAATAGCTCGCACCTCCCTCTCCTTTCTCCTTCCCCTTCGCTATCCTACTCGTTCCTCTCCCCCCTTCCTTCCCCTTCCTCAGGTTCTTCCCCCAGCTGCTAACAGCAGCGCCCATTGGCGCGGGGCAGCTGCTGCTGCGCCCAATCCAACTGACGTTAATTCCTCTCCTCACCTCCTTTCCCCTCCCCCCACCCTCGTTCCCCCTCCTCAGGTTCTTCCCCCAGCTGCTAGCAGCAGCGCCCATAGGCGCGGGGCAGCTGCTGCTGCGCCTGCCCCTGCCGCTGCTGCTCAACGCCTCGCACTGCTCTGCGCCCTCCCCCCACCTCCCCCCCTCCCCCGAAGGCGCCCTTGCCGCCTGCCTGCTGCTGCTGCAGCAGCAAGGGGAGGGGGGCGAGCCGGGGGAAAGGGAGGGGGAAGGTGAGGGCGCAGGGGAGAGCTGGGGAGCGCAAGTGACTCCTGCTGTGCTGCCGGCGCTGCTGGCGTCCCGCACGGCCCACCTGCTGCCCTTGCTCAGAAACGACCTCCCCCACCTGCCCCTCCTCCACCAGGTCCGCCCTCCCCCTCGCCCTCCCCCTCGCCCTCCCCCTACTCCCTTCCTATTCCATTTTTATCCACTTGTCCCGTAATCTGCTGTTCCATTCCAGTGCTCCCATTCCCTCCCCCCACTCTCCATCCCTCTCCCATCCCCTCATTTCTCTCCCTTCCCCCACTTTGCCTCCCCACTCTCACCACTCGCCCTCAGTATTCACTCTAGAAACGTACTTTCGCATTTCACTCGCAATCTGGCTCTCACAATCCGCTCTCACATGCACTCGCACGCAACTATTCTTTTCCAACATCATCCCCACCCTCACTTTTGAGTCGACTCACAATTCTTTTCCAGCGTCACCCGCACCCTCACTCTCCTTCTCCTTGCGCCTGCCCTGCGACCTGGTCCGTCTCCTTCTTCTGAACGCTCGCTCGCTCACCCCGCCAGGCCGTGAAAGAAAGGCAGCAGTACGAGCGGGAGTATGCCAACTGGACCGCACGTACTAGCAGCAGCGCTGGCACTAGCAGCACCACCGGCACCAGCAGCAGAAGCAGCAGCAGCAGCCCCCCCTCGCTGCCGTCGCTGCAGCAGTTTCTGGCGACGGTGGCGGCCGTGAGGGCGCTGGCTCTGCCCATGCGCCTGCCGCCCCTGCCGGAGGGGCAGGGGGAGCAGGGAGAGCAACAGGAGCAGGGGGGGGGCAGGGGGAGGAAGTGCGGGAAGAAGGGCGGAAGGAAGGGAGGGAAGAGGCGGAAGAAGCAGAATCAGCGGCGGTTTGAGCTGACGGTGGTGCCTCTCGTGAATGCTGTTGCACGGGCGAATGAGAGGAACCAAGGGAACGTGCAGTGGCAGGTGAGGTGATGGCAACGTGCGGTGGCAGGTGAGAGGCTGGCAACAATCCTCCACCACCGTTTCCCTTCCCCCACTTGTATCCCTTGCCAACTCCACCCAAATCCGCCTGTAACTCAATCCCCACAAGAGCTTCATGATACGTTTCCCCTACATCCCTTTCTCCCATCCCTCCCCCCCCCACAGCTCAACCAGTCGGGCTTTCATCTGAGGGCTTTCCGCCTTCTATGTCCCATTTACCTTCCCCCTCCCTCCCACCTCCCCGCAATCCGCAGCTCACCCACGCGGGGTTCCACCTGAGAGCGTCAGAAGCCATTCCCACCGGGGCTGCCCTCGTGCTGCCTCTCAACGGCGGCCTGCCCGACCCGCTACAGCCCGACCCGCTACAGCGCGACTCGCTACAAGTAGCAGCGCATGCAGGGGCGCAGGGGACAGCAGCAGATTTGGAGAGCGAGGAGGTTGAGGAAGGGGAGGGGCGGGCGCGCTTGTCTTCTCTGGGGGAGGTGGAGGAGGCAGACAGCCATGTGTCGCCGGTCACGCTGCTCTCGAACGACGATGCCTTCCTCTCCCTTGGGATCATCCCCGCCTGCTCTGCCTTTGACCGCGTGCAGGTCCGTACCGAGTGGTGGAGCGCGATACTCTGAGCGGTGCCTGTCCGTTCTCAAACGGTGCAGGTCGGTAGTGAGCAGTGCAATCGGGTTTTGAGCGGTGCAGGTGATTCGTGAGTGGTGTAGGTGGGTCGTGAAGGGGGAAGCGTGTCCTTGTTCACTCGAGACCGCGTGCTGGTGGGTGGGAGCACATGGCGGCTGGCCGGAGTGCCTCTTTTAAAGAGCGTTTGCCTGGAGGCTGGTTTGGTCACGAAATTTGCCACGTGTTGACTTTTGCGGCGCCCCTCCCCTCTCCCCTCCTCCCCCCCGCCCCCTTCCTCCTTGCAGATCTTCCCCTCCCTACTCAGCGTCATTCGCAGCATCTCAACACCCGCCTTCCCCGAACCTTCCTTCCGCGCGCTCTTTGAAGCGCGGGCGGCAGCAGCAGGCAGGAAGGCAGTGGAGCAAGTGCGGGCAGTGAAAGAGCATCTCTTCTCTGCCGCCCTGAAAAAAGGCCTTATCACCACCACCCACACAAGTGCCAACACCCGTTGGGGTTGGGGCCTTCCCAACAGGTTGCAGCAAAAGGGAAAAGCCTCCCAAGGGCCTTCTCAGAGGGACATGGGGAAGGGTGTGGCAGAGGGTGGTGTGGCAGAGGGTGGAGGGGACGGGACTGGGGAGCTCAAAGCAGAGGCTTCTGAAGCTTTGGGGAACAGCAAGGAAGAGTGCTTTGGGGATGGGGAGTGGGATTTGGAAGGGATGGGGCGCGTGCTGCAGCAGATGCTGTTCTGGGAGCGACGGCAGGGCATGCGAGCGAGATTGGCTGAGAGACTGGCAAAGAGAGTGAGAATGGCAGCGGAGAGAGAAGGGAGGGAGGGGGGAGAGGGGGAAGAGGGTGGCGATGGGGAAGGGGGGGGAGAAGCGGGAGATGCAGGAGAGGCGGGATGGGGGAGTGAGACAGGTGGTGGGAGAGGCAGCGGGGGGGAGGATGAGGGAAGGATGAAGGAGGGGGAGGAGGGAGAGGTCGAAGGAGGGGGGGAGGGGCTGTACGTGTACGCGGATGGCAGGATGGACCCTGAGCTCGTTGCTCAGTACACTGCCGCTGTGCTGCTGGCTGTTACTGGGGAAGGTACTGCTGGGGAAGGTAGCTACCGATTACATATGGCCACAAGCAAGCAGAGGCTAGCTCGTGCCTCATGCTGTGCTGATCCGTCAGGGCCTACCCTAGCTACCATGCTTGCATGTGACTCCTGTTTGGTAGTCCAAGTGTTAGGTAGCAAACTTGCAAACGATGCCCTACACACACACATGGACCCCACCAGGCCCTGATGTGGCGCTGTTGGCATAGCAGCCCGTGCGTCCATCCCTTGTCTCCTTGTCTCCACTCCACGCACAACTCTTCTTTTGAGTCGACTCAAAAACCATGCACAACTCTTACCTTGTTACACGCCCCGACACACACACACACGCATTCGCACTCGCAAACACACACGTTATCACACCTGATTCGACCCTCAGTGCATGCATACTGCCCCCCTTCCCTTCCCACCTCCTTCACTCACTCTTCCCACTCTGCACACTCCACACACCACACTCATCTCACCCTCACCCCTACCCGCGCTCATTGCGCACTCATCTCAACCCCACCCCAACTCTCCACTCACCTGCTACTCATTTCTCTCCCGCCCAGGACTCGATGCGGCACTGCTGGCGCAGGTGAGCATAGCACTGGCGTGGAATTTAGACGGCCTCCACTCCACCTGCACGCATCTCCCAAATACGCATCTCCCCTTTTTCCTTCACCCCCGCCCCACCCAGAACTCGACGCGGCGCTGCTGGCAAGAATAAGCGTGGCACTGGCGTGGAATCTGGACGGCACCACCACCTTCACATATTCACTCCGCCCCTCCCCTCCCCACTACCTTCCCCCACTCTCCCCACCCAGAAATCGATGCAGCGCTGCTGGCGAGGGTGAGTGTGGCAGTGGCGTGGAATCTGGACGGCACCACCACCTGCACGCACATGCATCTGCTCTCCCTCCCCTCCCACCCGCTCTACCTCCCCCTCTCCTACTCCCCCTCCGCTTTCCTGACAAGCCTTCCTGAGATTCTAGACGTGGTTGTCAGCAGCTTGCAGCGGCCAGTGGGGGAGCTTTTAACGAGGATAGAGCAGGCGTTGGGAGGGGCGAAAGCATGGGTGGAAAAGGGGATAGTTTGCCGGGAAGGGAGAGCAGCGGGGATTGACTTGGTTCAAGTGGACGAGGTGAGAGATAGATGGGGGGGCTTATAGCGGGGATACAGTGGGAGCTTGTAGCGGGGATGGTGCAGGCAATGTGAATGGCAGGCATTGGGAGGGGCGAAGGCATGGGTGGGAAGGGCTATGGTGTGCCGGGAAGGAAGAGCAGCGGTGATTGAATCGGTTCAAGTGGATGGGGTGAGGTACAGCGGGAGGTTATAGCGGGGATACAGTGGGAGGTTATAGCGGGGATACAGTGGGAGGTTATAGCGGGGATAGAGCAGTAATAGGAGGGTCAAAGGCATGGGTCGGTTGGGGGATGGTCTGCGTATGAAGGGAGAGCAGCGGGAATCGACCCGGTTCAAGCAGACGAGGTGAGAGATAGATGGGGGAGCTTATAGCGGGGATGGAACAGGTAGAGAGCCCCATGGTCGGGGGGCAAGCAGTTTAGATTAGATGTCGCCCCAACGCACGTCTCCCTGTCTTCTCTCCTCTTGCACTCCTGCCATGTGCATTCCACCCATTTCCATTCCACCCCTTTTGTGCATCCGCCCCTTCAATCCTGCATCTTTTTTTTTTTAATAAAGAATTCTAAAGAGAAAGATTTATGCCATGCCCCTGTTGCAGGCTTGCCGGCCGTCTGTGCTTGCCCACGTGGCGCCCTCCCATTCGCTGCTGCGATTCCTCGCCAGCAAGCGCAGCATCCTACTGGCTGCCTCCGATCGCCTCGCCTCCGCCTGCAAGCCCCAATCAGCAACCGCCACGTCAGCAGCAGCAGCAGCTGAACGAGATGCAACAACAGTTTCGTCCCAAGGGGGAGAAGAGCACGAGGAGGGGAGGGAAGAGACAGAGAGGGAAGGAGAGAGGGAGGAGGGAAAGGAGGGAGAGCAGGGAGGGAAGGAGGGTAACGTGCAAGAAAGAAAAGGGTCTGGTACACAGGCCAGGGTGATTGGAGAGGACAGACAGATGGGGTTTGGCAGGGGCGGCAGTGAGCTGACGGGGAGGGCAGGCGTGTGGAGTGAGGTGGCGGGGAAGAGGATGGGTGAGATGGGGGAGGAGGAGCGGGTGAGGGTGTTTGTGGAGTGGGTGCGGGCGAATGGCATGGCGGACTACAACAAGCCTGGGTCAGGGATTGAGGTGCGTTGTGACGGGCGGGTTGTGACTGAGGCAATAGGACGGTGGAATACAGAAAGGCAGGCTTGGGGATTGATTGAGGTGTGGTGTGATTCGAGGCGGTTGTGATACGCACTCCACAGCCATATGCCATTGTCTTTCGTTGCATCACCACCACCATCCCGTGCTGTGTGTGAATTGAACAAGTGATTAGATTAGAGGAGCAACCTAGCATACATTGTTGGAAGAAAAGATTGGAAAGGAAGGATGAAAATGACCATAGGTTGGATTGACCTCACTTGGGGGAGTGAGGGAACCATAGGTCAAGTGGGTTGGGTTGCCCACACTTTGTAGAAGTGAGGCAACCCTAGGCCCACTTGGCTTGGGGTAACCTCAATGATGGGAAGCGAGGTACCCACAAGTCAAGAGGGTTGCATTTGGGGGCTCCACCACAATTGGGTGGATTGGCACCCCAAAGTGCAAGACTACACCCAAAGTCGGGTGTAGTCTTAACCCAACTGTACACCACAATTGGTGTACAGTCACATGTGTTGGCATGCTATACACAATATATGTTTTAACACAACCCCTTAGCATGCTAACACAAGAAGAGAACAACCCCTAAATCAAGGGGCGCCCGGGCGAGCAAGGCCAATGAGGCGGAGGAAAGCAGAGTGCGCAGGGCGAAGAAGGGCCTTGGTGAAGATGTCAGCTAAGTTGGCCTCGGTCGCAATCTTGCGAACGGCAATGAGGCCCTTCTGGACAAGCTCGCGGACGAAGAAGTAGCGGAGCTCGATGTGCTTAGAGCGGGCGTGATAGACGGGGTCCTGAGTGAGATGGATGGTGCTGGCGTTGTCGCACCAGAGAGTGGGGCACGGTTGGGGGGCGCCAAGCTCGGCAAGAAGGAAGCAGAGCCAACGCGACTCCTGGGCGGCCATGGTGCCAGCGTAGAGCTCGGCTTCGCAGGTGGAGAGAGAGAGATTATTTCGTGTGTTCTCAGTTTTCCGCAGCTGGAGAGAGCGAGAGAGAGAGAGGACTTAGCACCCAGCCCTCTTCCTCTTCCCTCGGCCCTCTTCCTCTGAGCCTATTTAAGGGCCCTTGGTGCCTTCTTCTCCTCATTATTTCGTGTGTTCTCAGTTTTCCGCGGCTCGCGCCGGCGGCCTTCGGCCGCGCGTTTCTGGTGGCAAGACACAAAACGGAGGATCGGCTTACATAGGGCACACACACACACAAAGGCAAGGAGCTGGGCAGGAGCAAGAGGCGCGGCATCCAATTCTACACACCGCGGAGGCCTACATCGTGTACGGCTCCGCCCCCTCCACCTCAAGCATCGAGCGCATGCACGCCGACAACGCAAGAAGGAGATGCGCCGACGACTGGAGCGTGTCCAAGGGGGTCCCGGCTTGAGCAGCCCCTACAAGATCCCCCACGTGGCGGGGGAAAGTACGGGCTAAGGGAGCTACCCCGGCGGGCGCGTCCGACACGGGTGCCAACGGCGACTCGAGTGATTCTGCCAAAGTCACGCAGGATCCTCGGGTCCCTGGACCAAAACTGCTCGGAAAGCTCCTCGTGGCCCCACACACCGCCAGCTGCAAGTTCGCCACCACCTCGCACGCCTCCGCCAGATTCAGAACCCGGCACATGGTCAGCATGGGGTCTCTCCCCGCGCGAGTGGGGAGAGGTGCAGTCTGCGCTTCGCGCGGAAACGCCGCCGGCCAGCCAGGAGTCCGGCCAACAGCCAAGCGCGGCGCAGAGAAGCCGGGAACCTGACGGGGGGTGCGGAACTGAGCCCTCCCCTCACGCGCGGGCTGATACTCGCGCAGCGTCGGCGCACGCAGAGGAGCGACCTGGCCTGGGTCCGCGGCGATGGGGGGACCGTTGGTCACCTCAATATGGACGTGAGTCGGCGCCCCACTCGCCCGGGCCTGCCTCACCACCTCCACGAACGTGTCCGCAGCATGATCGAGGGCTGGATCAGGCTGGTTGCCATTCCCGCCTCGCCCTCCGCCCTTCCGCCAGCCCCGCCGTCCCCCGGAACCAGCCGAATGTGGACGCGGGGGGGACTGCTCGCGGCGACCCGAATCCCAGCGACGACCAGGCGACCCCCTCCCCCGCGTCGCCGGAGATCGCCGAGGAGAACGTTGCGCGGGGGATCGCGCTCGCGGTGAGCGCTGGCCTGCCTGACCACGAGGGGATGGGCGGCGAGGGGAGCGAGGACGTGCAGGAGAACGCTTACCCCCCTCCCCGCGCTGATAGTGCTCGCGACGCTCAGGAGAAGGGCGGCGAGGAGAGGGCGGCTGTTGAGGGTGCCGCAGAGGCGAGCACCCGCGCTCCTGCCGCGGCTCACCGTCCGGGCGGTTCGACGCAACACGAGCAGGCGCCCACGAATACTCCGGCGAGGCGGGGCGCGCGGCAGGACGATGGGGAAGCGTTTGAACCCGCTCGAAGTGGTGCACGGGCTCGCTCGCGGAGGGGTGCGCAGGGAGACGCGGACGAGGCCCGGCAGGCGCAGGCTGCGGTAGCGAGCTCTCCGCGGAACCCTCCAGCTCCGGATCCCGTCTCACGGATGGGTCCATCACCCCCGATCTTACCGCAGCCGACGCCAGTGCGGCGACGAAGCGAAAACGAGACGGCCGCGGCGCCGCAGACAGGGCGCGGGGGAGCTGCTGTGGGACGAGCAACGCGGGGAATCCGCGTAGGACGCGGCAGCCGCCGCGGACGACGAGGCAACGAGAGAGGACGAAGAGGTGGTGGAGCACGAGGTTCGAACAGGCGCCGATCTGGTGCAAGCGGCTACTCGAGGAATGTGGAAAGGCTGATGCGAAACGGCGCGGAGGGCGACGTGGAACCACTTAGCGAGGAAGCAGAGGAGGAAGCGGAGAATGAGGAAAGTGAAGAGGGGGACCCTGCCTTTAACCCTGAAAGCGAGGGGATGTTAGAAGCAGAGGCCGAGGAGGATGAGGAAGAGTTGGAGCTGCTGCGGGAAGCGGAGCTCCCAAACCAGCAGGCCAGGGGTGAACCTGCAAACCGAACCTCAGCTCGGAATCGAACCGCGGGGGGAATTCAAGCAAGGAGGGGAAATCGAGCCGCTCCAGAAGAAAGAATTGACTCTGCAACAGCCAATGAAAATTCCGCAGCCCCGAGTCCAACCCCCCCGATGCTCAAACCTGACGACCTGACGAAAAACTCTGAGCTATTCGCTCAGGTTGCAGTCTGGGACCTCGACCCGCTGCGTGACAGTCGCCAACCTCCTCTCGCTCGCCACCCCCCCAAAGACCTTCGCGACTCCTTCGCGATCTGTATGTTGACGCCATTACTCCACCTGGCGGCCAATCCCGAGTCTGCGCCAGGATGGAAACTACTGACCTTTCTCCCGCGCATACTCCTTCGCACCTCGTCAGCCCGTAAACCTGACTGGAGCGCGATGATGAATCGGCTCCTGCGATTTCGCCAAGGGCTCTGAGCGGACCTATACGAAGAAGCTGTCCAGGCGATTTCCTTGCCTCCGCAGCCTCGGCACTCACTCGACACAACTGGAATATTGGCACGGGCGGAAGGTCTGGCAAAACGGGGTAACCTGTCAAAATCACTCCAATCCCTCCAGGCCACCCCTGTGTCACCTGCCTCACCTGAAGTGATGGAAGCCCTCGCGACGAGACATCCACCTGCCAGCCAGCTTCTCCCTGACTGGCTCCACACCGCCTCGGCTGAAGACACACCCACTATCGAAGCCCGCGACTTCAGGCGCCTCCTCGCCAAGCTCCCCAACGGAGTCGGGGCCGACCCCTCAGGAACCACTTTCGAGCATATCCGCGACGCAGCCCTAGGGAATGCTGAAGTACTCTCCCACCTCCTCGCCCTCTCCAACACAGCTCTAGCAGGGAAACTCCCAACAGCCGCGGGGGATCTTCTCACGGCCTCCCGCCTGCTAGCCTTTACGAAACCCCAAGGAGGGATGCGGCCAATAGCGGTGGGGGAGTGTCTCCTCCGGATTATAGCAAAGGCCGCCCTCTTCCTGACCGCGCCAGCCGGCCGTACTCACTTTGCCCCCCTTCAATTCGGCGTGGCAGTAGCAGGGGGGATCGAAGCGGCTATCCACACCGCTCGCACGTACCTGGAAGTGCACCCTGCTGCAGTGGCCTTGCAGATCGACCTCGCGAACGCTTTTAACGCGGTCGAAAGGAGAGCGGTGTTCGAAGGACTGAGGAACGAGGCGCTGAAGAAGCTGATCCCCCTCGTCCGCCTATCCTACGGGGCTCCCTCCTCGCTCTACCTCGACCACGACTTCGGCGCAGCCCCGCTGCAGAGCGCCAGAGGAGTTCGCCAAGGGGACCCGCTCGGCCCCCTCCTGTTCGCGGCAAGCATCCACCCGTGCCTCATTGCCACGGCGGCGGCACACCCTTAGGTGGTCCTGCTGGCGTACGCCGATGACATCACGCTGCTCGGCGACGCCTCGGCCTGCACAGCAGCTTTCGACCACCTCACATCCGCACTTGCCGCCCTCGGCCTGGTACACAACCCGGCCAAATGCGCGGCGTGGTCCGCCGCTCCAATCGACCCCTCTGCAGTGCCCCCGGGAATTACTATCTCTGATGAGGGACTGCAGATTCTCGGCAGCCCGGTTGGCACACCCCGGGGGTGCGCGGGCGCCGTGAGAGAGAGACTGGCAGTAGCAGCATCCCCACTCCCCCTGCTGGCCCAGATGGACCCCCAGCTTAGCCTCCTCCTCCTCACCCGCTGTGTCAGCCGCCGAGCCTCTTTTCTGGCCAGAACCACCCCCCTGGAAGCTCTCCCTGAAGCGGAATGGTCAGCTTGGGGGGAGCAGCTCCTACACACCTTCCTGGACTCGGCCCACATCATGAGACCGAGGAGTGCCCGGGAGAGGCGGAGGATTTGGCGGCAGGCGGCCCTGCCCGTGACTCTGGGAGGCCTGGGCATCACTGACCCCGCCGTTGAAGGCAGCTACGCTTACCTCGCTTCAGTGATCAGCGCCGCCCACCTTCTATACTCCCTGGAGGAGTCGTTACACCCTGCTGTCGCCGCGCTCCTCCCCCTACTGGACCCTACCCACGGCTCCCCGCACGCGCTGCCTGCACGCCTCGCCGCGGCTGAGGCAGCTCTCCCACCCGAGGCCCTCGAGGTGCTCCAGGCCGGGAAGACAGACCCCAAGGGACTGAAGCTACAGCAGAGCCTAGCGCTGGCGGTTCACTCCCGCCGCTTCTTGAGGGCCATGCGCGAGGCAAGGCGGATGCGCCCCAACCCCCTTTCAGGCCATGCGCAACGGATGCAGTCGGTGCTAGGCCCAGGAGCGGGGGATTGGCTGCTGGCGATCCCGCTCATCCCCTCGCTCCGAATGGGCCCCTCCCAGCTCTCAACTGCAGCTGCCTTCCGCCTAGGCCTCCCCCTCCCAGTGCCTAGACGCTGTGACTGCCGCTACCGCACCACCTTCCCCGACGACCGCCTCCCCAACCACCTCATGCGCTGCGAGAAGGGGAAAGGGAGTACCGCTACCCATCACGCTCTGCGGGATGAGATAGCAAATATCGGGGCTGAGGCGGGTTTTACGGTTCATAAGGAGACGTATGTCTACTCACTGGTTGAAAACCTAAAGGCGGATGTCACCATCCGTCATCCACTGACCGGGGAGGTTTGGATGTGCGACGTGACCGTGACGGACCCGATGTCATACCACGACGAGAACTGCAACCGAGCTCCTGGTTGGGCAGCTAGGGCGGCAGCGGCAAAAAAGGAGGAGAAGTACGCACGGCGGAACACGTGGGTGGGGTTCCACGCGCTCGCAGTGGAAACATACGGCTACCCCTCGCCGGGGGTGCTGGCTTACCTGCGGCAATGCGCGGAGCTGGCGGCAAAGCTGCGGTTTAACGCAGCCCCTACCTCCTACGAAGCAGCGAAGCTTCTGACGGAGTACCGCCAGCGTTGGAGCGTGTGCCTCCAGCGGGCACAGGCCAACGCCCTCCGCACCAAGACCAATGAGGCCTTGGCGGCGGACGAGCTCGGTTTTAGAGGACCCATCATCCCTCTCAGTGAGGGACAGCTGCACCAGTTGATTGAGGCCCCGTTCGACCAGTAGGGTCGGACAGGGGGGGGGGCAGAGTAGGTAGGAGACTTGGAATAGTTAGGATGCCGGTTTTTTGTTGAGCTTGTGCTTGTGTGTTTTGCACCTTCCGTTGTACCACCCCCCAAAGAAATGCAAGGACCATTCGAGATGGCGGAGGAGCGGGTGGAGCGCCAGCTGATGAGGCCGCTGCCAAGGGTGAAGCCGTAGCCCTGGGAGGAGCGGCGGTCCGGCTGCGTGTCAGCCCATGAGGAGTCACTGAAGCCCGAGAGAAGGGGAGGGGAAGGGCCGCCAAGGGTGAGGGCAAGGTCCCTGGTCCCGCGAAGGTAGCGGAGGACCCGCTTGGCAGCTTTCCAGTGCTCCTCAGAGTGACGACCGGTGCCGACAAAGCGAGCGAGCACGCTGATGGGGTAGGCGAGGTCGGGGCGGGTGCACATCATTGCGTACATCAGGGACCCAACGAGCTTGGCATAAGGGTGGGGGGAGGAGGTGGGGGAGGTGGGTGGAGCGAGTTGGTGGCCGAAAGGGAGGGGGGTGGAGACAGGCTTGGCATGCGCCATGTCGAACTTCTCCAAGACCTGGCCGATGTAATGGGACTGGGAGAGGGTGATGGTGCGAGCAGGGCGGTTGCGTGTGATGGTCATGCCGAGGTAGTGAGTGAGGGCGCCAAGGTCCTTGAACTTGAGCCTCTGCTGCAGGGACAGCTTCACCTGCTCCATGTCGGCCTTGGTATCAGAGAGCAGGATCATGTCGTCCACATATACTAGAATGAAGAAGCGACGGGGGGAGGAGCGGATGAAGAGGCTGGCGTCGGAGTGGGAAGCAGAGAAGCCGAGAGACCCTAAGGTGGCAGCCAGCTTCGCATGCCACTCACGCGGTGCCTGCTTCAAGCCGTAGACGGGGCGACGCAGCTGCCAGACAGTGTTCTCAGGGAAGGCTGCGTGGAACCCGGGGGGTCGCCGGAGGAAAATGCGCTCATGCAGGTCGCCGTGCAGGAATGCATTGGAGACGTCCATGGAGTCGATTTCCATGTTGTCACGTGCACCAATGTCGAGGGCGGCGCGAAAGGTGGGTGGTTTGGCGGTGGGGGCGTAGGTGAACTAGTAGTCCTCAGCCCAAGTCTGTGTGAACCCCTTGGCGCAGTAGCGGGCCTTGTACACTGGTTCCTCGCCCGGCAGCTGCTTCACCCGAAAGACCCATTTGCCGTCAACGAGGTTAGCGCCGGCAGGGAGGGGGACATCGACAAAGGAGTCGTTGCGAATGAAAGCTTCACACTCCAGGAAGATCGCTGCGATCCATTTATCCGCATCAGGGCAGGTGATGGCTTCCTGGAAGGTGGAGGGAGTGAAGATGGTGGGGGTGGTGGTGGCGCCAAGGACGGGAAAGCCCAAGAAGTCAAGGTAGAGGGAGGCAAGGAACGGAGTGTGCTCCCGAATGTTAAGAAACTCCTCATGGGAGTCCTCAAGGAGCTGAATGGAGGCAAGAGGAGGAGCCCCAAGGATTTTGTCCACTGAGCGGGTATGGATGTAAGGGAGGAGGAAGGGGGAGGAGCGGGAGGTGGCACGACGCCGCTGCTGCTGCTGGTGCTGTTGAAGCTGCTGCCCTTGTTGCTGCTGCTGCTGCTGCTGCTGCTGCTGCTGCTGCTGCTGCTGCTGCTGCTGCTGCTGGTGCTGTCCCAGTTGCCGCTGCTGCTGCTGCTGCTGCCCCGGCTGCTGCTGCTGCTGCTGCCCCGGCTGCTGCTGCTGCTGCTGCCCCGGCTGCTGCCCCGGCTGCTGCTGCTGCCCCGGCTGCTGTCCCAGCTGCTGCTGCTGCTGCTGCTGCTGCTGATCCGGCTGCCGGAAGGAGGGAGAGGGAGAGGAGGAGGGAGAGGGGGGAGGGGGTGCAGCCGAGTGAGCGGGGGAAGCGGGTGCGGTAGGGTCGTAGACATCGGCGGAGGAGGAGGGCGGGAGCGGAGCGACGACGGGTGGGAGGAGAGGGGCTGGAGGGAGAAGGGGCGGGAGGACGGTGTCGGTCCAAGCAAGGGGACGAGTGGGAGGAGGGAGAGGATCAGAAGGAGGAGTGGAGTAATAGGGAACGGATTCGTCGAAGACGACGTCGCCGCTGCGGATGAGGCGATTGGTGGGAGGGTGGAGGAAGAGGTAGCCTGGGGAGTCGCGATTGTGCCCAAGGTAAACGCATTCCAGGGCACGAGGAGCAAGCTTGCCAGCGGCGCGGGAGCGGTCGGCGGGTGGGATGAGAACGAAGGCCTTGCAGCCCCAAACGCGAAGGCCAGCAGCGTCGGGTTTGGCGTTGGACCAAAGCTCTGTGGAGGAGGAGGAAGGATGCTGAGGGTGGGAGCGGAGATTAAGGAGAAGGGCGGCGTGGAGGAGGGCATAGCTCCAGAGGGAAGGAGGGGTGGAGGCATGAGCAATGAGACAGCGAGCTATTTTGGTGATCTCACGAATGCGGCTCTCAGCAATGCCGTTCTGCTGAGGGGAGTGGAGAAGGGTGGAGGTTTTTTGGATGCCGTAGGTGTTGCAGTATGTGGCAAGTGTGTTATTGATGAACTCACCCCCACCGTCAGAGTGAAGGCGGCCGATGGGGCGTTTGAAGTGATTGCGGCACTGTTCGGCCCAGTTGATGACCACTGCCAGCACCTGGTCTTTCGTGTGAAGAAAGAAGGTGGTGGAGTACCGGCTGTGGTCGTCAACGAGGACGAGCATGTACCGATGCCCCTGGCGGGAGCGGATGGGATAGGGGCCCCAGAGGTCCATGTGCACAAGGTCAATGGGGGCGGCGGCGAAGGTGGGATGACTGTGGTGGGGGGACTGTTTGAGCTTGCCGTGAATGCATGAAGGGCATGGGGGAGAGGGGAAGGAGGGGAGGGGAGGTAAGACGGGAGGAAGGCTACGGAGGAGGCGAGAGGTGACTGTGGTGCGAAGGGCGGTGAAGTTGGGATGGTCGAGTCTGTGGTGTAAGAGGACAGCAGGGTGGGAGAGGGTAGTGGAGGAGGAGGGAGATGGGGTGAAGGAAGGAACGAGAGGGGAGGAGGAGGACGGTGGGGAGGGAGAAGAGGATACTTGAGGGGGAGGGGAAGGGGAAGTAAAGGAGGAGGAGGTGGACCGGTGGAAGTACCGGCACGAGTGGTGACGTGGCAGAAGGATGGGCGAGGTGTGCGGAGTGTGTAGAGGCGAGTGCGAGGGCAAAGCGGAATGCGGAGAAGGAAGCGGCCGGAGGATGTTCGGTAGAGATCACAGTAATTGGCATAACCGGGGTAAATAGCAGTGATACCAACACCTTGGAGCTCACGGTGGGAGAGGAGGTTGTTGCGGAGAGTGGGGATATGGAGACCTGTGACCTTAACGGAGGGGAAGGTAGTGCAAGGGAGGGTGGAGAGGTGAGTGCATGGAATGGAAAAGCTGGAATCATCGCCATGAACCTGAGTGGGAAGTGGGAGTGGGGTGAGAGTGCCAGCGTCTTTCAGTGCGGTTTCAATGGCCCCACTGTCAAGGACAGTCCAGGGTGGGGGAAGAGGGAGGAGGAGGTGGGACGGGATACTGAAACGAAGTCTCATTGATAGCAGAGGGATACATGGCAGCGACGGACGGTGCAACACTGATATTACCAAGAAAACTACCCGAAGTATCGGGAACACTGGGGGGGGGCAGAGGAGAGAGAACCCCAGGGGGGAGGAGGAGGAAGGGAGGTATGAGCGGCCATGGCCGCTGTGCCGAAGGTGAGTGGCTGCTGCTGCCAGGGTGGGGGAAGGAACTGCTGCTGCTGCTGCGGCGGTGGCTGGAAGAACTGCGGCGGCGGCGGCTGCTGGGGATGGAGAAACTGCTGCTGCTGCTGCTGCTGGAAGTACAGGTGCTGCTGCTGCTGGTGCTGCTGAAACTGCTGCAGCTGTGAAGGTGGGGAGGGGGTAACCAGGCGGAGGTGAGCAGGAAGGAAAGAGGGGAGGGTTTGAATGTCCACTAAGGAGGGGCGAGGTGTGACCGAGTTCCAGCGAGGAGGGGTGCCAGTGTTGCCTCGATCAAACCAGGCGTCGACGATTGCCTTAAAGCACGTGGTGGGGGGATGGTTGGTCTGGCCGCAAGGGGTACCAGCATGGGGACCATGGCGGCGCACATATGTGCATGGGGGGAGAGTGCCAGGGCGTCCGCCTCGAGTCAGAGCACCACCAGCACCGGAAGGTCCTCCAGCAGGGGCGCTAACAGCACTACCACCACCGCCACCACGGCCACCACGGCCACCACCACCACCACCACCACCACCGCCACCACCGCGGCCTCCACCACCACCGCCGCCGCCCGCTCCACGGCCTCCGCCGCCGCCGCTGCGACCACCCTGGTTGCGCGGCTGCGTAGCGTTGAGGGAGCTGGAGGAGGAGGACTGAGGGGTGGTAAGGTTGACAACGGAGGTGCGGAGCTTGACTTCCGTGTCAATGATCCACTGGACCACGTCGTTGAGGCCGACCAAGGCGTTCGCCTCAGTGAAGGCATGGAGGCGGGACTCGTAGTCCGGGGTGAGGTTGAAGAGGAGGCGGTGGATTTGCAGTGGCTCGGGGAGGGCAGCTTGACGTGCCGCAAGGCGATCAGCGACCTCCTGCATGCGCCCCACGTAGTCAATTGCGCCATCACAAGTGGCGAGGGTGATGGAGAAGTACTCCTGGAACAGGGCGCGGACAGAGCTGATGTCGCGACGCTCGAACATCGCCTGGAGCTCGGCCCAGATGAGGGAGGCGCGCATCTCGCGAGCTTGGAAACGGCGCATGAGGGTATCAGGGAGTGCGCCGAGGAGGATGGTGCAGGCGCGGTTGTCAGCAGTGGCCCATGCGATGCTCCTAGGGCTCATCAAGGAGCGCCAGGCAATTGGCGCGTTCCGCTACCGCGAAGTCGTCGTTATGGACTGCAACCTCATGCTCCGCCTTGCGGATGAGGTACTCGCGACGATCGTGGAGAAAGGCGGCATCGGTGGCACTCTGGAGCGCTGGGGTAGTGGCGATCTCCAAGGTGGGTTCAGCAGGAGGAGGACCAGGAGGAATGGGGGGTGGAGGGGGTTCGCCGGGGTGATTGGGTGCCGTGGGCTGGAGAGCTTGCGGGCGGCGGAGGAGGATGTCGAGGACGCAGTAGGGTCCGACGAATGCATCCTGGAGAACACGGCGGATGCTCCCGACGAAGGAGTGCCAGTTGATCGCCGAGCGGTCCGCGGCAAGCTGAAGCTTGTCGACGGAGGAGGCGTCAATGGGAGGGGGGAGAGGGGGAGGAGTGGTAGCCATGAGAGGCGACGCCGGGTGGACCTGCGGTGGCCTCGATTTGGACGGCGGCGGGTGGACCCGCGGCGGTCAAGGGGGAGGGCGACGGCGGGTGGGCCCGCGGCAGCCGAGAGAGAGGAGGGGGGGGGGGGAGGGGGGAGGTGCTGCTGCGGGGAGTGGAGCTCTTCTCCGGCTGCTGCTGCTGCTGCCGCTGCTGCCGCTGCTGCTGAGAGGGAGGAGGGGGGGGAGGGGAGGAGGGGAAGGGGGAGGAAGATAGTGGATGCAGCTGCTGCCGCTGCTCCTGATGCTGCTGCTGCTGCTGCTGCTACCGCCGCTGCCGCTGCTGCCGCTGCGGCCGCTGCTGCCGCTGCTGCCGCTGCTGCTGAGAGGGAGGAGGGGGGGGGGGGGAGGAGGGGAAGGGGGAGGAAGATAGTGGATGCAGCTGCTGCCGCTGCTGCCGCTGCTCCTGATGCTGCTGCTGCTGCCGCTGCTGCCGCTGCTCCTGATGCTGCTGCTGCTGCCGCTGTTGCTGCTGTGGCTGCTGAGCTGTCCCGGCTGCTGCTGCGTGGGAGGGGAGGAGGAGGAAAGGGGGAAGGGGAGGGAGAACGCAGTTGTAGCTGTGGGCGGGGCTGTTGCTGCCAATGACGCTGCTGCTGCGGGATGGAGCGGCTGCTGCGGCGGCGGAATCTGCAGGGGGGTGGTGGGGGCACGCGGGGACAAGTAGGAGCAGCGGGATGCACGGGTGGCGACGAGCAAATCGTGGCGGCGGAATGGGCGGGCGGCGACGAGGAAGGCGCGGCGGCGGGATGCGCGGGCGGCGACGTGCAGATCGCGGCGGCGGGATGAGCGGGCGGTGACGAGGAAGGCGCGACGGCGGGATGCGCGGGCGGCGACGAGCAGGTCGCGGCGGTAGGATGCGCGGGCGGCGATTTTTAGGTCGCGGCGATGGGATGTGCGGGCGGCGACGAGCAGGTCGCGGCAGTAGGTCGCGCGGGCGGCGACTTTAGGTCGCGGCGGCGGGATGCGCAGGCGGCGACGCGAAGTCGCGGCGGCGGGTCGTGCAGGCGGCGACGAGCGGGTCGCGGCGGCGGGATGCGTAGGCGGCGACGGCAGGTCGCGGCGACGGGGCGTGCAGGCGGCGACGCGAAGTCGCGGCGGCGGGACGGGAGGCGACGACGGGGCGTCGCGGAGGCGGGATGCGCAGGTGGCGCCGAGGAAGGCGCGGCGGCGATAGGGGGAGGCGGCGACGCGACGTCGCGGCAGCGGGAGGGGCAGGCGACGACGGGGCGTCGCGGCGGAGGGATGCGCGGGCGACGCCGAAGTAGGCGCGGCGGCGGGAGGGGGGGAGACGGCGACGGGGGGTCGCAGCAGGGGGAGGAGGAGGCGGCGACGAGGCGTCGCGGCGGGATGCGCAGGCGGCGCCGGAGAAGGCGCGGCGGCGGAAAAAAAAAGGGGGGGGGGGGGGGGCGGCGACGGTGTGTCGCGGCGACGGGAGGCGGTGATGCACTCGCGGCGGTGGGATCCGCAGGCGAGGAGGGCGCAATCACGGCGGAGGGAGGGAAGGGCAGCGACGGCGTAGGTCGTGCCAAGGAGATGCTAGGTTGAGCCACACGTAGGGGGTTTGTGGCTGTGGGGTGGGCCCATGGGGAAGAAAAACTTTGAGAGAGGGGGTTAAGGCTTAGGAACAACTAGCTCTATACCATGTGAATTGAACAAGTGATTAGATTAGAGGAGCAACCTAGCATACATTGTTGGAAGAAAAAGTTGGAAGGGAAGGATGAAAGTGACCTTAGGTTGGGTTGACCTCACTTGGGGGAGTGAGGGAACCATAGGTCAAGTGGGTTGGGTTGCCCACACTTTGTAGAAGTGAGGCAACCCTAGGCCCACTTGGCTTGGGGTAACCTCAATGATGGGAAGCGAGGTACCCACAAGTCAAGAGGGTTGCATTTGGGGGCTCCACCACAATTGGGTGGATTGGCACCCCAAAGTGCAAGACTACACCCAAAGTTGGGTGTAGTCCCAACCCAACTGTACACCACAATTGGTGTACAGTCACATGTGTTGGCATGCTACACACAATATATATTTGAACGCTGTGCTGCATATTGTCTTCTGGAACGAGTCTTTTTGTAAGTTGACTCATAAATAGACCCACTATTGAGAATTCTCAAAAGTCGCACCAAAATAGACCCACTGCCCGTGCTGTGCTGGCAGATTGTCTTTTGGAACAAGACGACGGGCAATGACGGGCAGGAAAGCAGGTGAGGGACGGGAGGTGAGTCGAGGCAAATGGGTTGAACACAAGGAGGGGAAAGCTGGGTGGAGCGATGTGTGTCATGTCCGATCTTTTGAGTCGACTCAAAAGTCAAGAAGGGGAAAGTCGGGTGGAGTGATGCGTGTCATGCCGGATCCGTGCATGCTCCGTGCGTGCCCGCCCACCCTTCCCCCTTCCGGACCGATTGGGTTGAAAGCAGGCGAGCTGGGCAAATGGATTGAAAGCACGGAGGGGAAAGCCGGGTGGAGTAATGTGTGTCATGTCATGTCCGATCCATGCATGCCAGATGTGATGAGCCTATTTTTGAGTTGACATGTAAGGGAAATGGGTGGGTTGAACACAAGGAGGGTGATGTGTGTCATGTCATGTCCGATCCATGACAGGCGTGATGAGCCTATTTTTGAGTCGACATGTAAGGGAAATGGGTAGGTTGAACACAAGGAGGGTGATGTGTGTCATGTCCGAATCCGTACATGCCCCTTATGGCAGGTGAGGGATGGGAGGTGAGTCCGAGGCAAATGTCCAATCGATGCCTTACATGCCACCCTCCCTCCCCCGATCTGCACCGAATTCCTCTCTCCACACCAAACCGCGCTCTTGGCCTCTCTCTTTCCCTTCGATCCCTCCTCTGCCCTCCTTTGTCGCACTCCCCCCTGCCACCCAGCATGCAGGCGCCAGCTGGCAGTGCGGGCAGGGCGGGATCACGAGGAGGGCTCGGTGCTCCTCTCCATCCCCTCCTCCCTCTGGATCCCACGAGTGCTCCTGTGTCTTGTGTGCCTTGTGCCGCCCCTTCCCTTACATGCTCATTCCAGGCGCCAGCTATCGGTGCGGGCAGGGCGGGATCACGAGGAGGACTCAGTGCTCCTCTCCATCCCCTCCTCCCTCTGGGTAACCACGCCCACCATGCTTCAGTTCATAAGGGGATCCCAAGATTGGTCTTGGTTTTTTCTTTTGCGCTTGTGCCATCCCTCCCCCTTCACGCTCATTCCAGGCGCCAGATGTCAGTGCGGGCAGGGAGGGATCACGAGGAGGACTCGGTCCTGCTCTCCATCCCCTCCTCCCTCTGGGTCACCACCCCCGCCATGCTGCAAGCCATAGGGGGACCCCCCTACCCCGGGCCCGTGTGGGCCTTCACTGTAGCAGCCGCGTGGCTGCTAAGGGAGATGCTTAAAACGAGGACGGAGTCCTTCTGGTGGCCGTACCTGCAGCTGCTGCCCCGCCACGTCCCGCTGCCGTACTTCTTTGAGGAAGAGACGTTGGAGGAGCTGCAGGCCCCTTCAATCGTGAAAACAGTGAGTGGTGGTGAATGCTGTGAGTGAGTGACCCCCTGCCTACCGTGGCCATACCTGCAGCTGCTGCCGTGCCACGTCCTCCCCTGCCTTACTTCTTTGAGCAGGAGACTCTGGAGGAGTTTCAGGCTCCGTCGATTGTAAAAGCTGTGTGTGTGTGTGTGTGTGTGTGTGTGTGTGTGTGTGTGTGTGTGTGTGTGTGTGTGTGTGTGTGTGTGTGTGTGTGTGTGTGTGTGTGTGTGTGTGTGTTTTGGTAGTGAAGAGAGTGAAGTGAGAGCAAAAAGTTATTGTTTTTGAAAGTTCTGCTGAAATTGGAACCTTCAAGTGAAATTACCAAAAATACTCTTAAAACAAACGGTTATGACGCAACAGAGGAAGAACGAAGCTACAGTGCAGAGCAGACAGTATATTATGTGTGAACATTGTTGTGAGAAACGCCTTCGCTTCACTCGTGCCTACACTAGAAGTTCTGTCATGCTCTGTCGTGATCTGTCATGCTCTGTCATGCTCTGTCGTGATCTGTCATGCTCTGTCATGCTCTGTCATGCTCTGTCATGCTCTGTCATGCTCTGTCATGCTCTGTCATGCTCTAACATGCTCTGCTGAGCCACGTCATCATCTCCCCCCCCATTGTCTACCTTTCCTCGCGTCCCCCCCCTCCCCCACTCTCCAACCCACCAGGTGCGCCACAATCTGGCGAGCTACGAGTTTGAGTACCGCCGCTGCGGCCCAACAGTGCTGGCGAATGCCTCCCTGCACGAGTTCATGTGGGCGCTCTCTGTCGTTCAGTCCAGAGGCTTCGAGGACCCGCGGTGGGGGAATGTGGTGCTGTACCAACGGACAGACCCTGGTGCGGTGGATGAACCTGTAGAAGCATGGAGGGGAGGTTCCGGGGAAGGGTCGGGCGGAGGGTCGGGAGGAGGTTCGGAGGGACGTTCAGGGGGAGGTTCAGGGGCGTCGGGGGCAGTGGAGGAGATGCGGCTGAAGAAGAGTGCGGTGCTGCTGGTGCCGCCTGCAGAGTTCTTTGACCACAGCAACGACTTTCAAACTGCCTACTCGGTACCGTGCCCACGACGTGAATGTGCTATATTCATTGCTGCTGTTGTTGCTGCTGCTGCTGCTGCTGCTGCTGCTGCTGCTGCTGCTGCTGCCGCCAGCAGATTACTTTGACCACAGCAACCAACCCCAAATCACTTATTCAGTACCGTGCCTTTCTGAGACATCTCGAAAATCGAGCTCTTTGTGATCTCTTTTGAGAATTCTCAACGGTGCTGCGACGGCTTCCAAACCAAACCGCCTACTCGGTACCTACCTACTGTGCTTGCCGTGTGAATGTTCTATGACTAGTGCTGTCGTTTTTTACTCCGTTCCTCCCTTCCCCGCACTCCCCCTTTTCCTACTCTCAACCTCCTCTCAGAACTTCCCTCCCCCACCCTCCTCTTCCAACCCCAACCACAACCCCCCTCCCCTCCCCCTCCCCCCCCCCCTCCCCCCACCCACCACACACACGCCTGCAGTTTGGCGCTGATGGGGATACCTTTGAGTTTGGGGCAACAGTGTCTGTGGCGCGGGGAGAGGAGGTGAGCACGAGCTACGGGCTGAGGGGCAACGAGGATCTGCTGGAGGCGTATGGCTTTGTGCTGATGGGGAACATGTTCGACCATGCGCCGCTGCTGCCCTCGCTCTCCCACGCTGTTCGCCTCGTGGCCACTCTCGTCCACCATGGGATGAAGCAGCAGCGAGGGGTTGAGCTGGCAGCACAGCAGCAAGGGCAGGGGGGGTTAGAGGGAGGAGCAGGAGGAGCGGGAGGAGAAGGAGACGAGGCCATAGCAGCTGCCTTTGGTGGCGCTGGTTGTGGTGATGATGATGTTGTTTGTGGCGGCGTGGCGAGCAAGAAAGGAAGTATAGGACGCTGCGATGTTGCTTCTGCTGCTGCCAAGCACGAGATAAAGGATGCCTGCGATGCTGCTGCTGCTGCTGCTGCTGCTGCTGCTGCTGCTGCTGCTGCTGCTGCTGTTGGGTCTAGTAATTTGAAGCACACATGCAGTGCTGCTGATGCTGCTACAGCTGCCACTTCTGAGAGTACAGCCGAGGATTCAGCCGAGGCTGCAGCTGATGCTACAGCTGGCAGTGTTGCCAGCCCTTCCGTTCCTTGGCGGGAAGAGGTCAAACAGAACCTGCTGCACGTGTGGGGAAGTGTTGCAGCAGCAGCTGGTGGTGCTAGCGCTGGTGCTGGTGCTGGCGCTGGTGCTGGTGCAGGGAACACGACTATTCCTCTGCATCAGCTGAAGCGGCAGCTGTGGCGGGTGGCAGCGCGGGCAGTGGAGGCCGTGGTGAGGGAGCGAGAGGAGGAGGGTGGGAAGTTCTACAGCGCCGCGGAGAGTGGCGGCCCGCCGTTTGAGTTGATGCAGCGGATCAGGAGAGTGAGCGAGGTGGAGGAGGTGCTGGGGGGCGTGGAGGAGAGGACAGAGGCGGACAAGGAGGGCAGGGTGGGCGTGGCGGTGTGGGCGAGAGGGCTCGTGGAGCCCAATCTCATCGCTGCCCTTGCTGCTGTGTATTACTACTTGCACTATCAACGAGGTGCGATCTCTGGCCGGACAGGTGAGGCGGGCAGGGAGGTGGGTATGGGCTCCAATCTGATTGCTGCGCTTGCTGCTGTGTTCTACGACCTGCTGCATCAACGAGATGGGTCTATAAGCAGTAAGCAGTGCATTTTGGATAAACTTCACGAATAACATGGGATAGACAGTCAGTAACAGCACCTGGGATAGACAGTCAGTAACAGCACCTGGGATAGACAGTCAGTAACAGCACCTGGGATAGACAGTCAGTAACAGCACCTGGGATAGACAGTCAGTAACAGCACCTGGGATAGACAGTCAGTAACAGCACCTGGGATAGACAGTCAGTAACAGCACCTGGGATAGACAGTCAGTAACAGCACCTGGGATAGACAGTCAGTAACAGCACCTGGGATAGACAGTCAGTAACAGCACCTGGGATAGACAGTCAGTAACAGCACCTGGGATAGACAGTCAGTAACAGCACCTGGGATAGACAGTCAGTAACAGCACCTGGGATAGACAGTCAGTAACAGCACCTGGGATAGACAGTCAGTAACAGCACCTGGGATAGACAGTCAGTAACAGCACCTGGGATAGACAGTCAGTAACAGCACCTGGGATAGACAGTCAGTAACAGCACCTGGGATAGACAGTCAGTAACAGCACCTGGGATAGACAGTCAGTAACAGCACCTGGGATAGACAGTCAGTAACAGCACCTGGGATAGACAGTCAGTAACAGCACCTGGGATAGACAGTCAGTAACAGCACCTGGGATAGATAGTCAGTAACAGCACCTGGGATAGACAGTCAGTAACAGCACCTGGGATAGACAGTCAGTAACAGCACCTGGGATAGACAGTCAGTAACAGCACCTGGGATAGACAGTCAGTAACAGCACCTGGGATAGACAGTCAGTAACAGCACCTGGGATAGACAGTCAGTAACAGCACCTGGGATAGACAGTCAGTAACAGCACCTGGGATAGACAGTAACAGCACCTGGGATAGACAGTCAGTAACAGCACCTGGGATAGACAGTCAGTAACAGCACCTGGGATAGACAGTCAGTAACAGCACCTGGGATAGACAGTCAGTAACAGCACCTGGGATAGACAGTCAGTAACAGCACCTGGGATAGACAGTCAGTAACAGCACCTGGGATAGACAGTCAGTAACAGCACCTGGGATAGACAGTCAGTAACAGCACCTGGGATAGACAGTCAGTAACAGCACCTGGGATAGACAGTCAGTAACAGCACCTGGGATAGACAGTCAGTAACAGCACCTGGGATAGACAGTCAGTAACAGCACCTGGGATAGACAGTCAGTAACAGCACCTGGGATAGACAGTCAGTAACAGCACCTGGGATAGACAGTCAGTAACAGCACCTGGGATAGACAGTCAGTAACAGCACCTGGGATAGACAGTCAGTAACAGCACCTGGGATAGACAGTCAGTAACAGCACCTGGGATAGACAGTCAGTAACAGCACCTGGGATAGACAGTCAGTAACAGCACCTGGGATAGACAGTCAGTAACAGCACCTGGGATAGACAGTCAGTAACAGCACCTGGGATAGACAGTCAGTAACAGCACCTGGGATAGACAGTCAGTAACAGCACCTGGGATAGACAGTCAGTAACAGCACCTGGGATAGACAGTCAGTAACAGCACCTGGGATAGACAGTCAGTAACAGCACCTGGGATAGACAGTCAGTAACAGCACCTGGGATAGACAGTCAGTAACAGCACCTGGGATAGACAGTCAGTAACAGCACCTGGGATAGACAGTCAGTAACAGCACCTGGGATAGACAGTCAGTAACAGCACCTGGGATAGACAGTCAGTAACAGCACCTGGGATAGACAGTCAGTAACAGCACCTGGGATAGACAGTCAGTAACAGCACCTGGGATAGACAGTCAGTAACAGCACCTGGGATAGACAGTCAGTAACAGCACCTGGGATAGACAGTCAGTAACAGCACCTGGGATAGACAGTCAGTAACAGCACCTGGGATAGACAGTCAGTAACAGCACCTGGGATAGACAGTCAGTAACAGCACCTGGGATAGACAGTCAGTAACAGCACCTGGGATAGACAGTCAGTAACAGCACCTGGGATAGACAGTCAGTAACAGCACCTGGGATAGACAGTCAGTAACAGCACCTGGGATAGACAGTCAGTAACAGCACCTCATCTGTCAATGCCTCTCCTCACCCGTTTCCCCCTCCCACCCCTTCTCCCCCCCCCCTGCTCTTCGCACTTCCCCCATTTTACAGACCACCCTGCACTGCAGTGCTAACGAGCTCAGCAGTCTACCTGGAATGGGCTGTCAGCAACAGCACCTGCCAGCACCTCTCCTCGCGCCTTCCCTCCCACCCCCAAGTTCAACCCCTCTTGCTCCCCCTCCTCTTCCCATTTCTCCCACACAGACCCCCCTGCAGTGCTGACCAGCTCAGCAGTCTACCTGGGATGGGCCGTCAGCAACAGCACGTGCCGGTTCCTCTCCTCGCCCGCCCCTGACATGCTGCCCGCCCTGCAAGCAGCAGCCGACACCATTCGTCTGCTAGCGCAGGCGCGGCTGCAGCAGATGCCGACCAGCATAGAAGAGGACGAAGCGATCCTGAGGGAGCTGGAGTGGTGCAAGAGCGGCGGGAAGGTGGGGGCGGGTGGTGGGGAGGGGGTGAAGGGTGGGAAACTGGGGAAGGAAGGAAAGAAGAAGGCAGCGCAACGGGAAGCCGAAGCGATCCTGAAGGAGCTGGAGCGGTGCGGGAAGAGGGAGGGGAAAGAGGAGGACGGGAGACGGGTGGGAAGGAGGGGAGAGGCAGAGGCAGAGGGAGCAAAGGAAGGCGAGGAGGTAGAAGAGAGGGGCGATGAGGAGGAGAGGAGGAAAAGGGAGGACGAGGAGGTTGAGATGGGTTGTGAGGAGTGGCGGACAGGAGGTGGTGGAGATGGGGAGAGAGGGAGAAGCGGGGCAGGAGGGACACTCACAGGAGGGAGGCTGACAGGAGGGGGGTCGAGAAGAGGGAAGTTGAGAGGAGGGAGGTTGAGAGGAGGGAGGATGGGAGGGGAGATGATGACAGCGATGGGAGTGCGGTGCAGGTGTGCAGTGCTTCTGCCAGTGCTGGATGAGAAGCTAACAGCGGTGCAGTTCCGGTTGAGCAGGAAGCGAGTGCTGCACGGCGTGGTGACCCGCCTGGAGGCTGCCTGCCCTCCCACTGACAGCCCGGTTTCAACTTAGATAGGGTCTAGGACTTTGTAATCGACTTGGAAGCTACCTGGAGCGCTACGGTGTCGTGTTTGGAGTCACAGAATGCAGAATTTATGAGTCCCCCCCACCCACAGCCCGGTTCCAACTTAGACAGGGTTTATGAGTCGACTCAAATGTCACCTCGAGTGCTGCAGCCTGTGAAGTGGAGTCACAGGTCGAAGCTGCTTGCCCTCCCACTGACTGAGAGCCTGCTGCTACGACCATGGATATCTGGTACTGGCAGTAGCAGCATTGGACTGGACAGTAGGCAGGGCAAGTGCTGCAGTAGGCTGGACTGACAGCCTGCTACCTGCTGCTGCGATCGTGGATATCTGGTACTGGCAGAGGTATTCTGTATTGGGGTGTCAAGCTGAATCTGTTCTGTGAGAATTCTCAGAAAGTAGATTCCACTTACTGACAGCCTGTTAATGCAATCGTGAATCTGGTACTGGCACTGGTATTATGTTGTGGACTGGACAGCAGGCAGGGCAAGTGCTGCCGGTGGTTGTGGTGGCACAACTCCAAGCTGCATTTTTAGTGGACTCAGAACACGGCTCATGTTTTTTTAGAATTCTCAAAAAACATAAGGTGGTTGTGGCACAACTCGAAGCTGCATTTTTTAGTCGACTCAGAACACGGCTCGAACCTGCATGCTCTCTCTCACAGTCCCATTTGACCCCACCGCAATGAAGAGTCAATTGCGCATTACCGTATCGATCAATATTGCTGAAGGTACCGTATTACCCCGGACATACCACCCGCCGAAATAGAGCACCCCCCGGGTGGCTTGTGCGGGGGGGGTGCTATAGCGGGCCTCATTTCTACTATACCCCCCTTTTGGGGCGATCTGATATAGCACCCGGGGGGGTGGGTGTTATGTACGGGTAATATTGCAGTTTTTGCAAATATACACTGTGGTTGACGGCGAACGTGCACTGTACTTTGGGTGGCACATTGTGGGCGATATTCGTGGCTGTGTGGTGCCAAGTCACACTGACGTGTACTTTCGCGTACACTTGTCCAGATTTTATGGCAGGCGAACTTCAGAAGAACCGTGATCTGACCCAACAATTTGTGTGACTTCAGTACAGTAAAATCACGACTGCCAGCTTGGTTGTGTGTTCTGTTTGATTTCGACCGGCCAGGGAAGTGAGGCGTGGGAGGGAAATGGGAGAAATTTGCGTGATTGGCTGAATTTTTTTCCCGAAATCAGGGGGGCCCGAAATGAAACGTCAGCCCTGGGGGGTGTGTCTTCTTTCCAACCAGGGCCTGACTGTGGGCCTTGTTGGAGCTTGCAATGTGGCAGCTAACCCACGCGACTAACGTTATCACCCAGTCCTCGGTTTTGCGCACCCAACCAACAATCTACCACCGCGTCAAACATGTACATTTTGTTCTCAACCTTTTGTGCTCTAAAAAAAATATATATTATGTAACGACCCGGGTGCAATGTAGCTTTTTCCGATGACAAGACCCCCCCCCTTTTTTTTGTGTAGTTATCATAGGACCCTAGGGTGGTATGTCCGGGGTAATACGGTACATGGTGCCTTGTCTTTGTGCCGGCTCAATCAAGATGGCTTATTGCCCTCCGATGAATCGTGTCCCTTCTTGTCGTACAATACAATACACATGTATGTAATATGTGTTTCTTTATGGGAACTTACCGTAATTGATGTTAATTTTTATGATGTGTAGTGATATCAAAGTTTTTAAACCCCTTCCAATTCCAGTATGGATGGCTGAAACCGAAACTTCTGACAGCAAGGTCATAAAATCATAAGCCATACAATATAATATAATTATGTATATTACATATATTACAATGTAGTACACTATCGTAGAGGTCTTTACTCTATCTTGGAGGTATTATCTGCTAGCATACTAAAGAAAGCACTGGACTTGAGTTTTCTGAGATTCTCTGGAGCTCCAAACTCAATGCTCTGCCCACGTTCCATGACAAGAACCTGCGAAAAATGGGGATTGGATAGTCGATGAACCAAAACATTAGGCAGCTTTTCAGCAGGTGGGACTTGCGCACATGTAGGGTGTGCGTGCGCACACGCACTTACACAGACGAGAGTGATTACATGCGAGCAAGAGGCACAAGCGGCACTCTTCTGACTTGCCTGGTCATAATCAAGGACTGTGGAGAGGTGGTGTGCAATGGTGATGACGGTGCTGTCCTTGAATGACTCTGGAGACGTCTCAAAAGGCTTGCCTGATCATAATGCAGAACTGTGGAGAGGCGGTGTGCAATGGTGTTGACGGTGCTGTCCTTGAATGACTCTGGAGACGTCTCAAAATGCTTGCCTGATCATAATGCAGAACTGTGGAGAGGCGGTGTGCAATGGTGATGATGGTGCTGTCCTTGAATGACTCTGGAGACGTCTCAAAAGGCTTGCCTGATCATAATGCAGAACTGTGGAGAGGCGGTGTGCAATGGTGATGACGGTGCTGTCCTTGAATGACTCTGGAGACGTCTCAAAAGGCTTGCCTGATCATAATGCAGAACTGTGGAGAGGCGGTGTGCGATGGTGATGACGGTGCTGTCCTTGAATGACTCTGGAGACGTCTCAAAAGGCTTGCCTGATCATAATGCAGAACTGTGGAGAGGCGGTGTGCAATGGTGATGACGGTGCTGTCCTTGAACGACTCCCACAGGATGTCTTTAATTACTGCATCGCTCTCCCCATCCATGCTCGCTGTCGCCTCATCCATCAGCAACACGCGTGTCGACGCCAGCAACGCCCTGCATGGAAAACAAACACCATGAGCAAGAGAAGAGAGGAAGCAGAATACGTAGTTTACCATGTGATAACTGTGGGTCAATATTCGATTCTGAGACAAGAGATACGACCTGCATTGTGATTGCCCCCGATGGAATTCCCCATGTGATTACCTTGCAAGACAGAGCAGTTGCCTCTGCCCCAGGGACAGGTTCCCCCCGCCCTGAGCCAGGGCACCATCCAACCCGCCCAGCAGCCCCGCCACCAGCGGCTTTAGGCGCACCGTTGCCAGCACCGACCACAGGGCCTCGTCACTGTGCTGCCTGTGATTGGGGCATGGGTGGGGGAGATCAGACACGGGATGGGAGGGTATGGGGGGGAAGAAGCGGGTTTTTGGAGCGTGAAAGTGCACTAGAGGTTGAAGGATTGAGTAAATGAGAACACACACATAAGGTGCGGTGAGAACCTTTTGAGATTCGTGGTCGGAATGAGTAATCTTACCCCAGGGGATCAAGGTTGAATCGCAATGATTGGCTGAAAAGAACCGGCTCTTGAGGAATGGCCACCACCTGAAACAGGAAGGACCATTGAAAACCACAAGTTCATGCACAATAGATGAAATAAATTTATGCATGGTAACTATTGATAAGGTAGCCAACAGATGGAGGAAAGGAAAGGGGGGGTGGAGGAAAGGAAATGCTACTTTACTGCGCAGGGTTGCAAGGGGCAGCAATGAAATGTCGGCACCGTCGATGTGAATGCTACGTTGTGGCGTACCCTTTTTCGCACGGTTGAGAGTAGTTTTGAGTCAACTAAAAAGTGCCACTTGGATGCTTACCTTGCTTTGCAGGGTTGCAAATGAAAGCGATGTATTGTCTTTAGAGGTGCCTCAAAGGCTTGCCTTGCTTTGCACGGCAGCGAGAGGCAGCAATGCAAGGACTCTGAGGTGCCTAAGAAGCCTACCTCGCTTCGCAGGGTGGCTAGGGGCAGCGATGCAATGTCGACACCGTCAATGCAAATGCTCCCTGAAGACGCTTCCACCAACCGCAGCAGAGCGAGCATGAGTGTGGATTTTCCTGCACCTAATGGGTTGAGACGAGGCAGACACATAGAGAACACATACCAGCCAACACAGTTTCAAGCGCTTTTTCACAGAAGCCCTGAATCACACCATCCCTACCAGGTATATTGGATCAGTTTTGAGAATTCTCCACCTTGAACCAGCCCAATCATGGTACGTTGAACTACAGAGGCAATCCCACACAGCCTCACCTGTTCGCCCCACCACACCACACTTCTCTCCTCCTGCGAGCCGAAAGCTCAAGCTGCGCAGCACTGCCTGCCCCGTGCTGCCATACCGCACTGTCAGCTGCTCCACTCGCACTGCACCTGCTGACGGCCAAGGGGGGCGAAGGGAGCTTCTGCTGTTCCCCTCCTCCTCGCTGTGTGATGCTGCATTTGTGGCTTGGCAGTTGGGGAGGAGAGGAATGTGAGCGCATAATGATTTGGGGGGAAGGAGGCTGATTGCTGTTCGCAGTGCTCTGTGCAGCACGCTGAATATTGTGGATTTTGCGGTGGACTTTTCCTGCTGCTGCTGCTTCTGCTGCTCCTGCTGCTGATGCTGCTGCTGCTGCTGCTGCTTCACCTGCTGCTGTTGCCATGGCTGCTGCTGCTGCTGACGCTTAGATTGACTGTTGGGGCTCGGTGGGGGCACTTCACTTGGAATCGTGGTGTACTTGAGTGTGCGCTCAACACTCGTGAACTGCCATGGATGGGGTGTTCGATTCGAGGTACAGGGAGAAAACAAGGTGACTTTTGAGTCGACTCAAAAGTCACTGAGGTACAGGGAGAAAACAATGCATGACCTTGTGCACGAGGGATGAGCTCCCTGCCAAGTTCGCACCGTTTCACGGCATGAGAATGTGATGTGGAAATAGTGTGTATCATCAGAATGCATCCCATAAGGGTTGAGTCAGGAGATGGGTGCTTGCTTCCCTTGCAGCACACTCTGCTCTGCAGATGGGGCGCATTCCTGGGTGCTTGCTTCCCCGTCCCTCCATGGTCTGTCTGCCTCCGTTCATCCCTTCCCTCACTTCACTCACACCCAGAAACATCACAACCATTGCACCCCTCTCCATTAGCCTCACCCTTTCTCTCGCCTCACCGTGTTCTCAAGCTCTGCTCCGTATTGCAGCGCCCAGCGCAGGGAGTCTGGTAGCTGCAGCAGATAAGACAAAGCCAGCGCGGCCATGGCGGGCGGCAGCGAGTGGCGCAGGGCCACGGCGGCGAGGGCGGCGGAGAGCAGGGCGGCGGCAACGAGGAGGTCCAATTGGAAGCCCAGCCACTCCCACGTGGCAAGCCAGAATAGGTGCGGGGTGGCGTTGGCGGTGACGTGGCGAAGGAAGAGGCGGTGGAAGCGGCGTTGTTGGGAGAAGGCTCGGATGGTCGGCAGGCCCTGGGGGGGGGGAGAGGGGGAGGGGAGTATAGATTTGAGGTGAGCTTGGAAAGTGCGTGTGACAGTGGATGCGTGGGTGTGCGTGTGACAGTGGATGCGTGGGTGTGCGTGTGACAGTGGATGCGTGGGTGTGCGTGTGACAGTGGATGCGTGGGTGTGCGTGTGACAGTGGATGCGTGGGTGTGCGTGTGACAGTGGATGCGTGGGTGTGCGTGTGACAGTGGATGCGTGGGTGTGCGTGTGACAGTGGATGCGTGGGTGTGCGTGTGACAGTGGATGCGTGGGTGTGCGTGTGACAGTGGATGCGTGGGTGTGCGTGTGACAGTGGATGCGTGGTTGTGCGTGTGACAGTGGATGCGTGGGTGTGCGTGTGACAGTGGATGCGTGGGTGTGCGTGTGACAGTGGATGCGTGGGTGTGCGTGTGACAGTGGATGCGTGGGTGTGCGTGTGACAGTGGATGCGTGGGTGTGCGTGTGACAGTGGATGCGTGGGTGTGCGTGTGACAGTGGATGCGTGGGTGTGCGTGTGACAGTGGATGCGTGGGTGTGCGTGTGACAGTGGATGCGTGGGTGTGCGTGTGACAGTGGATGCGTGGGTGTGCGTGTGACAGTGGATGCGTGGGTGTGCGTGTGACAGTGGATGCGTGGGTGTGCGTGTGACAGTGGATGCGTGGGTGTGCGTGTGACAGTGGATGCGTGGGTGTGCGTGTGACAGTGGATGCGTGGGTGTGCGTGTGACAGTGGATGCGTGGGTGTGCGTGTGACAGTGGATGCGTGGGTGTGCGTGTGACAGTGGATGCGTGGGTGTGCGTGTGACAGTGGATGCGTGGGTGTGCGTGTGACAGTGGATGCGTGGGTGTGCGTGTGACAGTGGATGCGTGGGTGTGCGTGTGACAGTGGATGCGTGGGTGTGCGTGTGACAGTGGATGCGTGGGTGTGCGTGTGACAGTGGATGCGTGGGTGTGCGTGTGACAGTGGATGCGTGGGTGTGCGTGTGACAGTGGATGCGTGGGTGTGCGTGTGACAGTGGATGCGTGGGTGTGCGTGTGACAGTGGATGCGTGGGTGTGCGTGTGACAGTGGATGCGTGGGTGTGCGTGTGACAGTGGATGCGTGGGTGTGCGTGTGACAGTGGATGCGTGGGTGTGCGTGTGACAGTGGATGCGTGGGTGTGCGTGTGACAGTGGATGCGTGGGTGTGCGTGTGACAGTGGATGCGTGGGTGTGCGTGTGACAGTGGATGCGTGGGTGTGCGTGTGACAGTGGATGCGTGGGTGTGCGTGTGACAGTGGATGCGTGGGTGTGCGTGTGACAGTGGATGCGTGGGTGTGCGTGTGACAGTGGATGCGTGGGTGTGCGTGTGACAGTGGATGCGTGGGTGTGCGTGTGACAGTGGATGCGTGGGTGTGCGTGTGACAGTGGATGCGTGGGTGTGCGTGTGACAGTGGATGCGTGGGTGTGCGTGTGACAGTGGATGCGTGGGTGTGCGTGTGACAGTGGATGCGTGGGTGTGCGTGTGACAGTGGATGCGTGGGTGTGCGTGTGACAGTGGATGCGTGGGTGTGCGTGTGACAGTGGATGCGTGGGTGTGCGTGTGACAGTGGATGCGTGGGTGTGCGTGTGACAGTGGATGCGTGGGTGTGCGTGTGACAGTGGATGCGTGGGTGTGCGTGTGACAGTGGATGCGTGGGTGTGCGTGTGACAGTGGATGCGTGGGTGTGCGTGTGACAGTGGATGCGGGGGTGTGCGTGTGACAGTGGATGCGTGGGTGTGCGTGTGACAGTGGATGCGTGGGTGTGCGTGTGACAGTGGATGCGTGGGTGTGCGTGTGACAGTGGATGCGTGGGTGTGCGTGTGACAGTGGATGCGTGGGTGTGCGTGTGACAGTGGATGCGTGGGTGTGCGTGTGACAGTGGATGCGTGGGTGTGCGTGTGACAGTGGATGCGTGGGTGTGCGTGTGACAGTGGATGCGTGGGTGTGCGTGTGACAGTGGATGCGTGGGTGTGCGTGTGACAGTGGATGCGTGGGTGTGCGTGTGACAGTGGATGCGTGGGTGTGCGTGTGACAGTGGATGCGTGGGTGTGCGTGTGACAGTGGATGCGTGGGTGTGCGTGTGACAGTGGATGCGTGGGTGTGCGTGTGACAGTGGATGCGTGGGTGTGCGTGTGACAGTGGATGCGTGGGTGTGCGTGTGACAGTGGATGCGTGGGTGTGCGTGTGACAGTGGATGCGTGGGTGTGCGTGTGACAGTGGATGCGTGGGTGTGCGTGTGACAGTGGATGCGTGGGTGTGCGTGTGACAGTGGATGCGTGGGTGTGCGTGTGACAGTGGATGCGGGGGTGTGCGTGTGACAGTGGATGCGTGGGTGTGCGTGTGACAGTGGATGCGTGGGTGTGCGTGTGACAGTGGATGCGTGGGTGTGCGTGTGACAGTGGATGCGTGGGTGTGCGTGTGACAGTGGATGCGTGGGTGTGCGTGTGACAGTGGATGCGTGGGTGTGCGTGTGACAGTGGATGCGTGGGTGTGCGTGTGACAGTGGATGCGTGGGTGTGCGTGTGACAGTGGATGCGTGGGTGTGCGTGTGACAGTGGATGCGTGGGTGTGCGTGTGACAGTGGATGCGTGGGTGTGCGTGTGACAGTGGATGCGTGGGTGTGCGTGTGACAGTGGATGCGTGGGTGTGCGTGTGACAGTGGATGCGTGGGTGTGCGTGTGACAGTGGATGCGTGGGTGTGCGTGTGACAGTGGATGCGTGGGTGTGCGTGTGACAGTGGATGCGTGGGTGTGCGTGTGACAGTGGATGCGTGGGTGTGCGTGTGACAGTGGATGCGTGGGTGTGCGTGTGACAGTGGATGCGTGGGTGTGCGTGTGACAGTGGATGCGTGGGTGTGCGTGTGACAGTGGATGCGTGGGTGTGCGTGTGACAGTGGATGCGTGGGTGTGCGTGTGACAGTGGATGCGTGGGTGTGCGTGTGACAGTGGATGCGTGGGTGTGCGTGTGACAGTGGATGCGTGGGTGTGCGTGTGACAGTGGATGCGTGGGTGTGCGTGTGACAGTGGATGCGTGGGTGTGCGTGTGACAGTGGATGCGTGGGTGTGCGTGTGACAGTGGATGCGTGGGTGTGCGTGTGACAGTGGATGCGTGGGTTGTGCGTGTGACAGTGGATGCGTGGGTGTGCGTGTGACAGTGGATGCGTGGGTGTGCGTGTGACAGTGGATGCGTGGGTGTGCGTGTGACAGTGGATGCGTGGGTGTGCGTGTGACAGTGGATGCGGGGGTGTGCGTGTGACAGTGGATGCGTGGGTGTGCGTGTGACAGTGGATGCGTGGGTGTGCGTGTGACAGTGGATGCGTGGGTGTGCGTGTGACAGTGGATGCGTGGGTGTGCGCGTGACAGTGGATGCGTGGGTGTGCGTGTGACAGTGGATGCGTGGGTGTGCGTGTGACAGTGGATGCGTGGGTGTGCGTGTGACAGTGGATGCGTGGGTGTGCGTGTGACAGTGGATGCGTGGGTGTGCGTGTGACAGTGGATGCGTGGGTGTGCGTGTGACAGTGGATGCGTGGGTGTGCGTGTGACAGTGGATGCGTGGGTGTGCGTGTGACAGTGGATGCGTGGGTGTGCGTGTGTGTTGCTGAGAAGTAGAACTGAACAGAAATAAGTAACAGCAGGCCATACAGGGTGCATAAGTACAAATGTCGTACCCTCTAAGGATTAACTCAACCTAGCCTACAATATGTGTTGCACATAATTTGACATGTGTGTGTGTGTGTGAGTGTGAGTGTGTGTGTGTGTGAGTGTGTGTGTGAGTGTGTGAGTGAGTGCGTGTGTGTGTGTGTGTGGATGTGTGTGTGGATGTGTGCACGCACGTGTGTGCATTCATGGGTTCACAACAAAACTTCTGTTTTCAGCCCTGTTGACGGCCATAAAGCAGACCTTTCTCCACGGGATTGTACCTCGAGGGCAGTTGGAATTCGCGACGTGACCACCACCGACCCCATCAGCCCCAGTGGGGTGTTTTTGAGAATTCTCAAAACGGGGTCCCAACACCCTGCAGCATCGTGACCACCACCGACCCCATCAGCCCCACCAACCCCATCAGCCCCACCGACCCCGTCAGCCCCAGTGGGCCACAAGCGATCAAGGGGAGGGGAAGGGCTTCTTGGGAGACGACGGCTAAGAAGACCGACCGCTACCATAATCATGCTAAGTAGACGAGCACACTGCATGTTGTGCATACCATCCGTCAAACCTCCCTTGCCGTGCCATCAGATCTAAAGCGAGGGCAAGTCCCCAGCTACCTCATCAGGTCAAATGAGGCATCCCATTCTAAGAACCCGCCCCTAGGCAACCTAGGAGAAGACATCTTATCTGGGGATTGCTTCGTAGTGTTGGAGCTCCCTTAGACACATAGGCTGTCGCCACTCTTATAAATCGTACCCAGGAGAAAAAGACTTAGGCTGTTTGAGAGAAGCAGCTTACCTCAATGCTGGCAAGGAACCGAGAAAGCAGCATGCTGCGTGTTGTGCATCTCATCCGCCGGACCCCCCTCGCCGTGTACACGTACAGCTAGTGAGAGAGAGTTATGACTGATGAGTCTCACCTCCATGCTGGCAAGGAACCGAGAAAGCAGCATGCTGCGTGTTGTGCATCTCATCCGCCGGACCCCCCTCACTGTGTACACGTACAGCTAGTGAGAGAGAGTTATGACTGATGAGTCTCACCTCCATGCTGGCAAGGAACCGAGAAAGTAGCACGCTGCGTGTTGTGCATTCCATCCGCCGGACCTCCCTCGCCGTGCACACGTACAAATGCCGCAGTTGCAGCAGCAGCAGCAGCAGCGGCAGCACGGGGATTAGTGTCCAAGGAACGGCTATGCACGCCGATACCACCGCCGCAATGCACAAGCCTACGGACTGTGGGCAAGTGAATGGGAGGGCGGGAAGGAAGGTATGTTTATAAGGGGAGAGGGATGATGGAGGATCGAGATGAGAGAGTGGTTGGCTGGACTTATGGCGGGTGCATCTTTCTGCGTTCACGTAGTAATCACCAGCTGCCGTGCCCCGTCAGCTATTATTGAGCAG
The DNA here is from genome assembly GCA_948144175.1 of Closterium sp. NIES-65. Lineage (NCBI taxonomy): Eukaryota > Viridiplantae > Streptophyta > Zygnematophyceae > Desmidiales > Closteriaceae > Closterium > Closterium sp. NIES-65. The sequence continues at coordinate 957,711 of CANXME010001166.1, forward strand.
AACAAATTACAAGCATAACTCCAGTTCTCTAACCAACTGGGAAAAATGTGCATGTTTGTATAGTGGGTTTGGATCCACTAACTCCGGTGCCCACTTCCAACACTCCCCTCACTGGGAGGGCCCACCACTAGGGCACAGGAAGCCTGCCGACACCAGGTTTCGAACCCAGGTCCCCCGTGTGCATTCTTCCACACTCACCGCACCATGCAGGAATAAGAGGGCGGTCTCAAGTTGGGACACCATCGAAGTTCCCCCACCTGATGGCTTTTACGAGGCTGATGGTGTTTTTGGGGGAAAACCTCCCAACATCCCACCGAAACCCATTTTGGCGGGCAACAGATGTCGACAGCGTCGCATGTCAGGTATCCAATTGAATTGACGCGCCAGCTCGCATACCAGTGTTGGACGAACTTCGACTGGCAAAACCTAAACGGCCGAGCCTGACGGTTGAGCTTGTCGTAAAATTTTGGTCAAATCAAGTCAACATGGGTGATATTGGCAGCTTCACGTAAGCAATGCAGAAATGGGTTTCGTGGGCAGGCTGAAAAGATTTGTTGACGGCTATGTGTACGAAACTGTCATGTCCCCACACCCAACAAACGTGGCACGATCTCCATTGTCGCACACTGACGGACAGGCCAGGCATTGCGACCATGGCCAGTTGGACTCATTGTGTCCAAATGTCGAACTGCGTGGGACAACTTTCAAATGTGAATTAATGCCACGTCAACATTGCGAGACGTGTGGAAGGAATTTCGGATGGTGTCCCAGCTTGAGAATGCGCCCTAACTCCAGTTTGCTAACCAACTGAGATAAAATGACATGTTTGTATAGTGGGTACACGCACCCATACCCCGCCAAGACGACTCCCGTAGCCCTTGGGAAACCCCTCAGGATCATCCCAGTGCCCACTTCCAACACAATTGGGTGTGTTGGGATCACTTTTGAGAATTCTCAAAAGTGATTCCAATGTAATCCCCCAGCTCGTATTGCAACAAACGTATGGGTATGCATCTATCCCACCCATCCCCTGCTTTCCCCCAATTCTCTTCCTACAACCCCCCTCCTTACTTCCCTTCCTGCCTTCGAGAGTTTTCAAAAGTGATTCAAGCATCACCCAACCACCTTCAATTTCGCTCCTCCATCTACCCTTCTCCCCCTCACCCCATCCCTACCATACTCCCACTCACATTGACGAATCCCAGCAGCATTTCTGGCAGCACGTCGTCCGTCACCCCGAGGTCCTCACTGAACCGGTTCAGCACGCGCCCGGTGGGGTTGCGGTGGAAGAAGGCGAGCGGCGAGGCGAGCACGGAGGCCAGCATGCGTGAGTGAAGGCAGGAGGAGGCGCGCAGAGCAGCGCGGTGGAAGAGCAGCGAGGCGAGGAGAGAGAGAGCCACACAGGAGAGGGCGATGGCCGTGAGGGTGAGAAGCGGGTGGTGTATGGTGTGGGGCGTGTCCGTCCACACGCCCAGGAACCTTGTGGGGAGGGAAGGAGTGGCAAGAATTGTTGGCCGTTGTGAATGACGAAAACAGGTAGTGGCATCAAGCATGGAGCGGGAGGGAGGGACAGATGGGCAATTTTCACAGACAAATTGTTGTTGGGGCACTGGGATCACTCCCTAGTTGAGCGTGGCCAGGCTACAGGCACTTTGGATAGGTATGGTTGTGCCATCCACCATACAAACATGACCTTTTAACCAAGTTGGTATCATTTTGGGCCAACAAATGGTATCAGAGCCAAAGGTCTCCGGTTCGAGTCCTAGTGTGTGCCAATGAGCGCCAATGCCCTAACGAGTGTGGGAGGGCTACATGTGCGTTATGGAATCTGGGGGGATTTGGGTATGCTACCCACTATACAAACATGCCCCTTTAACCCAATCGATAGCAGTGTGGGCCAACACATACGGCATTGGGAACGAGTGTGTGTGCACTTGCATCCCAACAGTTACATATGCTGTGCAGTACACACACACCACAGACGTTCAGGCAATAAAGAGGAGAACGGGGCATGGAGGAGGGAAGGGGAAAAAGCGGGGGAGTTTGAGTGTGTGAGAGGGGGAGGATTTTTTTTCTCACCAGCTTGCGAGGCAGTTTGAGACGTGTGCGGCGAGGAAGAGAGCTGCGATGAGCAGCAGGGGCAGCACGCCCATCTGTCTGGCGTAGCCCCAAAACACCGACATAGGGATGGCACCATGCTGCCATCCCTCCACGTCCAGCAGGCCTGCAGGCACACACAGCGATTGCATGGGATGGGAAGTTGGAGGTTTGGGGATAAAGGGAAGGGAGGAAGTGGCGGGGTTAAGGGGTTGTGATACGGAACTGTTTCAGGGACAGCGAGGAAAGAAACACGTCGAAGCAGCCTTTCGGGATTCAGAGCAGAAAGCATTGGACATGTGTTGCCGGCCTACCGTGCGTTGCTGGCCTACCGTGCGTTGCCGGCCTACCGTGCATTGCCGGCCTACCTTGCTCATCGCCCTCTGTGGAGCCACTCGCCTCCAGCACTCCCTCCTCCCCGCCTCTCAGCTCCGCTGCTGCTGATGCTGCTGCTGCTGCTGCTTCTCCCGACTCGCATATCAAACCCTCAGCAAGCTGACCCCCATGTGAGACACACTCCCGCTCTCTGCATGCGTCTACACCCCGCCCTCTTGCCGCCTCCGCCTTCTCCACCACAACCTCGCTCCCTATCAAGGGGCAGTCGTCTGTGGAATCTGTTGGCGCATCCGTGTCGCTGTCACTGCTCCTGCCGCAATCTACAGAGCATACACTGCTGCTGCTGCTGCGGCCGCTGCTGCTGCTCACATAGGCCGCCGTGGTGCCATTTTTGCATCTGCAGCTCTGTGTGCCAGCAAGGGTGCCGTCCTCATCCGTGTCAGTGCTGCTGCAAGAGTCAAATTCAGAGTCAGAGTCAGTGGCACAGACAGCACTGTCACTGCAAGTGCCGGAATCATCAGAAACGTCCGAAAAATCCGGGCCCGGAGGGTGATTTCCCCAGTGTTGTTGAGCAGAGGGCAGGGCGCAGAGGTCACTCCACGCACCACACGCCGCTGCTGTATCGTCATCCAGCAGCAACACTCTGTCGCAGCTGGGGATGGGGGTGAGTGAGGAGGGCAGAACAAATACAGAGGGAGAAGAGGGAGGAAGAATGAGGATGAGGATGACAGCAAGAGGATTCTGGGATAGAGAGAAGGGCTTACTGGGCATGGAGAAGGAAAGAAGGTACATCTGTGGTTACTGTCCAGAAAAAAAACTGTTCCCCTCCCTCTTGGCCCCTTCCCCACCCTCTTCCCCCGCACCCGTCACCATACCTCCCAAGGTACTGCACGTGGTGAGTCACTGTGTGACAGAGGCCCCCACCCCCCACCCATCACCATACCTGCCAAGGTATTGCACGTGGTGAGTGACGACAATCCGGGGCAGCCCTGCCAGCAGCCCACACACGCACTGCTGAAACACGTGGCTGGCAACGGCTGGATCCAACGCGGCTAGCGGGTCGTCCAGGAGGACCAGCACGGGTGGGGGAGCACCCCTGCTGCTGCTGCTGCTGCTGCTGCTGCTGCTGCTGCTATTGTTACTGCGATTGTCTCTACTGTTGCTATGGCGATTGTCGCAGCCACCATTATTATCAGCGTGCAACTGTGGTGTGGCAGAGCAGCGGTGCAGGGTGGCATACGCCGACTCAGCAGTCATCTTGCAGTGAAGTGCAGCATACGCCGCCCGGGCAAGCGAAACGCGCGCCCTCTGCCCGCCACTGAGGTTGCCGCCGCCCTCCTCCACCAATGAGGCATCACCACATGGCCACAGAGCCAAGTCCGAGTGCAGAGCACAGGCGTCCAACACCTTGAGTGGAGAGGGAATGAGAGACGCGGGGGGGGAGAGGGCAGCGAGGAGGAGGGGGTCAACGGGGAAGATGGACGGCAGAGGGGGGCATTGGGAGACGTTCAAAGGCGAGACAGAATCAGGGCGAGACAGAATCAGGGCGAGACAGAATCAGGGTAGACGTTCCTTGGGATGCATTGTAGTACCTTGGCGTACAGTGCCTCGTCTAGCGGTGTGCCGAATAGGATGTTGTCTCGCACCGTCCCTTCGATGAGGAGTGGCTGGTGGAATGGGGAAGCGCAAAGGGTGAGAGGCGAGTGGCAAAGGGAGAGGGAGAGGCGAGTGGGAAGGGTGGGAGAAAGGCGAGTGGGAAGGGTGGGAGATAGGCGAGTGGGAAGGGTGGGAGAGAGATGTCGGAGTTGCGGCTGAAAGTGACGAGACTCTCACCTCAATGGTCCTCCCTGAGTGGGTGTCACCAAACGCAAGGCTAGAGGTAACCAGAATCCACTATACGAAAGGATAACAAACGGAAAGCATTGTGTGTGTGTGTGAGAGTGAACTTACCTGTCCCTGGCTCGAGCCGTGCATTTCTCAATGTGCGGCTCGGGCCTGGGTGGGTTTGTTCCCATTGGTCGCGAGGATTTCACCCCTTGGTGATCTCCTACCAACTCCGCGTCAATTTCCCAGCCCCCCACCTACTTATCCTTGAGGCTGCATACACCAAATACAACACATCACTACACCCGTCCTACACCTTAATCATACTGGCACCTTATATGCACAACCGTGCATATTCGGTGACAGCTGTCGGAGTTGCGGCTGCACTCTTCTTTGCCTTGATTCTCCTGCTCTGTCTCTCCTTCGTTCCCTCTATTGCCTCAGCCACTCTCTGCCCCCTCCTGTGCCCGTGCTCGAGCAGCTTGAGCGCGGGTCACAGGACCAGTACGCTGAGGCCCTGTTCCCCTTATCACTGCCGTGTTCGTCTGATGTTCCCGCAGCTGCGCCCCCGCGTCATTTTCCAAGACCAGCACTCCTGATGGGCGCACCTCCTTGACTTTCCAGCGCACTGTCCCCAATCCCACATCTAGGGTGTCCTGCTTGGCCTTCTTCAGATACACTTCCTGTCCTTCGCTGATGGCCCTTGCCGCTCGGCCCTCCCCCTTTTGCTGCCTTTGTTCATATCGCCTGGCATCTCTGAGCTGTGCGGTGCGCAGGTTCTCCAGCGCGGCTGGCATCATGTAACGCATGTACCGCGCCCTCACCTCGGACAGGGCTACCCAGTTCTTGATTGTGCCCGCTGTCACTGTGTCTGTCAGCACCCGTGGTGCCCCCACAGGCAGGATTGGGTCCCGTCCGTATAGCAGGCTGTATGGGGAATGATCCTTCAATGCTGCCTGCTTCCCGAATCTATACCCTGCTGCGATCCAGTCCAGCTCCTCATCCCAGTCCCTCTTCCGCTGCTCCCCATAGGCCCGAAGCCCTCGCTTGAAGGTCTGCACTGCTCGCTCAGTCAGCCCGTCGCTCTGCGGGTGGTAGCGAGAGGTCTTCCGATGGGTGATGCCCGACTCCGCCAGCAACCTCTTGAACTCCCCCTGGAACTCCGTTCCCTGGTCTGTAAGCACCTCCCCACATGCCCCAAACCTACACACGACCTGTGCCTTGAAAGCTGCTGCAATGTGCCTTGAGCTCTTGCTGGGGATGGCTCTCACCTCCAGCCACTTGCTCACATGCTCCACCATGAACACGATGTACTGGTTCCCACTCCTGCTTAGGGGCAGCTCCCCTGCCAGGTCTAAGGACCATCGGAACCCTAGCCCGCAGATTGGCAGTGAGTTCAGCTCTGCCTTGGCCTGCGTCAGGTTGGCTTTGCTCCTCTGACATGCCTCACACCCCTCTACCCACTCCTTCACCTGTCTGCGCATCCCTTCCCACCACCAGCCCGTCTTCAGCAGATGTACGGTCCTCTCATGTCCGAAGTGTCCCAGCTTAGTGTGTACCTCTTTGATTATTGCTTCACGGTCCTGTGGCGCTGGCACCAGCTTCCAACCGTCCTCTGTCTTGACCTGCAGCTGCTGCTGGTACCACCTGTAGTGGTGTCCTCGTGCTCTCACTCTGTCAGACACTGCCTCGTCTTCCTCTGTTTCTCCCCTCACCCACTTCATCGCCTTCTCATCCTGCCATATGTCCGCTGGCCCCTTACTCCCCTTGGCACCGACTTGTTCCACTTCTCTCGCCAGCATGATCAGGGTGTGCGCTGGCTCCTGCTCTGTCCCCTCCGTCCCCTGTGTTCCTTGTCCTGTTTCCAGCAGTGGTGGATTACGGGAGAGACCGTCTACGTGCTGCAGCGTCTTCCCCGGCCTGTGCCTGATCTGGAAATCATATTCCTGCAGCTTCACGGCCCACCTGGCGTTCCTTCCCGTCAGCCCTGGTGTGGTCATCAGCCACGTGAGGGGCTGATGATCAGTGACCAAGGTGAACTCGCGGCCCTGCAGGTACACCCTGAAGTGCCCAACTGCCCACACTGCCGCCAGTCCCTCCCCTATGTATGAGCTATACTGCGCCTCTGCGGGGTTGCAGCTCCTGCTGGCGTAGGCTACCACCTTCTCCACTCCCTCCACCCCCTGGCACAGTATTGCCCCCATCCCCTGGCTGCTCCAATCGGTGTAGAGGACGAAAGGTTGGTCTGCTGTTGGCAGCCGTAGCACTGTCGCCGTCTTTACAGCTGTCATGAGGTCTTGGAGTGCTACCCTCTGCTGCTCTCCCCACTCCCATGCCTTGTCCTCACGCAGTATCCCATTCAGCACCGCCGCCCTGTTACTGAAGTTAGGCACAAAGCGCCTGTAGTAGCTGAGGAAGCCCAAGACCGCGCGCAGCCCTGACTTGTCTCTAGGTTCCCTCAGCCTGTCCAGCACCTGTACCTTTGCTTGCTGGATCCCGATCTGTCCCCCTGTCACCTCATACCCCAGGTACTGCACCGTCCGTTCCCCCCACCTGCATTTGTTGGGATGGCATGTGAGCCCTGCCTCCTCTATTGCACTCAGGGTCCTCTCCACGTCCTCCAGATGCTGCTGCTCGGTCAAGCTGAAGATGACTACATCATCGATGTAGCATGCTGCATGTTCAATTCCCCGCAGCACCGCGTCCATGACTCGTTGAAACACCGCCGAGGCGTTCCGTAGGCCGAAGGGCATGTATAGCCACTCGTACAGCCCGTCCGGTCCGTGGAAGGCTGTCTTCTTCACATCTTCTTCCCTGATTTTTATTTGATTGAATCCCTGGCGCAGGTCCAGCGTCGTGAAGTACACCCCGTCGGCCATCTTGTCAAAGAGCTCCTCTGCCATCGGCATGGGGTACCTGTCCGGCACGGTGATCTTATTAAGATCTCTGTAATCGCCGCACATCCTGCAGCTCAGCACCTCTCCTGTCAAATCCTTCCTGGCTGCCACTACCGTCGGGGTCGCGTACTCTGACTCTGACCTTCTGATCAATCCAGCTTCCAGTAATTCCTTTATTTTCTCCCTGCAGATCGCCTCATCCCCAGGCGGCATCTTTCTTCGGCGGTGGAACACCGGCTCATCGCTGCTCAGCTTCAATGCCATCTCCTTGATCTTGCACTTCCCCAACTCCTGCAGGGTGAAAGCGAAGCCCCTCCTGTGCCTAACCAGCAGTGCCAGCATGGCTGCCTTCCCTCCCTCACTCATGCTCTCACCTATCTTCCACTCATGCTCTGCTTTCGGCAGGCAGGCCCATGCCCCCTGCCTCACCGTTGCTACTGTGTTCTCTCCCTCCTTCAGTCCCCAGCGCAGCACTGTCTCTCTCCACATCCGCTGCACCAACCACCTCATCACGTACCCATCCATTGCGTTCCCCATTGCCCGCCTCCGTTCCTGTTCAGTGACGCCAGGGGCTGCTGTAGCGTTCTCCTTGTACCCCATAGCCAGCTCCCTCTCCAGGGCCGTGGGCTCCTCCCACCTTCCCTTCCCGTGGTCGAGCACTAGTCCTGGGCCTGGCTGCTTCCCATCCATCTGGTACCCTGCTGCCCCCTCATATGACACTAGCGTAGGCAGTGCTTGCCTCTCCTGCCCCACTTGATTGCACGGATAATGTCGGCTGTAGCTCTTCTTATACACTGGTGCTGGCGTTCGCCCAGGCTCCAGTATATCGCTCAGCTTCCGCCCCCCTGCTCTCCGTACCCCCTCTATCTCCTTCTGCAGGTCTTCTGCTGGCACCACATTCTGCCAGTACATCCTGAGCCTGTGTGCGTAAGCTCCCATCCGTGTCGCGTCGCAGCTCACTCCCTTTCCCACCTGTCTGGTCACTCGCTCCCTTACTACTCGTATGGGCTCGCGCACATCTCCTTCCATGTCTAAATGCTCCAGCAGGTAGGCCACCCTGCTTTGTCGAGCCTGCAGCCACTCCAGAATTTTGAACAAGTCCTCCATCAGTTGTGTCCGTAGGTCTTGCTCACCCTTGCCCTTCCCTGCCCATGATACCCCTTGGCATTCCCATCCCGCCACCAACAGGTCCACGTGCCCCCAGCTCGCCACCTCAGCCTCTGTGATGGCCCGTACATCGTGCACTCCTCTACTCATTGCTGCCTTGATCACTTCTTCCTTCAACAGCTCCGGGAACTCGCCGTGCAGCTGCTATGCGTGATGCTCCGCCATTTTCCTTGCTTCTGCCGCCTTCTCTACGTAAATCCACTGCTTCACTGCGATCCCGTTCCGCACCACTGCTGCCAACCCCGCCCCTATACCCCCAAATAGTTCCACCAGGCGGATAGGTTGCTGCCAATCAGTCTGCTGGCTAGGCTCGTCCATGAAGCGCATCCTCAGCTCTCTGCCCTGTCCCTTGCTTGTCGTGCTCTCCTGTGCCCCCTGCTTCGCTGTCATTTCCTTCAGATCCGCCCTGTAGGCCCGCTTCGGCTCTGTCTTGACGAACTGCACCGGCAGCTGTCCCAGTGGCTCACCCTTCCTCCACCACCTGGTCCTGAATTCCACCGTCTCCCTCCAGAAGCAGATGGTCATGCCCAGTGCAAAGATCATCTCCGTGCCCACCAAAACGTCGAAATCTTCAGATTCTGAGATCCCGCACCTGATCCTGACCGGCGTTTCGTGCTTCTCTCCTTTGAGCACCGTCAGTTCAATTGGAGTCCTTGTACATGGCATCCACTTTGACTCTCCTCCCTCTGCTGTCATCACCAGCATCCCCTTCACTACATGTCTGTCCGGTGCCCACAGTCCCAGCTTCTCGGCCATCCCCTTCCCTAATATCACGCTCTGCGCGCCAGTGTCTATGATAGCCGTCTTGGCCTTCTCCCCTTCCACCGACAGCGCGCCTCCTTGTATCAGCAGCACGGAAGTCTGGCACGCCAGCCGCTCCTGAGGGTGCCGTGCTGCTGTGCACCTCTCTTCTTTCGCTTCCGGTTTCTGTCCTTTCTCTCGTTCCTTCCTCACCTGCTCCTTCCGTGCATCCCTTCCCCCGCTGCGCAGCCCCATCTCCTCCCTTCCTCTCCATGCCATGTATGCTGGCTGCTCCTCGTGTTCCACCTCATCCTCCGCTCTTCCTGCCCAGCTCATGAATGCAGCTTCTTCATCCTGCTCTACATCCTCCTCCTTTTCTTTCTTAGCGTACATCCCCGCTTCTGCCTCGCGTCGTGGTCCCATTGCCTGCAGCTGAGCCTGTAGCTTGCCAATCTGCCTTTCCAGGTCCTCTGGTGTCCTCCTCGCTGCTCCCTCCCGCTGATAACACTCCCTCGTTGCATGCCCTCCCTTCCCACAGATGTCACACTTTGGCGCCGTTGGGCATTCCCGCCGCCGGTGTCCGGGCTTACCACAGGAGTCGCAATTCTTGCAGTCTCTGCGCAAGTGCCCTGGCTGCCCGCATCGGTGGCACGTCCGTGTGTCAGTCCTGTTATCCCCTCTTCCCCCTCCTCTTTCCTTTTCTTCTGGTATCATGGCTGCGGCCCACGTAGGTCCTCTGCCTCGCTCCACTGGGCGTTGCCGGTAGGCTTCGAGCTTCCTCTGGGCCATCTCCATCTTCTCTGCTAGCTCGAATACTTCATCAAGCGTCACGTCAGCCCCCCTCTCGTACACTTTCAGCCGCAGCCCGCTTCCCAAAGTACCCTCCAGGCCGTCCAGAAACTTACTCACGAGCAGGGCCGTGTCCGCGCAACTCACATCCTATGCCAGGTTAACCAATCGGTTGTAGTAGGTGAGTAGTGACTCGCCCCGCCCCTTCCTGAAGTCCTGAAACTCTCTTATCTTCTCCGCGGTGTGGCCTGGGAACTGCCGTTTCAGCCGTCTTAGGAATGCCTCCGTGGGGTCTTCCCCATACCTCCCTGCCCTCTCCAACAGCTCATCCATCTTCATCCTGTACAATGTCTCTGCCTCCCCTTCCAGTGTGTTCGGCAGGCTCAGGAAAAAGTCTACTGAGTCCATGCCGCTCCTCTCACATCGGTACCGCACATTGCCCACTTGCATGAGGTAGTTCTTCAGCGTGGGCCCCGTGTGCTGATCTCCTGAGAAGCGTGTAGGCACCTCCACCCTCATGCCCACGGCCGTGCCTCCCCTTCCTTCTCCCCATGCCTTGCTCGGCCCTCCCACCAATCTCCCTGATGCTCCCCTTCCTTTTGCCCGCTGTAGGCCCTCCCTTGCTTCCTTGGCTCGCTCCAGGCTGTGCACCAGCCCACTGCTTTCTTCTCTATCGCCATGTTGCTCCCGCCCTCCCTGTCCGGCACATCTTCCGTCGTGCTGCCAATACCGGCCAGGCGATCGAGACCCACCACCGCGCCTCCCATCCCTGCTCTGCTGCCGATGCGGTGAGCGATATCCGCCTCCCCGGCTTTCCCCATGACGCAGGCGCCAGTCGGGCGAGTGCGCCTTGTCTCCCCACTTCTCTCCACGGTACCGTTGCATGTCCGGCGAGCGATTGCCTCCTCCGCGTCTCTCATCACGCGAGTAACGAGGCTCTGGCGAGCGCGAATCCCCTCTGCTTCTCCCGTCGCGATTTCTCCGCGGATCTAGTGAGTGCGTGCTGCCCCCGCGCCCACTGTCCCGGTGTTGCCTCGAATCTGGCGAGTGGTATCCACTTCCGTGTCTCCTCTCATGCAGCGGCCACGGATCTGGCGAGCGCATGCCGTCGCCGCGTCCCTTTTCACGAGTGCGCCGCGGATCTGGCGAGCGCACGCCGTCGCCGCGTCCCCCATCACGTGTGCGCCGCGGATCTGGCGAGCGCACGCCGTCGCCGCTTCCCCCATCACGAGTGCGTCGCGGATCTGGCGAGCGCACACCATCGCCGCGTCCCCCATCACGAGCGCGCCGCGGATCTGTCGAGCGCATGCCGTCGCCGCGTCCCCCATCACGAGTGCGCCGCGGATCTGGCGAGCGCACGCCGTCGCCGCGTCCCCCATCACGAGTGCGCCGCGGATCTGGCGAGCGCACGCCGTCGCCGCTTCCCCCATCACGAGTGCGTCGCGGATCTGGCGAGCGCACACCATCGCCGCGTCCCCCATCACGAGTGCGCCGCGGATCTGGCGAGCGCATGCCGTCGCCGCGCCCCCCATCACAAGTGCGCCGATGATCTGGCGAGCGCACGCCGTCGCCGCATCCCGCGTCGCATTGCTGACGCAAATCTGGAGAGCGCGAGCTGCTGCTACGCCTCCCGCTGCCACGCTCCTCTCCGTTGCGCGGCGGGTTTCGAGCACCGCTCGTTCCGTCCGCCTCCACCGCGCTTGTCTCTGCCGCCACGCTCGCCTGCGCGAGATCTGCTTCTGTTGCTTCTGCAGGCACGTCGCGCTGCTTGCTCACGTCCTCCTTCCGGCCGTCGGCGCCGTTCTCCGCCGCATCGCCGTGCTCGGACTCCTGCGAGGTGTCCGCCGCGTCGCTTTCTTCTACTCCGCCAGCGTTGAGGTCTCCCTCTCGGCCCGAAAACAGTCCTTCCAAGCCTCGCCCGCGCCTCCGATCTTCGCGACGGCGATAACTTGCATCCGGCGAGCGATACGCTCCCGTCTCCTGGCGATATCCCAGATCGCCACCCCCATGGCGCGTTTCCGTCCGCCACGGATCACTCCTCACCATGGCCGATTCCGATCCGCCGGCTCTTCCTTGTGCAGATCCTTCCTCTCGGCGTTCATGCCCGAGAGGCACCTGATCCGCCCGAAAGGCAGGCCTTCGCGGCGATCGATCTGGCCTCCGCGGAGACCGCTCCAGCGACCGCCCACGCTCGCGGGAGTGTCCGCGCCGTGAGCGATCCTGCTCATGCCGACTATACGTCCGGCCATAACGCACATCGTACCCGTCCATGCTTGCACACACGCAGAATGCTTTCCGTTTGTTATGAAAGTGACGAGACTCTCACCTCAATGGTCCTCCCTGAGTGGGTGTCACCAAACGCAAGGCTAGAGGTAACCAGAATCCACTATACGAAAGGATAACAAACGGAAAGCATTGTGTGTGTGTGTGAGAGTGAACTTACCTGTCCCTGGCTCGAGCCGTGCATTTCTCAATGTGCGGCTCGGGCCTGGGTGGGTTTGTTCCCATTGGTCGCGAGGATTTCACCCCTTGGTGATCTCCTACCAACTCCGCGTCAATTTCCCAGCCCCCCACCTACTTATCCTTGAGGCTGCATACACCAAATACAACACATCACTACACCCGTCCTACACCTTAATCATACTGGCACCTTATATGCACAACCGTGCATATTCGGTGACAGAGACGAGTGGCAAAGCATGAGATAGAGACGACCGGGAAGGGTGAGAGAGAGGCGAGTGGGAGGCAGACCTGTTGCGATGCATAGGCGAGGGAGGGCACGGAGCGGTGCATGGCGCCGGATGAGAGAGGCACTTCCCCCAGAATACCCAGCAGCAGCAACGACTTGCCACTGCCCGTCTGCGTGGTAGCAAGGGAGGGAGGAAAGGAGAATCGCACGATGGCATCTTGATTCTAACAGCAGGCAGCACAGTAGGCTGCGACAAACAGTGGTGTGGCGTACAACACGCGCAAAGGCACGTGCATGCCATAGCATGCGGCACGCTGCAACCAACGAGTTAAGGGCTCACCTTGCCAGTCACTCCCAGCAGCTCCGCCTCTCCCAGCCTCACGCTCACTCCCTCCACCCGCCCGCTCGGTGCATCGTCCCGCCAGCCCATCTCCTTCTGCCGCTCTTGCCCCCCCTGTGCAGTCACAGGCGCACTCACTGCAGCAGCATCAGCAGCAGAAGAAGAAGCAGAAGCTGCAGCAGGGGAAAGACCAGCAGCATGAGAGCCCATGAACCGCTGCGGGAAACACATGCGGAAAGCTGAGGGGACGTGTGCGACGCTGCAGCTGCTTCTGTTGTAGCCCGTGCCATAACCTGTGCCATAGCCCCTGCACCCATCGTCCGTGCAGCCAAAGCCCGTGGAGGGAGTCTCAGAGAGATCAAATACATGCCCTGCCGATGCCACTTGAAGTGCATGGCTCTCCCTCCTTCTGCTCAATCCTTCTCCTTTCTCTTCGTCCTCCATCTCCCCCTCGCACCGAGCTTCTCCCACTGCTTCTCCCCAAGAAAAAGAAGCCCCTTCAAGCACCAAGGCAGCACGGGGGGTGGAAGGAAGGCGTGTGGGAGCAGAGGAGGAGGAGGAGAGGCTGTGGCAGGGCAGTGAGGCGAGCTCCAACGATGGCGGGGACTGGAGAGTCGGTGCTGTGAGAGCAGTAGCTGTGGATTTGAGAGGCATGGTGGTGGTGGTTTGGGTGGCACTGGCGTAGCGGCGCTCCTCTGGGAGCAATGCAGAACCATTGTGTGAATTCTTTTGAGTCGACGCAAAAGTCAACTCCTCTGGGAGCAATGCCGAGCCATTCTGTGAATTCGCTCCTTGCGTGGACTCAAACATCTTTTGAGACGTCTCAACAGTGAACTCAAACATCGCCTCAAGGGCATAGTGGCGCGCTTCTGGGAGCAGTGCTGCATATCCGTTCTGAGAAGGGGCTCCCTTGTGCGTGGCTCCGTGGGGTTTGGTCTGTTGGAGTGCAGGCAGCACGCACAGGCATGTACAGGCAGAGGCACTCTGAGAGGGGATGAGATGGTACTCAGCAAGCTGGTCTGACTTTTGAGAAGATACACATTCATCACTCGCACCCACCGACCCACCGCACTGAGGCACGTTGTGGCACACTGAGGCGCACTGAGGCGTACTGAGGCGCACTGAGGCGCACTGAGGCGCACTGAGGCGCACTGAGGCGTACTGAGGCGCACTGAGGCGCACTGAGGCGTACTGAGGCGCACTGAGGCGCACTGAGGCGGCATGCTTTCACACTCCCAGTGACCAATCGCACCGCATCACCCATGCGTAAGGCTCCAACCGGACATGCGCCGCAGCATTGGCGTTGACCCCAATGCGCGGGCAGCACGGAAGAGCATGAAAAGATCATAAAAAGAGCATGAAAAGAGCATAAAAAGAGCATGAAAAGAGCAAGAAAAGAGCATGAAAAGAGCATGAAAGGAGCATGAAAAGAGAATGAATAGAGCATGAAACGAGCATGAAAAGACCATGAAACGAGCATGAATCTGACCTGCAGGAAGTGCGACAGTCGCTTGAAGCTGACAGATGCCTCGGCGATATTCTGAATGCCATGGGCCACCTTCCACCCCATGGTGTATCGCGGTAACTGTGGGTTCAGAGGGAGTGGAGGGAGGGGCATGCAAGTTTTGAAATGTCCTAAAATGCGTATGTTCTGAATGCCATGGACCACTTTCCACCCCATGGTGTATCGCGGTAACTGTGGGTTCAGAGGGAGTGGAGGGAGGGGCATGCAAGTTTTGAAATGTCCTAAAACGCGTATGTTCTGAATGCCATGGGCCACCTTCCACCCCATGGTGTATCGCGGTATCTGTGGGTTCAGAGGGAGTGGAGGGAGGGGCATGCAAGTTTTGAAATGTCCTAAAACGCGTATGTTCCGATTGCCATGGGCCACCTTCCGCCCCATGGTGTATCGCGGTATCTGTGGGGGATACGGAGGAGGGGAGGAAGGGGAGGGCGGGGCATGTCAGTGGGCAAAGCTGACAGTGTCGTCCAGAAAGTAGCAACAGCGCACAATGACCATCCCAGTCAATCCGATCCAATACCCTCCCACGCGCCACCATGAGTGCGCGCTGTGAGAACACGCGCCTCCATGAGTGGGCGCTGTGAGAACACGCGCCTCCATGAGTGGGCGCTGTGAGAACACGCGCCTCCATGAGTGCGCGCTGTGAGAACACGCGCCTCCATGAGTGGGCGCTGTGAGAACACGCGCCTCCATGAGTGGGCGCTGTGAGAACACGCATATCAACTGCTCCATGAGTAGCAGGTTTGTCAACCCTGCTCGACTGAGGAGCAAGGAAAGACGCACCTCGAGCAGTGTGAGCACGTGGAACACGGAGGAGGCGGTGAGGTGCCCTCCGAGGCACATGAGGGTGTTTATGAGGTGCCTGAAGAACAGCGGTACCAGAAAACAAGGAAGCACGCACCTCGAGCAGCGTGAGCACGTAGAACACGGAGGAGGCAGTGAGGTGCCCTCCGAGGCACGTGAAGGTGGCGAAGGTGACGAGGGCGACCACGGAGGTGAAGGAGAAGTAAAGGGCATCCGTCACGGCGTTGATGGCAGCGGTGCTCTGCAGGCTGGAGAGGAAGGGAAGATGGAGGGGATTTTTGAGGCGATTTTCTACTCGACCCAGAAGCAATCGCTGACGTGAAGAAAAAGAAGATGGCGTTGATGGCGGCTGTGCACTGCAGGCTGGATGGCGAAGGGGGAAGATGGAGTGCAGCAGGGTGGTGGACCGTATTGCTTGTACGAATCACCGCATTAATACAAAGGACCGTTTGGGCAGCAGGGTGGTGGACGGAAGGAGCGAATGTTGATTCTGTAGGGATGGAATGCATGAATGCATGTAGCTGGAGTGATCAGATGAGTAAAATGTGGGACGAGAGGGGCGGGAAGGGAAGGAGGCAGAGAACAGTGGTGGGAGCTGAAGGGATTGACTCACAAGGACACTTCTGTCCGCCTGAGTCGTTCGATGATTGCCGTGAAAACCCGCTCCAATGCCAGTATCTTCACTGTCAGGATGCCGCCCAGAGCCTGTTGTGGAGCGACAGATGGGTGGGTGATGTTGAAGGGTCACTGGATGTTGTTCACCAGTTGAGTGTGGACGGATCACAGGTGTGGCCTGAGGGGTTCACCAGTTGAGAGTGCTACCCACCAAACAAGAGCTTCTAGCTCAGTCGGTAACAAGCTGGGCCAACAAGTGGTATCTGTGCCAAAGGTCTCGACTTCGAGTCTCAATAAGCGCCAATGGGCGCCAATTGCCCTAACGAGCCCCAAGTGAGGGGAGACGACCCTAGTGAGGGTGAGGACGCGACACCTCTAGCACCGATCCTGCGATCGATCCTGCGCAGGATCGAATGTTTTAGGAGTTTCAAATGGTTTCAAAAGATTTGAATGCTTTCAGCAGCTTTTCAGTACGGTTGAATCAGCGATCCTGCGATCGATCGTGCAAAATTGCTTGAGGTGCCGCGTCCTGAGGTTGTTGGTGAGGCACTGTGATTGTTCCCCGGTTGAGTGTGGGAGGGCTACAGGTGCAGCGTGGGTGGGTGTGCTTTCCCACCAAACAAACGTGCCCGTCTAACCCAGTCAGTGGTAGACTAGGCCAACGGTGAGAGGGGACAGGAGCTGAAGGATGCTAGGATGGAAAGGCAAGGCAAGCACCTGAGAGGCCATGAATATGCCATGCCATAGTGCAATTTCATTGACACACTGTGTGTGTTATACCTTCCTCTCCTGCTCCCTTCTTGCCCCTCTCTTTCCCACATTCCACCCATCTTACTCTCGCCACTCGCCTACGTTCCCCGCACCGCAACACCGCAAAATATTCACTCTGACAGCTGTTTTTGACCCTCTATCGACGTCCTCCCCTTTCTTCCCACCTCCACAATGGGCTCCCATCCCCCAACCCTTGGCCCCTACCATTGCCTCCTTCAAGTTTCCCCTCCCCAACCTAACCCCTCTCTTCTCCCCCCCCCCCCCCTCCCCATCCAACCCCTCTCTTCACCTCCCTCACCCAACCTCTCCGTTCCCCCATCCAACCCTCCGTTCCCCCATCCAACCCTCCGTTCCCCCATCCAACCCTCCGTTCCCCCATCCAACCCTCCGTTCCCCCATCCAACCCTCCCCTTCCCCATCCAACCCCTCACTTCCCATCTCCCACCCAACCCCTCTCTTTCCGCTCTCCCCTCTCCTCCCTCCTTAAACACCAACCTCCTCCGTGTGCTTGACACGTGTATCCGTGGCCTCCGCTGTTTTCGCCGTCCTAGAAATTATACCCACCCACCTCCTCCCTCCCTAACCGCCCACCTCTTCCATGTGCTTGACGCGTGCATCCGTGGCCTCCGCTGTTTGCTCTCGCAGCCGCACCCCCCACTTCCCACATGCCAGCTGCTGTTGTTCGGTTGTTTCGGAGGAAAGAGTGAAGCACATAAGGGGGATGGAGGGATTGACGCATGGAGGGCAGACGGGGGACGACTTTGGGGGGGCAGAGCACAACGCCCGCACGCCAGTTGTTGTTGTGCGGTTATTTGGTGGGGGAAAAGTGTGGTTATATGGTGGGGGGGAATGAAACGCGCAATGGGAGTGGACGGAGTAACCGGAATGATCTTGAGAAAACAGTGAAGTATGAGTCGAAGAATGAGCTCTTGGAAGGGCTTCGGGGCCTTAAGTACCCATTGCAGAGTGCAAAGGGCAGAGGGAAAAGAGCTGATAAGGCTCTAAGTTAAGCTATCTCTCTCTCAGTCTCTCCGCCGAAAACGAAGTGACGAGGCATGCAGCAGTTGCGTGGCGATGCTAGCAATGGTGGGCACCTGTCCGATCGATCTCCCTCAATATCAGCCACGTGACAACCACAAGGTCAATCATAGCCGAGTGTCAAACCACGCACCTGTAGTGGAAGCAGCAGCAGTTGCGTGGCGATGCCAGCGATGGTGGGCACCCATCCGATCTCCCTCGCTATCAGCCACGTGACCATCGCA
The DNA here is from genome assembly GCA_948144175.1 of Closterium sp. NIES-65. Lineage (NCBI taxonomy): Eukaryota > Viridiplantae > Streptophyta > Zygnematophyceae > Desmidiales > Closteriaceae > Closterium > Closterium sp. NIES-65. The sequence continues at coordinate 975,565 of CANXME010001166.1, forward strand.
AGCTCAATCGGGGCCTGCATAACGGAAACAGGGTAGCAAGAGAAGCAGCCACAGGAGAACACCCGCAGGAACGTGGGGAATGCATCAAGCGGACGAAGGCAGTCAATCACAAAAAGAGGCTGGCAACCTTATGCGGGTGGGTAGGACAATTGCTCTTGGCCTTCTTCCCATCCACTCCCTCTTCTCCCCCACCACCACAGTCCCCAACTCCATATCTCTTCATTCCACAAGCCCTTCCCTCTATTGCCCTTGTCCCCCCAAGCGTCATCCCCTGTCCCCCCATCCGTCATCCCCCATCCGTCATCCCCCATCCGTCATCTCCGTCCTCCCATCCCCCACCTGGCACCCCACCCCACCGTCCCCTTGGCCTCACCACCCAGAGCGCGTTGCCAAAAAACACCAGGTCTTCCAATCGGCGCACATCATTGGACAGCAGATTGATGCAGTGCCCGCTGCTGACGTGGCTCAGCGCGCTGGCGGTGAGGGAGAGGAGGTGACGGTGCACTGACGGGGAGAGGACGGGTGTGGGAAGGGAGGAAGACCGAGTTGATTTTCAAGACGAATCAAAGCTCAGCTGGTTTACTGACACACACATTTTCTTCTGAGAGGATGTGGCGATGCACTGAAAGGGAGAGGGAGGGTGTGGGAGGGGAGGAAGTGGAAGTGGGCGGGGAGAACAGTTGGGGGAACAGAGGCATTCTTCCCGAACTGGATGGCTGAGATTGGGAGCGTGGGCTGCGAGCGGAGAGCTGTAGGACTCGCGAGACGACAACAAGCAGTTTTGAAGCTGACGCTGACGGCCTGCCTGCCCACTGCCCCCCTCTCTCCTCACCTGCGCTGATGGCGGTGGTGTGTGTGTTGGTGGAGACAGCATAAGAGCGGTAGCTCAATTGCTGGCTCACTACGGCCATTACCACCGCCACTGACTTTTGAGGCGCCGCAAGGGTTTAGGCACCTCTCCCTCTTCTCACTCACCTGCACTGATGGCAGCGGTGTGTGTGTTGGTGGAGACAACATACGATCGGTAGCTCAATTGCTGGCTCACCACGGCCATCACCACCGCCACTGCGCCCAGCCCTGCTGCAGTGAGGTAACCCTCTGTGGGTGCGGGTTGCCCTGCCACACTGCTGCTGCTGCTGCTGCCACCACACGCTTCAAGGTAGGCTATCTATGGAGGGGAAGGAGGAGGCAGGGGGAATTGATGGAGAGTGAGGGGGAGTGGGAGAGTTGAGGAGGGGTGTAGTTCTGAGAATGATGAAGTGTAAGAGAATCTCTGTTCACGCGATCATGTACGCACACTCACGCATGCATGCACGCACACGCCAACTTTTTCACTCACTGGTGCATTGTGATCTCACCATGCGATACAGCAGCACTCACATAAATAGGAAAATAAGACTCCAATGTAAATGTGCATAGCGTCTATACGCCTTGTTACGGGTGCAATGAATCGAAGTAGCGAGAATTGCACTATGGTGTCAAACGAGTACAAAATGTGAGCGAAGGCATGAGCGAACATTTATACGCGAAACATGCAAAACGGTAACGCGGTGCGTGCGAGCTTGCTAGTGCTACGCTGGAGCGAGGCTCGGGCTAGTCCCGAAGCGTAGGCCGATACGGCCATGCCAGCAGTGCGAGGTTTGGCAAAACAGTGCGCGCGAAGTCAGCGAAGTCCCGTTAACAGTAACGGGCGAACAACGGCTGTTGCTGTACGCGATGTAGTCGGCTCCGTAAGGAATGCCGAGAAAATTCCTTACACTACCCCCCCCCTTAAGAAGCCCCCTCCGCTACGCGAGTGCGTGTATATCGCGGAATCCCCGGCTCCTCAGGTACACTTGCAGGGCAGGGTGGTTTTCAATGTTGGTCAGGGGCACCCAGCTATCTTCAGTTGGCGTGCGGTCCTTCCAGCGAACGAGGAATTCAATCCTCCTGATTCCCGTGGGGTGGCGGATCCGATGGCTCAGGATTTTTTCGGGCTCGATGATCGGCTCCGATGCAGGGCGAGTCATTGATTGTGGGCGGTGACGCGGCAGTTGACTTGTGGTCGGTATGTATGGGCGAAGTAGGCTGACGTGGAACGAAGGGCTGATGTACCAGTCGGTTGGTAACAGTAGATGTGCGGTGACGGGTGTGATCATGTGACTGATTTGGAATGGTCCACAGTAGCGCGGTCGTAATTTCGGTACGTCAGGCAGTCGCAGATTTTGCGTGTCGAGCAGCACGTAATCTCCAGATTGGTACGTGACAGGGCGGCGGTGGCGGTCAGCGTTGCGCTTAGCGATGACGTTGGCTTTTTTTATTGCTTCGGCGGCTCTGGTGCGGGCAGCTTGCAGGATTTCGGCAAATTGTTGTGCACGTGGCGTTGGGTTGTCCGGACTCGGCGTCATGGGCACTGTGGGGTTTTGCCCATAGTTCAGGTAGAACGGGGACTGCTGCGTCGTTGCTTACGTGGCGTTGTTGTACGCGAACTCGATCAGCGGCAGCTGCTGCTCCCAGGTCGTGGGGTCGTCGCACGTGGCACGAATCAACTGCTCCATCGTCTGATTCGTCCGCTCCGTTTGGCTGTCGGTCTCGGGGTGGTACGACGAACTGAACTGTAGCCTGGTCCCGAACTGCTCCCAAAGGTTCTTCCAGAAGTTGCTGGTAAACTTCGTGTCCCTGTCGCTGATAATCGCTGCTGGTATCCCGTGCAGGCGAACAACGGCTGCGATGAACAGGCGAGCGGTCTCCTCGGCTGAGATCGACTTTTCGCACGCAGCGAAGTGTGCCATCTTCGTCAGCCTATCCACGACGACCATCACCGCGTCGTTACCCCCAGGGTTCGAAGGTAACCCTGTGACGAAGTCCATGGTTACTTGCTGCCAGGCGCGTTCGGGCGGTGGGATCGGCTGCAATTGACCCGCCTTCCGCTTCCTTGAACTCTTCATCACCTGACACGTAAGGCACGAGCCCACGTGCTGCTGTACGTCGGTCAACAGCTCCGGCCATAATAATACCGCTGCAGTTGCTGTCGTGTTTTTTCTACCCCGAAATGTCCCGAGGTAATCCCGTCGTGTGCCTCTTGCAGTAGCAGCTCCCTCAGTAGTGAGTACGCGGGTACCCAAATGCGGTTGGTGCCTGTTTTTACGTAATAAACTCCTTTTGCTTCTGCCAGTTGCTGTGAATTTCCGGTCGTGAAGAATGGGTCGGTGCGGTATCCGTGGGTGAATAGGCCAGTTAAAAGCGGGTTGGTCTGGGCGAGTAGGATGGCGTGGAGTTGGGCGGTGGGGCGGGTGAGAGCGTCGGCGATGTTGGATGCGCCTTTTTTGTACGTAACGGTGTAGTGAAAATTGGACTCAAGATAGTCGAACGAGCGAATCTGTCGTGGGTTGAGATTCGGTTGGGCGCGAAGGTACTGTAGTGAGCGGTGGTCTGTCCGTACTATCACGTCGGCGCCAGTCAGGTAACACCGCCAAACTTTGAACGCGTGCACGATCGCCAGCATTTCGCGGTCGTGTATCGGGTAGTTGCGTTCGGGCGGGTGTAGCTTGCGAGACTCGTACGCGATTGGCTGGAGGCCGTTCCCGAAGTCCTGCAACAGTACTGCTCCCACAGCGATGTCACTTGCGTCGGTGACGAGCTCGAACGGACGGTGTGGATCTGCGATGTGAAGCACGGGCGGTGAGCACAAAATGTTTTTGAGGGCCGAGAAGGCAGCTTGCTCTTTCTCCCCCCACGTGTACTCAACCCCCTTCCTCAGCAGGTCGGTCAACGGGGCAGTCAGCTTCGCCATGTCGGGGACGAACCGGCGCACGTAGTTGACGAACCCCAGGAAACTCTGCAACGCGGTCAAGTTGGTCGGCGCGTGCCAAGCCTGAATCGTCGCGATTTTCTTCGGGTCTATTTCCACTCCTGCAGCTGAAATAACATGTCCTAAAAACTCCAGGCGGTCCTGTAAAAACTCACACTTAGATGCTTTGGTCAGTAGGCGGTTCTCACTCAGGATTCTAAAAACTGCTTCGATGTCCTGTAAGTGCTGTGCTCTGTCAGGGCTGTAAATCAAAATGTCGTCCAGGTAAACGATGACGCACTTATCTAGAAGCGGGCGGAATGCTTCGTTCATGGTCATTTGGAAGGTGACGGGGGCGTTGGTCAGTCCAAATGGCATGACAGTGTATTCGAAAGATCCGTAGCGTGTTCGGAATGCGGTTTTAGGGCAGTCGGGTGGGTTGACGCGAATTTGGTGGTAGCCTCCCCGGAGGTCAATTTTCGAGAAAACCCGGGATGTGCGCAGTTGGTCGATCAGTTCGTCGGCTCGTGGGATGGGGTAACGGGATTTGATGGTAACCCTGTTCAGTGCTCTGTAGTCTGTGCACATGCGAAATCCCCCGTCATTTTTCGGTGTGAACAGTATTGGTGCGGCGAAGGGCGACGAGCTAGGGCGAATGAATTCCTTCTCGAGCAGGTAATCGAGCTGCTTCCTTAGTTCGTCTAGTTCGGGTTGGGTCAGTCGGAACTGTCGCTGTACTGTTGGCTGTGCCCCCGGTTCCAGTTCTATCCTGTGATCGTGCGGTCGCTGAGGTGGCAGTCCCGTCGGTAAGTCATCCGGGAAAATGTCACTGTACCGTGTTACCAGTGCTGCCAGATCACTCGGTACGTCGGTCAGCAGTTTTTGTAAATCCCCTCCCTTGTCTGCTGCCTCGGCTTCCCGAATGTCAACCGCGTACACGTCAGCTCCGGCCGCTACAGCGCGTTTCATCGTGATCGCATTGACACGCACCGACGAAGACTCAGGCGAGCCCCAGCGAGGTAAGGCGATGTTGTTACCGTTCACTCGCACGGTGCAGTCACCCGTCGTCCAGTCGATTCGCGGATTGTGTCGTCGCAGCCAATCACGCCCGAGTAAAATGTCGGTTCCGTCGAGGGTCGTTGCGAGCATTTCCTGGCTAAACGTGAAGTTACCCCCGCATCGAATCCGAACTCGGTCTACGCGTTCCCGTATTGCCAGCGGCGTGCCGTCTACCAGTCGTGCGTCGATCTCAGGTAAGCATCTGTCCAGTGGCAGTCGCAGTTTTCGTGCTGTAGCAGTGTTAATGAGGCTGTGGCTGGCTCCCCCGTCTACGAAGATTTTAACTAAGTCCGTCCCAATTTTTCCCACTGAGCAGTATAGGGCTGTCTACCGTGGTACCCTCCTTATTCGGCCGGGTGTGGTCGATTGCGTGAACCGGCACAATCACTCGGTGAGGGTCGGTTGGGTCGGGCGAGCGGCGTGACCTGTCAGTAGAGGGCCCGTCTGCTACTGACTTCCAGCGTTTCCCTGCTGCTTGGTCTGTTTCTGCTGCTCAGCTTCCTCCTTTCCCTTAGCGTTTTCCGGGCATTCGCTCTTGCGATGTCCCGGCCGATTGCACGCAAAGCAGCGCCCTTTGAACGGTGCGGCAGCGGCATTTGCGGCGACGGCGCGTATCGTGGCGCTCTCGTTCGTCCCACGAGGCCGATGTCCCCAGTTGTTGTTTCCGTAGGACCTCGGTCTCGGTCGGCGAAAGAAGTCGAGCTTCTCCGCCATAGCGAGAATTTCCTGAAATTCGGTGACGCCGCGAAGCTGGATTTCCTGAGCGATGTCCTGCTTCAGGCCGCCGATGTAGCGGTCGATGCGCTCGCTCTCATGCATGTAGCCCACCTGTTCGCATAGCGCCAGAAATCCGCTCGTGTAGTCCTGGACGGAACCGAGTTGGCGCCAAGTGCGGAGCTTCTGTCGCGCCGCGATCGAAGCCGCAATTGGCTCAAATCGAGCGCGCAGACCTGCGCACCACGCGTCCCACGTGCGATACTGGGGCACCTCCACGAAATACGACGGCGCCCAGGGTCCGGTTTGTCCTTCCCGTGTCGGTAGTGTCGCGTAGTCTGTCGGCTTCGTGACGATGACGCGCCACCAGTCCATGGCGGGTCCTCGTAGCAGCGACACGGCGTATCGAATCTTCGCCGAGTCCTCCGAGACGTAGTTGGCGTCGAAGAAGACATTCATCGTGAACAACCACGCCTGAACGGTAGGACCACCCCGTTGACTCGGGTCAAAGCATGGCGGGCGCTGCGGCTTCAGCGGCCTCGGTGACGGCAGTCCCGAATCGTGGGTTGGTGCCGAAATCGTGACGCGAGGCTGACTTGGGGCCGCATGCGTCGCTCCGGGGTGTGTCGTGCCGTGGTCGTCGTCCCCGTCGGGGCGGACGACGCCATCACTGGCCGCGCTCGCGGGTTGCCCCACACTCCCGTGTTGTGATGTCGAGGGTGCAGGTTGAATCGGAGTGCCAGGTGCTTGAGATTGTGCTTGTTGTGCCCTCGTGAGGTCATTTTGCAGCGATGAGCGTTCTGCCGTCAATGCCGCGATTTCCTCGGAACTTTCGCGCAGCTGTCGCAGCAGATCGTTCAAACGCTCCTGCGTGAGGGTGGTGACGTCGATATTTTCAGCCATGACGAAGGGCGTCGACTCGTCTTAGTTTAAGCGCAGTCGTGGCTGCACGCGTTTACGAGAGAACGCGAGGACAGCGGCTCCTAGGGGCTAAGGTGCGTAAGTCCCTTCGAGTGAAAAATCAAAAGTTGATTTCCTGGTGTGCGGAGATGCGCGGTCCGAAAGAAAAGGGGCTCTGAATACCAAGTGTTACGGGTGCAATGAATCGAAGTAGCGAGAATTGCACTATGGTGTCAAACGAGTACAAAATGTGAGCGAAGGCATGAGCGAACATTTATACGCGAAACATGCAAAACGGTAACGCGGTGCGTGCGAGCTTGCTAGTGCTACGCTGGAGCGAGGCTCGGGCTAGTCCCGAAGCGTAGGCCGATACGGCCATGCCAGCAGTGCGAGGTTTGGCAAAACAGTGCGCGCGAAGTCAGCGAAGTCCCGTTAACAGTAACGGGCGAACAACGGCTGTTGCTGTACGCGATGTAGTCGGCTCCGTAAGGAATGCCGAGAAAATTCCTTACACGCCTGAACAAATTACGTTTTTGGTGTAGATATGCCCAAATACGCACGGGCTGACTGGGACGTGGCGAACTCAAATTTTGAATTTCAAACCCCATGCCCCTCCCCTCCACCGTTTGACAACCCTCTCCATCCCCCCATTCATTCCCAATTCCCGCTGTCGAGTCACGAGTCCTCAACCAGACTCTACTATCCGAGCCGACCATAATTACAGGCCTTATGTTTATTCGATGATCATCCTCTCGTTTTCTTCCCTTCCTAGCTCAACCACCACCGTGTCCTTCACTCCTGCAGAAACACCTTCCCCTCTCCCGGCTGCAGATGCGCGCGGCAGTTCCGCTGAGGATGTTGATAAAAAGGGGACGGGAGCTTAGCACGTCCCAACCCAAACATCCTGCCCGAAAGTTTTTTACCTGCCCGGGGCTGCGCATTCTATGCGTACCAGACCCCCTTCCAGCGTTCGGCGTATATACGCTTGCATACTAAACGCAAAACGCGATTTTCCAACTTATGACCCACCATGCAGTACAGCAGCACTCACCATTTGATACAGCAGCACGGCTTTGATTACTTGCAGAATCGACTCCCCGAGAAACAGAACTGCAAGCAGCAGCAGCTGCCACCGGTGCGGCCAATACAGAGCCGCCCAAAAAGGCCACTTCCGCCTGCCCCCCGCCCACAGCCGACCAACGCGGCCCACCCCACGATACCATCGCGGGCCCCTGGGGGCAACCATCCCCCCATCCGCCCGAGTTCTGAGATGCCTCACCGCACCATCCATCCCACCAGCGCGGGCCACCGCACCCTCGGGGCAATCATCCCGCCATCCGCCCGACACCACGCACTGACCGCTTCTCCTTTCCCCCCGCTTTTCCGCCTGCCCCCCTTCCCAAAGCTCCTCCTCCTTCCGCCCCTCCCCTTGCAAGCGCGCCGTTTGCGCGTCCAGCCATTCCGCGCGACAGGTGCGGGGGGGCGGGGGTAGGTCCGCCAGCTGCAGCGCTCTGCGCGCGCCCATGCGCACTATCGGACTCACCTGCGCGCCGCATTGATTAGGGGGAAAGGGGGGGAATGGAGTTGAGAGGCAAGAAAAGTGAGTCGCGCACAGGCAACCTAAGCTCCCTAGGACGAGTCGCGCAACCTGAGTCGCGCTACGCCGAAGGAAGCAAGGAAGAGAGATAGTTACTTGGATGGAACCAAACAACCAGCCAGCCAAGCAGGCAGCGCGCTCACCCATGCAAACGCCAATGCTGACCATAGGCTCGGCTCTCCATCGTCCCCCTCGCCTTCTTCCACCTCCCCGGAATCATCAGCAGCACCACAACCAGCAGCAGAAGCAGCACCGCTGCTGGTGCCGTGGCCATCACCCGTGGCCGTCGCTTCTGCCGCCGATTGTCGCATCGATGCGCCGCCATCCTCGCGACTGTCGCACGCCCCTGCGAGCAGCAACCGCCCTTCCTCCTTGTCGCAAATGTCGCCGGTAATTGTCCCATCGTCAGAGTAGTAACGCGTCTCGCTGACACTCCGATCAGCGGCCACAGTATTGCCGGTTCGCTGCTGCTTCTGCTGCGGCTGCTCCAGATCCAGGGATATCATCATCTCGCCTCCGTCCATTGAATCGCAACTTCGGAGATACTGGTCGGACTGGGCTGCTGCTGGCACCTCGACCCGCCTCAACTGTCGCTGTCGACAGGTAAAATCTGTTGCGTTCGTGTCGCTTGGCTGCCTACGACGGAATTTCCTGCTTGCTTTTACAGTCAGTCTGTTATTCCATCGGTCTGTTCGCCCGTTCGACTGAACTGGGTCTCCCCCCCCTGCTTTGGATAGAAATAACTCGCACGCGTCTGGTTGTCCAATAGTTGGTGAGCAGCGGTATCTGTTCTGTTAGACTCCTTTCTGGCTATCGTCTTTCTCAGTCAATCTTTCACGCTATGGTTCGCTCCTCCGTGTATTATAGCCAGGATTGCTCGGATCGTCGTGTTGCTCGGATCGTCGTGTTGAAAAGGGGCTGATGCGTGAGATTCTTTTGTCACGCACTTCGTGACGAAGAGAGTTTGGTTGATTCAATTGTACGAGAGGAAATGAGCTGGCTGGCAGCAGCAGCAGCTAGAGTGTCCAGGGTAGTCGCAGGTTCAAGTTTCAGCCCCCTGGCTGACCGTGAGAGATTCAAATCCGTTGCCCATGGGGAATGTACACTGTGGAACGGTATTGGTCGCAACGCGATTCCACTCTCATATAGCGTGAGTTGCGGAGATCACTCGATTTTCGATTTCCATCTTTACCGTCGGATCGAGAAATCCTACGCTCCGTGTTGAATTCTAAATAAATGGCTTCCCGCCGATGCTCTGCCCTGGCGGAAGTTGCCACACGTCAATCACTCATTCGGTGTTCCCGTTCCACGGTTCTTCCACACACATGATCGCGTTCCAGGCGATGGGTATTATCGAATGTCTGGCCTGGCAACGAATGGATGAGTTGGACGCCTAGGCTGCAAGCCGTGCGATCAGCTCCCACGACAATTAACGATTGTTGCGAACGTCATTCTTCGCCCAACACAATTGACCATCCGCCAAGCATGCATGCATATCAGGGCTGTCGTTTCGTTTTGGCCCCCCAGGACAAATCAGGGGGCCCGGCATGTACGACCCTGTATTTAGCAGGGTCGGGGCGAGTCTCGGCCCTTTAGGCTTCAGGGCTGAAATTTATTCCTCCCTGTAAATCAGGTTTGCCGCGGAAAATTCTGCAGCCTCAGTTCTACCACAAAGCTGACAGCTGCACTCCGCAAGTTCAAATTAGCTAGTTAGCAATAAAAAAAACTAGTTAGCGTCATTCACTACGCACGCGAAACAGACTTCCTCCTCTTCCAACTCTTAGCAAAGATCTGAGATGTGTTTTGCTGCTTGCTATGCCCATTCAGGCCTGAGGTGCACAACATGACGGGGATCTGAGATGTGTTTTGCTGCTGCATGTTGGTTCTGGCTACTGTCTGTGTGTCATGGGATGGGAGCGAGGTTGTAATTGGTACAAGTACCAGTTGTTGGTTGAGTTGAATCTGTGGTCCAGCCACGCAACTCCAAATTTGACAGGCTTGAATGCAATCAAAATAGAAACGGGGGGAGGGGGAATGGAGGAGTTTGGGGGGGGAGGGGCGGGGAGGAGTGGAAGGGGAAGTTCGAAAGACTTTGTTCCGGGGCTGGCCTGAAATCTACCCTTAAAACTCCAGACCCTAGCCCGAAATCAGCCCTGTAATGAATCAGGGCCGCAATTTTCTCAACCCATCAATTTCAGTTTTCAAGGGCAACCCAGCCCTGGAATTCAAGGTCCAGCAGGGCAAACGCCTTGCAAGCGACAGGCCTGATGCATATCATCACTGGAGCGTAGCAATGGTAGGGGGATTGCAACTCGTACAGTACGTTTGGCGCGTGTGTTCTTGCCGAGCCTGACTGAAAGTTCCAACTTTTAAAACGGTTTGTCACGGTAAAATACAGTTCAAAACTTTTTGCCACGGTGCAAAACGGTTTGAGTTCGAACTTTGTCAGGGTCGGCAAGAACACACGCGCCCTAACCGCTTTTAAAACGCTTAGATACGGTGCTTAGCAGTTTTTTCCTACACCATTTTGCACCGTGACAGAACAGATTAGACCGCAAAGAATGTACAAGAAACGTACCAGATGGAATCGGAAGTCAATCACTTCGGTAATTGGGGGGCGATCATCGTCTGGAACGCGATCCTACTTAGGTGGGGTGGTGCTTCCAATTCCATCACCTCACATCGACGAGCCTCTGCCTTCGTTCTGGGCGGATGGAAGCGATCTTCGTCTGGAATGCGATCATACTAGGTGGGTGATTGGCTTCCGATTCCATCACCTCACCTCGAGGGCCTCAGCATTTCGTTGGGCGAATGGGGCCGACTTTTGTGTGGAACGCGAACGATTTTTGGTGGGTGATTGACTTCCAGTTCCTTAACCTCACCTTGAGGGCCTCTGCCTTCGTTCAGTGTATCGCGCCTCCACACCAATTCTCCTAGGATCCATAAAGACAGCATCTCACGGCGTTTTGGATCAGTATCAACTTTCAAGCAACGATAGTACTAATTCAGCGCACCATTTCCTCCCGTCATCAGACTGCACGCTTCACACACACTCATCCTCCAACCGTTCTCGCTCCTCCATCATGGGTCTCCACCCGCACATCGTCGTGAAGGAGCACCAGCTCTACGGTTTCCGATGCTGCGGGCTGTTCGCGCGCAGCTTTATCGCACAAGGCGAGGTCGTTTGCGATTGGGACGAAGAAGAGGCCGCTGCGCGGCGAGTGTACCACGCTCGTGACTTATCAGCGGAACCCGATCAAAAGAAGCGCGAAATGATGATTCACTTTTCGTACATGGTCGGTGACGACATGTACGACACGATAACTGACCCCGACGAAGATCCGAGCTTTTATTACAACCACTCGTGCGACCCCAACACGTGGTACGCTACCGCCACTTGCATGGTCGCTCTGCGCGACATTCGCTCGGGTGAGCACGTCACGTACGACTACGCCTGCACGGAGACGGAGGGTAGCATGCATGCCGGCCTGCACTGCCGCTGCGGCGCCGCGTGCTGCCGTGGCACGCTCACATTCACCGAGTGGCGCTCGCACGACTGGCAGCGGCGGTTCGCCGGCCACTGCTCGGCTTATATTGAGCGGAAGATGGCCGAGTCGGGGTGGTACGACCCGCGCGTGGTTCCTCGCTACAAAGGCGGCGCGGACGGCTTCAAGGGGATGTTCGCATTGGCGAGCGTCCGACGTGGCGAACCGCTTCTCGTCTTCGCCGGCAAGCTTGTCGGTCTCGACTACCTGCTGGGAAGCGACGAGCGCACGCGAGAGCTCTCGCTGCGAGTCAACGATCACCTCTGGCAGGTGCCGCATCCGACGCGTGGGCCCGAGACGCCCGACTTTATCAACCACTCATGCGACCCAAACTGCGGATTGGAAGACTCGGTGACGGTGGTGGCCTTGCGGGACATCGTGCAAGGCGAAGAGTTGAGCATCGAATACGGGAGCACCAACGCAGGCGTCGTCCGCACCAGCAGTGACAACTTCAGTTGCCACTGCGGCGCGTCGATCTGCCGTGGGGTGGTCACATGTGACGACTGGCGGCAGCTGCTTGAGCTGCAGCAGCGACTGTGGCCGTTCTTCCCGCCGTTCATCAAGCGACTGATCGTGAGGGAGTCGGAGCAGTCTGACTCGAAGCCGCAGTCTGAGAGTGGTGAATCGTGTGAGTCGATGGAAGGCGATGAAGTGGCCTTCACAACAAAAATCCTGGTTCCAGTTTCAGGCGCTTGGGCGTAAGAAGCAACACAATCTACCCGACGCGGCTTTTTGTCAGTAATTCAGGGGAGGAGGGTGGGATGGGATGTTGGATGAAATTCAGAGCGAGGATTTCGGATTCGAGGGCTGCTGTCTATTCTGACAGAAGTCATTCTCGTTTTGATGTGTCACTATTGTGGGATTCGCTGAATAGTGAGCACAGCTTCTCAACTGCATGTACTACTGTATCTTATGAATGTATAGTACTACATTATAATAATATTCAATAAGCTTTCATCCTTCTCTTTTCAGTAACTCATTTAGAGCAACAACAATGTCTCTGCTTTCCCTGCTAGAGGCGTATGCCATCGTTGCCGTCTCACACCACAACCATCTGTGAGTGGGGAGGGGACTTACTACCAGCAATATCACCTCTCTGGGTAATTGCCTCTGCTTTGGTCCTTCACCGAGGCAAAAAGCGCATGAACTTGGCCCAAAATGTTCGCGCGGCGCGAACACATGTTTGCTCAAGTATCCCCCGTTCAGCAATGCATCATGGTAAACCCTTTCCTATGTCCACCAGAGGTGCATAGCGGGACTGATGCCCGGCAATTCATGCAGCATTATTATTATTTATCGATATCCTATTTTGGGTCGTCCACAAGACAGAGTCTCGCGGCGTTAAAACCAACTTTATACATTGAGATAGACGACGATACCGTACGTTGAAACGAGTAACTGGACAGCTCGTTGCTCACTTTCTTGAACGACCAGCTGCGATTGAAACATTTCCATGCACAGCCCGGGAGACCTTTCATATCAGACGGAACGGAGAAACAGACTGACGGAATAAGTGACACAGATAGACTGACAGGTGAATTTCGAGTAGCAGTCTGATGATGTAGGGACACGAAAGCAACCTGTCTGTCGACATCGACAGTCGAGGCGATTCGCCTCAGCAGCACCCCACCCCAGTCGTCAGCACTCGCACCCCGTGCCCCCCAAATTGCGATTCAACGGACGGAGGCGAGATGACAATATCTCTAGGCTTGGACCAGCAATCGCAGATGCAGCTGCAGCGAACCAGCAATGCTGCGGCCGCTGATCGGAGCGTCAGCGAGGCGCGTTACTCCGACGATGTGACAACCACTACCGGCGACATTTGCGACAAGGAGGAAGGACGCTTGCTGCTCGCAGGGGCATGCGACAATTGCGAAAATGGCGGCGCATCGGTGGCAGAAGCGACAGCCGTGGGTGATGGCCACGGCTTCAATGCTGCTCCTGCCGGTGCTGCTGTTGCTGATGATGATAATATCCAGCGGGAGGAGGAGGCGGAGGAAGGCGAGGGAGACGACGGAGAGCCGAGCCTGTGGTCAGCATTGACATTCGCATGGGTGGGTCACGCGGCGCTGCCTGCTCGGCTGGCTGCCTGTGGCCCGGTTCCATCCAAGTCACTTGCTTTCTTCCTTGCTTCTTTCGGCGTAGCGTAGGCAGCTTACTAGCTTCCGTGTGCCTCTCTCATCTCCAATTCCGCCGCCCCCTTCCCTCAACGGCCCTTGCATTGATCAAGACGGGAAGAGACAGACATGCATCGTGATCACATCATCACATAGCAAAACTCAATAAGCGCACAGGAGAGCTAACCAAACCTACTAACACTAGACAAGACCAAACAATCACACAATAAAAAACTAAACAGGAAGTGCCCACCAGCCGCTAAGGGAGCTCTATGGCAGTCCCCTTCCCTCTAGGTCGGCAACCATGCTAACACTCCCTTCCCCCTCCCTTCCCCGTGCACAATGAAACCAACCAACCAATGCCGCGCGCGCGCAGGTGAACCCTACAATGCGCCTGGGCGCGCGCACAACACTGCAGCTGGCGGATCTCCCCCCACCCAACGCGTGCAAGTGACTCACTTCCCTTGCAATTCCCCTCCCTTAATGCGCGCAGGTGACCCCCACAATGCGCCTGGGCGCGCGCACAATGCTGCAGCTGGCGGACCTCCCCCCGCCCCCGCGCACCTGGCGCGCGGATTGGCTGGACGCGCAAACGGCGCGCATCATGGAAGGGGATCAGGGGGAGAGGGGGCAGAAGGGGGAGGAGCATGGGGAAAGGGGGCGGAAGGAGGAGGAGCAGTGTGAAGGGGAGCAGGGGGAAAGGCGGATGGGAAGCGGTCAGTTGGTGTTCTGGGACGGATGGAAAGCAGGGGGCAGAGGGAAGTGGCCGTTTTGGGCGGCTCTGTATTGGCCGCACCGGTGGGCGCTGCTGCTGCTTGCAGTGATGTTTCTCGGGGAGTCGATGCTGCATGTGGTCAAAGCCGTGCTGCTCTATCGCATTGTGAGTGCTGCTATTGCATGGTGAGATTATGCTTGCCAGTGCGTGCTTGTGACAACCCTACCAGTGAGTGAAATGTCTGTGCGTGCGTGCACGCATACGTGAACGCCGAGTCTAATAAGATTCATCAGTTCAGGAGCCATTCCCGCCTACCCTCTCCCCCACTCCCCCTCACTCTCCAACATTTCCCCCTCGTTCTTCTCCTCCATCCCCCCACCAAGTCGCCTACCTGGAAGGGTGTGACAGCAGCAGCAGCAGCAGCAGCAGCAGCAGCAGCAGCAGCAGCAGCAGCAGCAGCAGCAGCAGCAGCAGCAGCAGCAGCAGCAGCAGCAGCAGCAGCAGCAGCAGCAGCAGCAGCAGCAGCAGCAGCAGCAGCAGCAGCAGCAGCAGCAGCAGCAGCAGTGACAGCGGCAGCAGCAGCGGCGGGCCCACGGAGGGTTACCTGGGATGGGCGCAGTGGCAGTGGCACGGCATGGCAGGGGGGATGAGCGCACTGGTGGTGTGGCGCTGGCCGTGGTGACCCAGCAGTTTTGCTACCGTGCATACGTCTCCCCTCCCCCCTCCTTCCCCGCACCAGGTCGCCTACCTGGAAGGGTGTGACAGCAGCAGCAGCAGTGACAGCGGCAGCAGCAGTGACAGCGGCAGCAGCAGTGACAGCGGCAGCAGCAGTGACAGCGGCAGCAGCAGTGACGGCAGCGGGGCAGGGCAGTGCGGCCCCACCGAGGGCTACCTCACGGCAGCGGGGATGGGCGCAGTGGCAGTGGCTCTGGCCATGGTGACCCAGCAGTTGTGCTACCGCGCATATGTTGTCTCCACCAACACTCGCACCGCCGCCATCAGCGCAGGTGAGGTTGCCATCCACATTGGTCAGAGTCTCTCTGGTGCTTTTCGCCCATCCCCTCACCTCCTTCCCCCAACTGTCCTCCCTTGCCCCCATCCGCTTCCTCCTCTCCCACTCCCCGTGTTGTTGTCTCTACTCCTATACCTTTCCGCTCGCAGCCCAAGCTCCAAGCCTCTGCCACCCAAAATCCGCCAAACTGCTTCTGCTTCTTTTTGCCCATCCCCCCGCCCTTCCCCCAACTGTCCTCCCCACACCGGTCTTCCTCCCCTTCCCTCCCACACGCTCCATCTCCGTCTCTTCCCCTGCAGTGCACCGCCACCTCCTCACACACCCTCCCTTACTCCACCCTCCCACCTCCTCTGCGTTGAATTCTGATTCGAATTCTAATATAATTCGGCCTTCCCTCCCACAAGTTCCATCTCCTTCTCTTCCCCTGCAGTGCATCGTCACCTCCTCACGCTCACCGCCAGTGCGCTGAGCCACGTCAGCAGCGGGCACTGCATCAACCTGCTGTCCAATGACGTGCGCCGATTGGACGACCTTGTGTTCTGCAGCCAGGCGCTCTGGGTGGTGAGGCGAAGAGTACTTTGGGATGGGGGGCCAGGGATGATGGATGGGGGGTGGGGGGCTGTCAGGGGAAGGGCTTTGGAGTGGAGTGGCGTGGCGTGGGGACTCTAGTGGTGGGGGGAAAGAGAAGAGGCAGTGGATGAAGGCCAAGAGCGATGGTCCTATCCTACCCACCTGCACAAGGCTACCTACCTTTCTTGTGAATCACTGCCTTCCTCCGCTTCACGCATTCTCCGCTCCATACGTGCTTTCTTCTTCCCTGCCTCCTTCATGAAGGCTCCTATCGAGCTAGTGTTGGTCACGTGGCTGATAGCGAGGGAGATCGGATGGGTGCCCACCATTGCTGGCATTGGCATGCAACTGCTGCTGCTTCCACTACAGGTGCACTCACGCTTTGTCATCAGGCTATAATAGAAGCTGGGCACAAGTCTAAGAATGTCGGTGACAAGCCTGGCTTCCCTGCTCCCTCACATCTCGTCAATCTCACCCTCTCTCCCCCGTCGTCCGCCCTCCATGCGTCACTCCTTCCATTCGGCTTACGCACTTCACTCTCTCCCCCCGAATAACCAAACGACACCAGCTGACGTGTGGGAAGTGGAGGGTGCGGCTGGAAGACTCACCCTCTCTCCCCCATCTGCCTTCCATGCGCCGCTCCCTCCATTCCCCTCCCCTTATGCGCTTTACTCTCGCCCCACCCTCCTCCCACCCACAAACAACCAAACCACACCAGCTGGCCTGTGGGAAGTGGAGGGTGCGGCTGCGGGCGAAAACGGCGGAGGCCACAGATGCACGCGTCAAGCACACAGAGGAGGTAGGCAGTTGGGGAGAGAGGTGGGCGGTTCGGGAGGGAGAGGTGGGCGGTTGGGGAGAGATAGGTGGGCGGTTGGGGTGGGGGAGGTGGGTGAGTATAATCTGTGAGATGTCAAAATTCACTGATGTGCGCGTCAAGCACATGGAAGAGGTGGGCAGTTGGGGAGGGGGGAGAAGGGCGATGGGAGAGGGGAACGAGGGGGCATGGGGAAGAGGACGAGGGGGGCTCGGCGGGGAGAGGGGCTGGGTGGGGGAGGGGAAAGATGAAAGAGGCCTTCTAGGGGCAAAGGGTTTGGGGATTGTAGCAAGGAGGCCGGGGTGGAGGTGGGAAGCAAGGGGAGGACGTCAAGAGAGGGGCAAATGTTGTTGGTGGCGCACTGAGACCGTTCCGGAGGGCATCAGGTGCGCCTTGGGGCCCTAAGGGTGTTCTACCCTCCTCTTCCGGCCATACAAACATGCTCTTTAACCCAAGCAGGTTGGCCCAACAAGTGGTATTAGAGCCAAAGGTCTTGGGTTCGAGTCCCAGTGTTTCGCCAATGAGCGCCAGTCCCTAACGTGCCTCAAGTGAGGGTGAGACGACCTTAGTGAGAGGGGGAATTGTTGGTGGGGCACTGGAATCGTTCCCCAGTTGAGAGTGGGAGGGCTACGTGTGCGTCCCCTGGGGGGTTATGGGTGTGATATATCCACCGTACAAACATACCTGTCTAACCTAATCGGTAGCAGGCTGGGCCAATAGCAAAAACGGCTGCTGGAGTGAATAGACTGTTGCGGTGTTAGGGTCATGATGTGAAGGGGAAGGTAGGCAGAAGTAAGAAGAAGGGTGGAATGTGGGAGGGAGAAAAGCGAGAAGGGAGCAGGAGAAGAAGGTAAAACGCACGCGGTGAGTGAGAGGAGACATGTGTCGTGCTGACAATGTTTTGCACATGGTGTGGCAAAATTGACTTTTGAGTCGACTCAAAAGTCAACGCACGCGGTGAGTGAGAGGAGACATGTGTCGTGCCCTTGCTTTTGAGTCGACTCAAAAGCAGACATGTGTCGTGCCCTTGCACATGGTGTGGCAAAACACAGCGTGCTGAGAGGGCTTCTGAGACGCCTCAACTGAGAGGACTTTTGAGACGCCTCAGACGTGCCGTATCGTGGGACATGGTCCCTACCTGTCAATAGGAATTGCACTGATGCATTGAGTTGATTTTTAAGGCGCCTCAAAAACGACGCCTCAGGTGTGCTGTGTCGTGGGACATGGTCCCCACCTGTCAATGGAATTCCACTGATGCCTGGCCTATCCTTGTCCTCTCACGTGCAACTTCGGCGTCGTCTCAGAAGTCTCCTACCATGCCTTCGATTCCTAACATCCTTCAACTCCCATCCCCTCCCACTCACCCAGCCACCCACCCACCCACTCATCCTACCCTCCCACCCACCCACCCGCCCACCCACCCCCTGGCACCACAACAGGCTCTGGGCGGCATCCTGACAGTGAAGACACTGGCTCTGGAGGGGCGGCTCACAGAACTCATCCAACGAATCAGACGCACAGAAGTGTCCTTGTTAGTCCATCCCTCCAACTCCCACCACTTTTGCCGTCCGCCTCCCCTTCCCACCCCTCCCTCATTTGTTCCAAGCTTTCTCCGCTCCCTCTTCTTCCCTCTCAGCCTCGCCCACCCCTCCGTCCCCCCTCTCTCTCGAACTGTTCTTGTCATTGAATCCGCTCCTAATCAGAATCAGCATTTGCTCCCTCTGTCCAGCACCCTGCACCCGGCGCCCTGCACCCTGCGCCTTGCACCCTGCACCCTGCACCCGGCGCCCTGCACCATCCATTCAGGCCGTCCTCTCCAGCCTGCACAGCACAGCCCCACCATCAACGCCATGACGACACTCTCTGCTTCCCATTCACCTCGCTGATTGCTTTTGAAGCGCCTCAAAGTTCCCCTCCACCCTCCACCCTCCACCCTCCACCCTCCACCCTCCTCCATCCTCCCCGTCCTCCATCCAGCCTGCAGCAGTGAACGTCTGCCATCAATGCTGTGACGGCTACTCTCTCTGCTTCTCAATCACCTCGCTGGATGCTTTAGAAGCGCCTAAAAAATCCTCTCCATTCTCACCTTTCATTCTGCCAGCCTGCAGTGGACAGCTGCCATCAACGCCGTGACTGCTGCGCTCTACTTCTCCTTCACCTCCGTGGTCGCCCTCGTCACCTTCGCCACCTTCACGTGCCTCGGAGGGCAACTCACCGCCGCCTCTGTGTTCTACGTGCTTACGCTCTTGGAGGTAAGTTCTGAGACGTCTCAAAACGTGGTCGCCCTCGTCACCTTGGCCACCTTCACGTGGTCGCCCTCGTCACCTTCGCCACCTTCACGTGCCTCGGAGTCCAACTCACCGCAACCTCTGTGTTCTACGTGCTTACTCTCCTCGAGATGCGCTGCACCTCTCCTTGCTTCCATGCACCTCAATAGAACCATACGAAAGGACAGCTGCATCTCTCATAGCATGTCCCAGAGGAGACTTTTGAGTCGACTCTTAAGGCCAACTCACGGCGGCTGCTGCTGTGTTCTACATGCTCGCTCACGCTCCTTTTGAGTCGATTCAAAAGCATACGTGCTTGCTCACGCTCCTTTTGAGTCGATTCAAAAGCATACGTGCTCGCTCACGCTCTTCAAGATGCGTCTTTCCTGTGCCCTTAGTTGAGCAGAGTTGGCGGGATACATACACGTGCACGCGCTCTCACATCAGCACGGGCCACTCATCAATGCGCGTGGGGGAGTAGATTGGATTAAATGCGTTGCTCAACGGCGCATGGGCTGCTGGTCATCGTGCACCGTTGCTTCTTTCGAATCAGTTGCGTTGCAATTGTTGTGGCGCCTCAACAATTGTGAGGGACTGGGTCGAGTGGGTTGGTCATCGTGCTCTGTTGCTTCTCTCTAAGCAGTCCACTAACATGCCCCACACTTCCCTTCCTCCCCTCCCTCCGTTCCCTCCGCTCCTCCCTCCGTGCCCTCTGCCACGCCATACCATATCCGCACAGATCCCGCACTACACCATGGGGTGGAAGGTGGCCTATGGCATACACCAAATAGCAGAGGCGTTTGTCAGCTTCAAGCGACTCTCACACTTCCTGCAGGTCAGCATTGCCTTTTGAGGTTTCGTCTTTCTACCCGCAATGTTCAAGGCACCTCAAAATAGGCATCTTTCAGCTTCAAGCGACTCTCGCACTCCCTGCACGTTGGTATGCAGGAAGCAGCACCATGCTCTTTGCTGCTGGCAACCTACCCACCCTACCCAACCTACCCAACCTACCCAACCACCCACCCACCCACCCACCCACCACTTTTCTCGGGTTTTCACCGCCTATCGTTACCAACCAATATGTTTGCAGCAATTCTTCTTGTGCCTCCCTCCCTGTGCCTACACCTCCCTGTGCGTGCTACCTGCACTCCAACAGACCACCCCCCACAGAGCCAGGCAGCAAGGAGCGCCATCTCAGAATGGCTCTGCTCTGCTCCCAGGAGCACACCACCACGGCCTTGACACCCCAACCACCACCAAGTCACCTGAATCGACAAGTGCTGCTCTCACAGCACCAAGTCTCCAGTCCCCAGCACCGATACACCAGTTCCCACCACCCTCAGAGCTCGCCTCCCTGTCCAGACACAGCCTCTCCTCCTCCTCTGCTCCCACACGCCTTCCCTCCCCCCCGCGTGCCACCCTGGTGCTTGAAGGGGCTTCGTTTGCTTGGGGAGAAGCAGCCGGGGAGGTTAAGGTCGAGGGTAAGATGGAGAACAAAGAGGGAGGAGGAAAGGGATTTAGAGGAAGGAGATGGAAAAAGCAAGCGCTTGAGGCGATTTTTGAGTCGACTCAATCATCGGCAGGACATGTACTGGATATGACTGAGCCTTGCATGGGCGATGATGGCACGCCTTATGGCAAGGCCTACATGAGCAGAGTCAGGAGTTTCCGCCGCGTCCCCAAAGCTTTCCGCGTGCGTTCCCTCCAGCGGATCATGAGCTTTCGTGCTGCTGGCCCTTCCCCTGCTGTTGGCCCTTCTGCTGCTGCTGCTTCTGCCGATGCTGCTGGTGCTGCTGCCTTGGAGGGCACGTGTGTGACCGCATGGGCGGAGCAAGAGGGGCAGGTGGAGATAGACGGTGCACCGAGCGGGCAGGTGGAGGGAGTGAGCGTGAGGCTGGGAGAGGCGGAGCTGCTGGGAGTCACTGGCAAGGTGAGCCCGCTGCTTGCTGCCTGCTATTGCCTGCTATTGCCTGCGATGGAATGCCATGGAATGCTATGTAATGGTAAGGAATGCTCTTGCCTGCCGCATGCCTGTGCCTTGTGCGTGTTGTGTGCCTCTGGCTGTCACAGACTGTTCTACTGCCTGCTGTGCTGCCTGCAGCCTGCTGAGTGGCGCCCTTTGACTGTATGCCATTTACCCTGCCTCCCGCCCTCCCTTGCCACCTGGCAGACGGGCAGTGGCAAGTCGTTGCTGCTGCTGGGTATTCTCGGGGAAGTGCCTCTCTCATCCGGCGCCATGCACCGCTCCGTGCCCTCCCTCGCCTATGCATCGCAGCAGGTCGCCCACCCACTCGCCACTCACCCTTTGCTACTCATCTCTCTCGCACACTCTGCTACTCGTCTCTCTCTCACCCTTTGCTACTCGTCTCTCTCTCACCCGATGCCACTCGTCTTTCTCTCGCCGTTTCCCACGCGTCTCCCTCTCTCGGCCCTTCCCACGCGTCTCCTTCTGGCCTTTTCCCACGCGTCTCTCTCTCTCACCCTTTCCAACATGCTACGTCCGAGCACCCACTTCCCTCCTCCCGCCACCCCCCCTCTCCCCCACTTGCTCCCGCCTGTCCATGCCACCAGCCGTTCCTGATCGAGGGCACGGTGCATCCCACTCCACCAGCTTTTTCAGTCGACTCAAAAGTCCCTTCCCCCCCCATCCTTCCACACCTTCTTCCATCCGTCCATGCCACCAGCCGTTCCTCATCCAGGGCATGGTGCGAGACAGCATCCTCTTGAGTCGACTCAAACATCACTCTCAAAAGTCCTTCCTCCCCTCCCCCGCCCGCCCCCTTCCTTCCGCCCGCCCATGCCACCAGCCATTCCTCATCGAGGGCACGGTGCGAGACAATATCCTATTCGGCACACCGCTAGACGAGACACTGTATGCCAAGGTGCGCTTTGTGCATAGGAAGATCGCCCTGCTCCTGTCTCTCCACCCTGATCCTGTCTCTCCGCCCTGATCCTGTCTCTCCGCCGTGATCCTGTCTCTCCGCCCTGATCCTGTCTCTCCTTCAAACGCCTCCCAAAGCTCCCCTCTTCTCTCCTCCCCCCCCGTCGCCTTCTCCTCTCTGCTCTCTCTTACTCCGTCACTGCCTTCGTTTTGGATCCGCCCTGAATCCCTCTCAACGTCTCCCAATGCCCCCTTCTGCCATTCCTCGACTTTGCCTCTTGCCTCTTCCTCCCCCGTGGCCATCTCCTTCCCCGTTCTCTCTGAATCTCCATTGCCCCTTGGAGGCATCCCCCGTGGCCCCTTACTCAAGGTGCTGGATGCCTGCGCCCTGCGCTCGGACCTGGCCCTGTGGCCACGTGGCGACGAGTCATTGGTGGAGGAGGGCGGCGGCAACCTCAGTGGCGGGCAGAGGGCGCGCGTGTCGCTCGCCCGGGCGGCGTATGCCGCCCTGCACTGCTGCGCTGGCACCCCACAGTCGCATGCTGATGGCTATTGCAGTGGCGATAGCAATAGCAGCAGTAGAAACAATGGCGGTAACAATAGCAGCGGCAATAGAACCAACGCCACCAGCAGCAGCAGGAGTGCGCCCCCACCCGTGCTGGTCCTCCTGGACGACCCGCTAGCCGCGTTGGATCCAGCCGTTGCCAGCCACGTGTTTCAGCAGTGCGTGTGTGGGCTGCTGGCAGGGCTGCCCCGGATTGTCGTCACTCACCACGTGCAATACCTTGGCAGGTATGGTGATGGGTGGGGGGTGGGGGCCTCTGTCACACAGTGACTCACCACGTGCAGTACCTTGGCAGGTATGGTCATGGGTGGGGGGTGGGGGCCTCTGTCACGCAGTGACTCACCACGTGCAATACCTTGGGAGGTACGGTACTCGGTGTGGGGGAACGGGATGGGGAAGGAGCGGGGAGGTATGGTAATGGGTGTGTGTGGGAAAAGGGGATGGGGAAGGGGTGGAGAGGTAGCAGAGAATTGATGAGGGAGGGAGGCGGTGTTTTTAATGCATTGATCCCCCATCCCATTTTCTTACACTCTCGCGCGCACGTTCTTAGCCCCCTCCTTTGGATGTATGTGTCTGCTCATGCGTCTATGCATTTCTGTTGCATCCCAGACAAGTGTGCAAGCTCAAAGCCTTCCATGCACACACACAGTACAGATGTACCGTCTTTCCTTTTGCAACCCCAGTGAACCCCTCTCTGCTCCATTGAAACGCTCTCTATCCCTTTGAACCCCTCTCTTATCCCATTTGAACTCACCCTCTGTCCCATTAAATCCCTCTCACTCAACCTCAACCTCCCGCGTCCTCCCTACGTCTTTGTTCTTGCTCCCTATCCCCCATCTCGCAATCGCGACTCTCTTTCTATGTTTTTGTTCTGTTCCCACCCCCCCCATCCCCAGCTGCGACAGAGTGTTGGTGCTGGACGGTGGCAGAGCAGCGGCGTGTGGCGCCTGGAGTGACATCTGCGCCCTGCCCTCTGCACAGCAACACTGCGACAATCCCCCTCTGGGGCGAGACGGCTCTGATGCTTCTCACGCTTCTGCCACTGACACTGACAGTGCCGCCTGTACCGCTGCCACTGCCACTGCCACTGCCACTGTCCCTGGCACCGGCACCAGCAGCAGCAGCACGAACACGGATGCTGCAGTGCCGCTTCCAGAGTTGACGCACAGAGCTGCTCACTCTGTTGCTCACTCACACAGCTGCAGAGGCAGCGGCAGTGGCAGCGCTGTGGATTGCGACTTGAGTAGTGAGAGCAACAACACAGATGCACCAGCAGAATGCACGAGGGAATGCGAGGAGGAGTGCACTCACAGGGACTCGCCGTTGAGAGGAAGCAAAGACGAATGCCCCGTCATAGAGACAGACGCTGAGGCGGACAGGTCAGATGCGGCAAAGGAGGGCATTCAAAGAGAATTGCCGTTGAGAGGAGGTGGCAGAGACAGCAGAGAAGGGAAGAGAGCAGAGGGGGTGGCAGCAGAGCGGGCGAAGGGGCTGGTAGATGCATGCAGGGAAGGGGAGTGTGTCCCACATGGGGCCACTTCTGAGTCGATTCAAAGGGAATCGTTGTTGAGAGGAAGCGAGGATGTGGCGGAGACAGCAGATGGGGCGACGGAGGGCATTCAAAGAACGTTGTCGTTGAGAGAAAACTGCGGAGACAGCAGAGAAGGGGAGACAGCAGCGGGGGTGAAGGGGGTGGAAGATGCATGGAGGGAAGGGGAGAGTGCCTCACATGGGGAGACTCCTGAGTTGATTCAAAGAGAATCGTTGTTGAGAGCAAGTGGCGGAGACAGCAGAGAACGGGAGACAGCAGAGGAGGTCAAGGGGTTGGAAGATGCATGCAGGGAGGAGGAGAGTGACCCACATGGGGGCCAGGATGCCAAGGGCTCGTTGCACAAGAGGAGGAGGAGTGTGTCCCACATGAGGAGTTACTCCCTCTTCCGGAGGAGGAAGGGAGTGCAGGAGGAGGAGGAGGAGGAGGAGGAGGAGGAGGAGGAGGAGGAGGAGGAGGAGGAGGAGGAGGAGGAGGAGGAGGAGGAGGAGGAGGAGGAGGAGGAGGCGGAGGATGCGAGTGGCTCCACAGAAGGTGACGAGCAAGGTAGGCAGGCAAAAATGGCTTCATTTATCCCAATCCCTCCAACTGCCCGTCCCACGCAATCGTGTCTGCTCCCATCCCTGGGTGTGCTCCCGCCCGCTGTCTCATCCCACCCCAAACCCAGGGCGTGTACCTGATGGCAGCGGGGTGCCATCCCCCCCCCGCTCTCTGTGCCTGTGCTCCCATCCCTGGCTGTGCGTTAACCTATCCCATCCCAGGCTATCCCCAAACGGCTGTGTGTGCTTGCATCCAACTCTGTGTGCTTCTAAACCCTAAACCCTGCTGGACGGGTGGCAGCGGGGCGCCATCCCGTTGTCTGTGCGTGTGCTTCAATCCCTTGGAAGCGGCTGTGTTTCACGCTGTATCATCCCACACTATCCCCTAATCGCTGTGCGTGCCTGCACGTGCACCCCCCTGTGTGTGCCTGCAGGCCTGCTGGACGTGGAAGGATGGCAGCGGGGCGCCATCGCGCTGTCTGTGCATGTGCTTCCATCCCTTGGAAGCGGCTGTGTTTCCCGCCGCTGTCTCATCCCACAGTATCCCCCACGTCGCTCTGCGTGCCTGCAGGCCTGCTGGACGTGGAAGGGTGGCAGCAGGGCGCCATCAACCTGTCTGTGTGTGTGCTTCAATCACTGGGTGTGCGTCCCCCTATCCCATTTCACGCTACCCCCTTTCACGCTATCCCCTTACGCGCTACCCCCAAACCGCTCTGTGTGTGCCTGCAGGCCTGCTGGACGTGGAAGGGTGGCAGCGGGGCGCCATCCCCCTGTCGGTGTTTTGGGGCTACGCCAGAAAGATTCGAGTGCTGCCTCTGCTGCTCTTTGCCGCCCTCTTCCTCACCGCACACGTCTCCAACGCCCTCGTCAGCTGGTGAGGAAGTCCTCCCTCACGCTCCCTTTCTCTCTCACGCACGCCCCCCCAAAAACCTCCTCTCGCCATCCCCTCCCCCTCTTCTCGCCCTCACGGCCATCGCCCCCTCCTGTATGGCCCTCTCGCCTTCTCGTCTCACTGCTCATCCACGCCTCCTGTGTGCCGCGCTGCACGCCACTTCCATCGGACATCTGCCCATCCCTCCTGCTCCATGCTTGATGACTCTTGCCCCTCCTCCCCTCCCCTCCCCTCCCCTCCCCTCCCCTCCCCTCCCCTCCCCTCCCCACCCACCCCTCCCCTCTCCTCAAGGTTCCTGGGCCTGTGGACGGAGGGGCCTGAGACCACACCGCACCGCTTGCCATCCTCACGGCCATCGCCCTGTCCTGCGTGGCCCACTCCCTCCTCTAATCTCTCGCCTCCCTTCTCCTCCCCCAATCCAAGGTTCCTGGGCCTGTGGACGGAGGAGCCCAACACCACACCGCACCCACTGGTCACGCTGGCAGCCATCGCCCTGTCCTGCGTGGCCCTCTCCCTCCTTGCCTCTCTCCTCCTCCACTTCGCCGCACTGCGCGCCTCCTCCTGTATGCACTCACTCATGCTTTCATCGGTGCTCGCCTCGCCGCTCGCCTTCTTCCACCGCAACCCCACGGGGCGCGTGCTGAACCGGTTCAGTGAGGACCTCGGGGTTACCGATGATGTGCTGCCCCAGCTGCTGCTGGATTTTCTGAATGTGAGTTGAGACTCAGTAGTCACCCCACTCGCGTTATTTCACTGCAACCCAACCCCACGGGCCGCGTGCTGAACCGCTTCAGTGAGGACCTCGGGGTGACTGACAATGCGCTTCCGCAGCTGCTGCTGGACTTCCTCAATGTGAGTTGAAGGGTCGACAGAGGGGTGGGGGAGCGTGATGGAGGGAGGGAAGATTGAGGAGGGTTCAAAACGAGTTAGGGGTTTCATGTCAGCTAGATACCATGTGAATACACAAAGTTACTCCGACCATACTCCCAGTCACCCACTCTCCCATCTCCATTCTCCATCATCCCACTCCCGCTAAACCCGTACTATCCTTCCCGTCCTCCACTTACCTACAGCCCTTCGGCCTGTGCGTTGCTGCGGTGGTATCAGCGTGCATAGCTGTGCCGTGGACACTCATCCCCATGCTGCCGCTGCTGCTGCTGCTGCTGCACCTGCGGCATCTGTACGTGTGCACGGCAATGGAGGTCCGACGTATGGAGTGCACCACTCGCTCCGTGCTGCTCGCTCGCTTCCTCGCAACCATGGAGGTGAGAAGGACAAGTTGTTGCTCCCTTCATCCCGCATAAATGCACGCACGCACACACACACAGGGAGACAGACCCTGGCCCACGCATTCATTGTTGCATGCACTTCCCAAGCTCACCTCTCAAGTCTCTACTCCCTTTCCCCTTCCACCTCCCCCCACACCAGGGCCTCCCAACCATCCGGGCCTTCTCCCAGCAGCGCCGCTTCCATCGCCTCTTCCTGCGCCACGTCACCACCAACGCCAGCCCGCACCTATTCTGGATTGCCACGTGGGAGTGGTTGGGCTTCCGATTGGACCTCCTCGTTGCCGCCGCCTTGCTCTCCGCCGCCCTCGCCGCCGTCGCCCTGCGCCACTCGCTGCCGCCCGCCATGGCCGCGCTGGCTTTGTCTTATCTGCTGCAGCTGCCGGACTCCCTGCGGTGGGCGCTGCAATACGGCGTGGAGCTCGAGAACACGGTGAGAGGGGGGGGGAAGGGTGGGGATTGGGGGACAGCCAGGGGTGTGAGGGAAGGGAGGGAAGGGAAGGCTTCGGACTCGCTGCGCTGGGCGCTGCAACACGGCGTGGAGCTTGAAAACACGGTACTGAAGAGCGTGGGGAGGGTGAGGCAGGGGGGAGAGAGAAGGGTGCGTTGCACTGGCTGTAATGGTTATGGGTGGGAGGGAAGTGAAGTGCGGCAAGGGAAGGGTGCTGGACTCCCTGTGCTGGGCATTGCAGTATGGCGTGGAGCTGGAGAGCACGGTGAGGATTGGGGAGGGGGAGTGAGGTGAATGGTGGGGAGAGAGGGTAAAGGGGGGGGGCACGGATTCCCTGCGGTGGGCGCTGCAGTATGGGGGAATGTGAGGGACAGAAAGGTTGCCAGACTCGTTACGGTGGGCGCTGGAGAACATGGTGAGGGGAGGAGGAGAGGGGAGAGAACGAACACGGTGACAGGGAGAGAACATCGTAAACAGAAAACTTCTCAGTATACTTTGAGGCGAGGGAAGAGGGTGAGAGGCGAAGGGAGGGAGAGGGTGAAGCGAAGGGAGGGAGAGGGTCAAGCGAAGGGAGGGAGAGGGTGAAGCGAAGGGAGGGAGAGGGTGAAGCGAAGGGAGGGAGAGGGTGAAGCGAAGGGAGGGAGAGGGTGAAGCGAAGGGAGGGAGAGGGTGAAGCGAAGGGAGGGAGAGGGTGAAGCGAAGGGAGGGAGAGGGTGAAGCAAAGGGAGGGAGAGGGTGAAGCGAAGGGAGGGAGAGGGTGAAGCGAAGGGGAGGGAGAGGGTGAAGCGAAGGTAGGGAGATGTTGAAGCGAAGGGAGGGAGAGGTTGAAGAGAAGGGAGGGAGAGGGTGAAGCGAAGGTAGGGAAAGGTTGAATCGAAAGGAGGGAGAGGGTGAAGCGAAGGGAGGGAGAGGGTGAAGCGAAGGGAGGGAGAGGGTGAAGCGAAGGGAGGGAGAGGGTGAAGCGAAGGGAGGGAGAGGGTGAAGCGAAGGGAGGGAGAGTGTGAAGCGAAGGTAGGGAGAGGTTGAATTGAAGGGAGGGAGAGGTTGAAGCGAAGGGAGGGAGAGGGTGAAGCGAAGGGAGGGAGAGGGTGAAGCGAAGGTAGGGAGATGTTGAAGCGAAGGGAGGGAGAGGTTGAAGCGAAGGGAGGGAGAGGGTGAAGCGAAGGTAGGGAGAGGGTGAAGCGAAGGGAGGGAGAGGGTGAAGCGAAGGGAGGGAGAGGGTGAAGCGAAGGGAGGGAGAGGGTGAAGCGAAGGGAGGGAGAGGGTGAAGCGAAGGGGAGGGAGAGGGTGAAGCGAAGGTAGGGAGATGTTGAATCGAAAGGAGGGAGAGGGTGAAGCGAAGGGAGGGAGAGGGTGAAGCGAAGGGAGGGAGAGGGTGAAGCGAAGGGAGGGAGAGGGTGAAGCAAAGGGAGGGAGAGGGTGAAGCGAAGGGAGGGAGAGGGTGAAGCGAAGGTAGGGAGAGGTTGAATTGAAGGGAGGGAGAGGGTGAAGCGAAGGGAGGGAGAGGGTGAAGCGAAGGGAGGGAGAGGGTGAAGCGAAGGTAGGGAGATGTTGAAGCGAAGGGAGGGAGAGGTTGAAGCGAAGGGAGGGAGAGGGTGAAGCGAAGGTAGGGAGAGGTTGAATCGAAGGGAGGGAGAGGGTGAAGCGAAGGGAGGGAGAGGGTGAAGCGAAGGGAGGGAGAGGGTGAAGCGAAGGGAGGGAGAGGGTGAAGCGAAGGGGAGGGAGAGGGTGAAGCGAAGGTAGGGAGATGTTGAATCGAAAGGAGGGAGAGGGTGAAGCGAAGGGAGGGAGAGGGTGAAGCGAAGGGAGGGAGAGGGTGAAGCGAAGGGAGGGAGAGGGTGAAGCAAAGGGAGGGAGAGGGTGAAGCGAAGGGAGGGAGAGGGTGAAGCGAAGGTAGGGAGAGGTTGAATTGAAGGGAGGGAGAGGGTGAAGCGAAGGGAGGGAGAGGGTGAAGCGAAGGGAGGGAGAGGGTGAAGCGAAGGTAGGGAGATGTTGAAGCGAAGGGAGGGAGAGGTTGAAGCGAAGGGAGGGAGAGGGTGAAGCGAAGGTAGGGAGAGGTTGAATCGAAGGGAGGGAGAGGGTGAAGCGAAGGGAGGGAGAGGGTGAAGCGAAGGGAGGGAGAGGGTGAAGCGAAGGGAGGGAGAGGGTGAAGCGAAGGGAGGGAGAGGGTGAAGCGAAGGGGAGGGAGAGGGTGAAGCGAAGGTAGGGAGATGTTGAAGCGAAGGGAGGGAGAGGTTGAAGAGAAGGGAGGGAGAGGGTGAAGCGAAGGTAGGGAGAGGTTGAATCGAAAGGAGGGAGAGGGTGAAGCGAAGGGAGGGAGAGGGTGAAGCGAAGGGAGGGAGAGGGTGAAGCGAAGGGAGGGAGAGGGTGAAGCGAAGGGAGGGAGAGGGTGAAGCGAAGGGAGGGAGAGGGTGAAGCGAAGGTAGGGAGAGGTTGAATTGAAGGGAGGGAGAGGGTGAAGCGAAGGGAGGGAGAGGGTGAAGCGAAGGGAGGGAGAGGGTGAATCGAAGGGAGGGAGAGGTTGAAGCGAAGGGAGGGAGAGGGTGAAGCGAAGGGAGGGAGAGGGTGAAGCGAAGGTAGGGAGAGGTTGAATTGAAGGGAGGGAGAGGGTGAAGCGAAGGGAGGGAGAGGGTGAAGCGAAGGGAGGGAGAGGGTGAATCGAAGGGAGGGAGAGGTTGAAGCGAAGGGAGGGAGAGGGTGAAGCGAAGGGAGGGAGAGGGTGATGCGAAGGGAGGGAGAGGGTGAAGCGAAGGGAGGGAGAGGGTGAAGCGAAGGGAGGGAGAGGGTGAAGCGAAGGTAGGGAGAGGTTGAATCGAAGGGAGGGAGAGGGTGAAGCGAAGGGAGGGAGAGGGTGATGCGAAGGGAGGGAGAGGGTGAAGCGAAGGGAGGGAGAGGGTGAAGCGAAGGGAGGGAGAGGGTGAAGCGAAGGGACAGGATGAGACGAGGCGAAGGGACACGGTGAGGCGAGGAAGCTTTTGATTCCTCTCTGAAAGCCAGTAACTTCCCAACATGTAAACTACCGTGTGTAATGGCAAGGGACCAGGGTGTGAGCTTCGGCAAGGGACCGTGTGTAATGGCAAGGGACCGTGTGTAATGGCCAGGGACCGTGTGTAATGGCCAGGGACCGTGTGTCATGGCCAGGGACCGTGTGTAATGGCCAGGGACCGTGTGTAATGGCCAGGGACCGTGTGTAATGGCCAGGGACCGTGTGTAATGGCCAGGGACCGTGTGTCATGGCCAGGGACCGTGTGTAATGGCCAGGGACCGTGTGTAATGGCCAGGGACCGTGTGTCGTGGCAAGGGACCGTGTGTAATGGCCAGGGACCGTGTGTAATGGCCAGGGACCGTGTGTCATGGCCAGGGACCGTGTGTAATGGCCAGGGACCGTGTGTAATGGCCAGGGACCGTGTGTCATGGCCAGGGACCGTGTGTAATGGCCAGGGACCGTGTGTGATGAGCCAAAGTTTGAGGGAACATGTAAAGAATCAGAGCTGGAGAACATGGTCGAGGCAAGGGACCAGGGTGCGAGCGATTGTTGCGATGCTCATGGGTGTGAGGGAAGTGAGGCACGTGCACCATGAACGAAGGAGCACCGTGGCGGGGTGGGGTGGGAACCAGGAATGTGCTCCTTCGTTCCTGATGTGCTGCACTGTTCACTCCTTCGTGTTTTGAGTCGACTCAAAACACGGCTCCTTCTTTCATGGTGTGCTGCACTGTTCACTCCTTCCGCACCGTTCACTCCTTCCGCACCATTCACTCCTTCCGCACCGTGTGCCGATAGAGAAGCAAACACTCTAGTGCTCTCTTAAGTCTTATGCGTCGCTTCACATCCCATTCTCATGCACCCATAGGATGAATACTAGAGAGGCAAACACCCTTGTGCTCTCTTACCTCTTATTTGAAGCAGCTTGATGATGATGCACGCTCGATCTCCACATCCCATTCTCATGCCTTGATATGGTTGCAAGAACCACAGGGGGCACGTCCATCGTGCACTTTCCTAACTCAATAACCTGCATCGTTTCATCCCTGCCCCTCTGACACCCCACCCCGTCCATGCCAGTTCACGAGTGTTGAGCGCACACTCGAGTACACCACGCTGCCAGGTGAAGAGCCCACACCTGCCAAAAGTAAATCCAAGCATCAGCCGCACAACAAGTGGCAGCAGCTGCAGCAGCAGCAACGACAACAGCAGCAGCAGCAGCAGCGGCAGCAGCAGGAAGGCCCCACCACCAAATCCTCCGTACCCAGCTTGCTGTTCGGAGCACTGCAAACAGCAATCAGGCGCCTGTCCTTTAAGATGGACAACATCATCAAGCCACAATTCTCTCGCAATCCGCCCTTCACCCACTGCCAAGCCACTGATGCAGCACCAAACAGCCAGGAGGAGGAGGAGAGGAACAGCAGAAGCGCCGTTTGCCCCTCGTGGCCGTCAGCAGGGGCAGTGCGAGTGGAGCAGCTGACAGTGCGGTATGGCAGTTCAGGGCTTGCAGTGCTGCGCAGCTTGAGCTTTCGGCTCGCGGGGGGAGAGAAGTGCGGCGTGGTGGGGCGAACAGGTGAGGGGATACATGGGGTGGGGTTGCCATTATACTTGATATGAATGCTTTCTAGGCTTCTCTAATAAGTGCCCATGTGCCTTTGTAAAAAGACTTGAGACCGTGCTGGCTGGCTGTTATGTGTGGTCTGTCATGTCTCAACCTATCAGGTGCAGGCAAGTCGACCCTCATGCTCGCGCTGCTGCGGTTGGTAGAATCGTCTTCGGGGACCATTCACATTGATGATTTGGACATTGCATCACTTCCCCTCGCCACCCTGCGCAGTAAGGTAAGCAGTGACATTACACGTAGCATTTCCTCCATCTGCTGCGGTTGGTGGAAGCGTCTTCAGGCAGCATCTGCATCGATGATGTGGACATTGCATCGCTGCCACTCGCAACTCTGCGAAGTAAGGTAAGAGATTAAGAAACTTTCTTGACTCAACTCAAAATGTAGTCGCAACCCTGCAAAATAAGGAAAGCAACAAAGTAACATTCTTGAGTTGACTGAAACACCTCCCGCAATCCTGCCAAGTAGCCTTTTCCCCATCTGTTGGCAGCTCTCTAAGAAGTTATAAGTAAATATTCCCTTTCTCGATCCCTTGTCCCCGTTTTCATCGGTCTCCCCTGTTGCAGGTGGTGGCCATTCCTCAAGAGCCGGTTCTTTTCAGCCAGTCATTGCGATTCAACCTTGATCCCATGGGGTATGACTCCTCTTTCTGATCAGGAATCAGCGACAGGACGCTATTGAAACTTTGTGCCCTTTTTGTGGCCTTTTTGTGGCATTTTTTCCAGCTGTTCATCTTCTCGCCGCACCTCACATGTGTCACTCTCCCTCACGCGTTAAGCCTCTCCTCTTGTGCACAGTCACCCTCCCAAACCCCGTTTCGCACCCCCCATTCCCTCCCATCCTGTGCTTTATCCCTCTCGTTCCCCTATCACAGCCTGCACAATGACGAGTCCCTGTGACCAGGGCAGTACTGGCAACGGTGCGCGTAAAGCCGCTGGTGGCCGCTTTTCAGTCAACTCAGAAATCACTTGCACCCTTCCATACCCCACCTCACCACCCCCCATGCCCCATCACAGGCAGCACAGTGACGAGGCCCTGTGGTTGGTGCTGGCAACGGTGCTCCTGAAGCCGCTGGTGACTAACTGTTTAGTCAACTCAAAAGTCCATTCACCCTCCCACACCCCACCTCACCACCGCCCATTCCCCCATTCACAGGCAGCACAGTGACGAGGCCCTGTGGTCGGTGCTGGCAACAGTGCGCCTAAAGCCGCTGGTGGCGAGGCTGCTGGGCGGGCTGGATGGTGCCCTGGCTCAGGGCGGTGGAAACCTGTCCCTGGGGCAGAGGCAACTGCTCTGCCTTGCAAGGTACGCCTAAGAGGATACTTTTGAGGGGCCTCAAAGGTGCGCCTAAAGCCGCTGGTGTCGGGGCTGCTGGGCGAGCTGGATGGTGCCCTGGCTCAGGGCGGGGGGAACCTCTCCCTGGGGCAGAAGCAGCTTCTCTGCCTCGCACGGTACCGCCAAGGGAATGATTTTGGGGTCAATCACAGTGCAGGTCTTATCTCTGTCTCAGAATCCTACACGGTGATACTGTTAGGGTGCGTCAGATCCGTTGTCGGAAAAATCCGGCCGGCCGGAATTAGCGAAGGTAACACATTCGCGACATCCGCAAAGATTTTCGAAGAGTTCGCCAAATCCGGCCATTTGTAAAAAAATTGATGGCCGGTTCAGCATTCGACAAAGTTCCGACGTGCAGTCGACTCGAAAGTCGACCAATTTGTCGACCTGAGATCGCTACAGTCACTACGCGACGTCGCCAACTCGTGCGACGCAACGTGTCACACAAGTACTGCATCTGCGATTCCGTCGCACAATCCGGCGACCCTGGCGAACTGCAAATCTGACACATTTGCAAAGCGGCCATCAAATCGGCCACCAAATGTGTCAGATTTTTCGGCCCTGTAAATGTGGCCGGATATTGGTCATTATTGAAGTCGACCATGTTGTCGACTTTGGCGAAAGATATAGTCGACCAAATTGTCGACCAATTCCGGCCAAATCACTTTGTAACGGATCTGACGCGCCCTTATTATTGGTTACAGTCTTTATTCAGTTTTTTTCTCTCTCTCTTGCTTTCTGATGGTATTTGATTTCTATGCAGAGCTTTGCTTGCATCGACACGCGTGTTGCTGATGGATGAAGCGACAGCGAGCATGGATGGGGAGAGCGATGCAGTAATTAAAGCCATTCTACGGGAGTCATTTAAGGATAGCACCGTCATCACCATCGCACACCGCCTCTCGACCGTTCTTGATTACGACCAGGCAAGTCAGAAGAGCGTTGTGTGTGCCTCCTGCTCACGTCCATGTGATGTGTGCGCGCACACCCTTCATGCCAATGTCTGTGAGTGCATGTGCGCACACCCTTCATGCCAATGTCTGTGAGTGCATGTGCGCACACCCTTCATGCCAACGTCTGTGAGTGCATGTGCGCACACCCTTCATGCCAACGTCTGTGAGTGCATGTGCGCACACCCTTCATGCCAACGTCTGTGAGTGCATGTGCGCACACCCTTCATGCCAACGTCTGTGAGTGCATGTGCGCACACCCTTCATGCCAACACCCTACGCACGCACACCCCACACCTACCTTACGCGTGTCCTCCCTTGGTGCACACGTCTTACCTGCTAAAAAACTTATATATTCTGGTTTATTCACAATCAATCCCCTCTTTTCAGGTTCTTGTCTTGGAACTTGGGCAACTCATTGAGTTTGGAGCACCCGAGGATTTGAGAAAAAACAAATCCAGTGCTTTCTCTAGTATGCTAGCAGAAAATACCTCTGAGAAAATGTAAACGCAAATGGTAATGGGCAGAACAATCAATTTGTTGGGTTGAGGTGCCCTAGGATCTTTGTAGAGTTAAAGTTTGAGTAGGATGATGTAATAACGGAAGCGTTGAATAAGAAAACCTTGAACCACCTTGCGCTGGTATGTGAGGGCAAAGTAAGTTAATTAAAACAGGCAAATACAAAGCTTTATATAAGAGTACAAGGAATACGAATAGATGTAATTAAACTACCTTGCTGTTGCGATTCGATACAGTGCGACTCGGGCAACTGCTCAATGTCGAGTCAGTTGTGTGTCCTTGCTGTCGCGCTGTATTGGTCAAGTCAAAGGTCGCTGACCTTTGACCTTCGCGTAACCTCCAGGCGGTTACCCTAACCTCCGAGGGTTGACTCGCGATGCTTCGATTTGGACTTCTTCGCTTTGTGTCCTGAGTTTCGACACGACAGAGGCGCTTAACTTATTCGTTCCCAACACTCCCCTTCGCTTCTGGAGTGTCGCTGATGGTGACGTGGCTTTGTCCAGTCAGCAGCATGCAGTACTCGAACTTCTGTTTTCCACGTTTCTTGATCAAGTAGTCGGCTGCCATCTCGGACGTGGGACAGTAGGATAGATCGAGTTTCCCTTTCTCGATTTCGTCTTTCACGAAGAAGTATCGTAGGGCGATATGCTTCGTTCTGTTCGCGAATTCGCTCTTGTTGGCGATGCGAATTGCGGATTGG
Organism: Closterium sp. NIES-65; assembly: GCA_948144175.1. Lineage (NCBI taxonomy): Eukaryota > Viridiplantae > Streptophyta > Zygnematophyceae > Desmidiales > Closteriaceae > Closterium > Closterium sp. NIES-65. The sequence goes on from CANXME010001166.1 coordinate 1,010,915, forward strand.
TTGTCGCAGAACAAGGTGAAGTTGGGTAACTCGGCTAACTTTGCTTCTTCCAGCAGCTCGCGAAGGTAGAGTCCTTCCTTGGTGGCTGAGCAAAGGGCGATATATTCTGCTTCAGCTGAGGAGAGAGCGATTAGTTCCTGCTTACTCGACTGCCAGGAGATAGGTCCGATAGGCTCTAGACGATAGACATAGCCAGTGCGAGAGCGCCTGTTATCTGAATCGCCGGCATGGTCGGCATCGACGTAGCCGATTAGTTTCGTTGACGTAGCTTCGTTCTTGTAGTAAGTCAGGCCGATCGTCGGCGTGCTCACGAAATAGTGCAGTGCGCGATCGAGCTCCGCCAGGTGCTCTGCTTCGGGTTTCTTGAGGTAGGTAGCGAGTTGGCTTGCGGAGTAGGATAGATCCGGGCGACAGGTGACGGCTGCGAAGAGGAGGCAGCCCAGTTTCCTCTGGTAGTCTCGTATTTCGGCAGCTTTGAGTGGAGCGGAATTTCCTTTGTCATCTCCTGCCGTGTAGCGGTATGGCGTGGCGATAGCGGTACGTGTGAGCGAAAAACGCTTGGCGATCGTGTCGGCGTATTTCTCGGCGCTTAGATAGATCGCATTTTCTTCTTCGCGGATGTTGAGCCCAAGGTACTGCGTGACGGTAGAAGAGACCGTGAGCGTGAGGTCCTTCTGCAGCTCCCCTTCGAACCAGGTGGTGACGTCGTCGGTGGAGCCGATGTAGAGCAAGTCGTCAACATAGACTATCAGCAGGATGTAGTCTGCGTCTTTGGTGAGTCGGTACATCCCTTGGTCGTGAGGTAGTTGACGAAATCCGATGCGAGTAAGGCGGGTGTGTAGGTGCTGTTGCCACAGCCGCGGTGCTTGTTTGATTCCGTAGAGAGATTTCAGTAGTTGACAGATCTGATTGGGGTTTCCGTGGGTACCGTGTGGGAGTTCGACGAAGATTTCGGCGTCGACGGGTGCGTAGAGGAATGCATTGGCGACATCAATTTGTCGCAGCTTCTTCTTCTTCATGGCGGCGACGGCGAGAAGGATTCGGAGAGAGGTATGTCGACTGACTGGGGCGAATGTCTCGGTGAAGTCTCGTCTTTGCTCCTGATCGAATCCACGCACGACCCAGCGTGCTTTGAATTTCTCGATCGTGCCGTCTGCTTTCGTTTTGATGCGGAAGACCCATTTCCCGGTGAGAATAGTCTTGTTCCTTGCCACGCTTGCGGGAACGACCTTCCAGGTGTTGCGTTCCTCCAATGCCTTTAGTTCTCTGTCCATGGCTTCACGCCATTTCTCCCTGTGTTCCCCCCCCAGAGCCTGCTGAATCGTCGCAGGCTCCTTAGGAAGCGCGTTGCCGTGCACTGCGGTGACGAGGCCGAGGATTTGCAGCCCAGTCTGTGAGTATCGGGGGAGTGTTGGATCCTCGGGATAAGCTGCTTCGTCTCCCGCTTCTGGATCGGGTATGAAATTTGGCCCTATCCGTTCTGCTTCATTTGTGTTGACTGTCGCAGGTGTTACGTAACCGTTGTCGGCAAAGTGATAGAAGACTTCGGCGTTGGCACTGTCGCGAGGATTTTCTTCGTCCATGGGCACGTTGACGGAGCAGAACGGGAGAGGTCCGGCTTCTTCCGATGCGTTGTCGACGTTCTGTTCATCCCAGTTTGCTTCGTCCGCTGCTGAGGCGAAGGCTCGGTCACCGCGAAAGCCACCTGTGGGGTTTTGATTCTCGTGCAAGTTGGCGAGGTACGTTTGAAGGGTGAGTCGCTCGTAGAAGATCACATCACGTGCTGCTACTGTTTCCTTTGAGTGGACGTCGAAGATTTTCCACGCGTTGTAATTTTTCTCGATGCCGAGGTGTAGTCCCCACTGTGCCCGTTGTAAAAATCTTCCCGCTCGTGCTTCTGGGGGTCGGTACTGTACCATGCACCCGAAAACTCGTAACATTTTTGTGCTGCCCTGCTTCCCTGTCCACAGCAGGTGCGGTGATGCGTTGTTCGGGAGTGACGACGACGACAGCAAGTTGTGCAGCATGACAGCATGGTCCATTGCTGCAGGCCACTGGTGGTTGGGTAGCCGCATGCCACGTAGCAGTTTGCGCATGCTGTTCTGCAGAGTCCTGTTCATTCTTTCTGCGACACCTTGCTGCTGATGGGCGTAGGGAAGGGAGAGGAGTTGCTTGATTCCTCTTTCCGCCAGGTACTGCTTGAAGCGCTGAGAGGTGTATTCTCCTCCTCTGTCTGACTGGAAGCTTTTCAGCTGTGCTCCCCACTCTCGTTCTGCTACTGGTAGCCAGGCGGCGAACGCTGCGAGTGCCATGTAGCGGCTTGGTAGGTTTAGATGCCAGACATATCGAGTGGCGGCGTCGATGAAGGTAATCGTATAATTGTAGGTGACTTGTCCTGGTTTGCCATTGTAGAGGATGTCGCTGTACACCTTCTCGAGTGGTGCGTATGTAGGTGCGCTTGGGTTGTGGTGAGAAGAAAACGGTCGATGGGGTAAGTCGGCTTCGGGGCAGATAAGGCAAGTTCCTCGTGCACGTTGAAGTTCTCTGCCGTCGGGTAGTAGTAGCGAGTCCTTGTCTAGAACTCCTGCTCGAATTGTGTTATTTAACACTGTGTTGCTTGGATGTCCTGTGCGTGCGTGCCAGATGTCTTCAGGAGCGCGGTGTCCGGGTGAGCGTTGATACGCGTCGGAGTTGGAGTAGAAGCTGGCGACGAAGTGTGCGCTTCTGTGGACTTCTCGTTGAGTCGGGTTCAGCTGCTGTGCGGGTGTTGGTGGTGCTTCGTCGACGGGGATTGGTGTCGTTGGTCCTGCTGCTGCCGATGATGTTGCTGCTGCTAATGTTGTTTCTTCTGTTGCCGATGTTGTTGCTGCTGATGATGTTGTTTTTGCTGCTGCCGATGTTGTCTCTGCTGCTGCCGATTGTTGAATCGTTGCTAATGCGCGTGTTCGTTCTGCTTCAGGTATGGTGTGCGAGTACCAGAAGCCTCCCGGGCTGAAGTCGGGATCGAGATCCGGGGGATGTGTCCAATCGGCGAAGTTGACGATGGCGTCGCTATCTGCAGTACCCAGGTCGGGGACGAAATCGAGGACGAAGACGTTGTTCTTCAATACCGCCCTTCCGAGGTAGAGGCCGCCCTTCCCGTGGTACAACTTGAACTCCTGTGTAGTGCTGTCGGCTTCCAAGTGAATACCTTTCGCCATCAACTGGCTGACACTCAGTAAGTTATAGCCGAGTCCTTCCGCGATGAGTACCTTTGACATGTGTAATATGACATTTGTCTCTCGTGACTGAAGCTGTACCACTCCTTGTCGTCGTGTGCGCAGGTTCTGATTGTTGGCGACCGTGATGACTACTTCGCGCTGGAGTCGATGCTCGCGTTGAACGAAGCGCCCGGAGGAGCACATATGTTGTCCGCAGCAATTGTCCAAGAACCAAGTGTCTTGGCCGGACGGTTCGCTTTGAACAATGGCGGCGTATGTCGGATTCGGTTGGAGTGACTCGCGGCGAGGCGTCTTGTTATCGAGCTCTTCTTCCGGTGAGTAGTGGGGTGGTGATTCTGTTGTGCAGGAATCGGTTATCTTTACCATGCAATTGACAATATTTCTTGCTCCTTGTGCAGGTTGTCCAGTTGAAGTCGTTGAAGTTTGGATTGTGGTCGTCGGATTTGCTTGCGTTGAAGCAACTTGGGAACTTGAAGGTCGGAGTTGTCGCTGTGGTGTCGTCGACTGCTGACGGGACGGGCAGTGTGTGCGAGGATGATCCGAGGTCTTGCAGATGTGACAAAACGGAGGTACCATCTTCACTTGTTGCTGTTGTCGATTGTTGTTGCCGTTGTATCGTCGCTGAGTGTGAAATGCAAACTCCGGTACTAATGTTTTCTTCTTGTGTCTTTCTTCTTGCAGGTCCATGTCCTGCTGCTCGGCGTGGATTTCGGCGCAGAGTGCCGCTTCGGAGATCCTCCCGTGTGCTCGTAATATGGCGCGAGTGGAGCGCCAGTGGGGGCCGAGACCGCCGATGACCACCGTGACAAAGGCGTCTTCTGAAATTGACCCTCCGCATCGAAGAAGCTTGTCGCGCAGTTCGCGGCAGCGGCTGATATAAGCCATGCCTTTCTCGCCTGGTTTCATTTCAATCGTTGTCAGCTGCGCCATTAACCTGCTTTGATTTACGCTGTCTGTTGCTTGATCCAGGTTCTTCAGGTGGTTGTACGCGAGCTCCGCGGAGTTGCCGTAGCCTCGGTAGGTTCTGATGTTCTGTTGCTGGGTCGGGGTGATGTTTCTTAGCAGTATCGTGTACGCCATCATTGATTGATAGGTGTACTGCTGCTTCTCATATTGTGTCCCGTTTGTTGGATATGGCAGGGACCCGTCGAAGAAGCCGAGAATCTGTGCTCCTTCCATCATCAATTCGAACTCGAACGACCAGGTGAAGAAGTCTTTGCCGTCGAAAGGCTTTGTCGTTTGCAGCTTTAGGACGTGCGCGAATTGCGACTGAACTTGCAATGCGTCCAATGCCCTTTCTTGTCCTGGTGCAGATTGGGGTTGCGGCATGAAGCTGACGGAGCCACGCTGGGGCTCGTACGGAGCAAAGGTGGGTTGTTGATGTTGATTCCCGCGCGCGTAGGATGAGCCATCGAGACTCATAGGCGTCACGTTGTTGTTGTTGTTGCTGTTGTTTGATTGCGCAGGTGCTCCTTGCTGGTGCTGCTCGTAGAAGGACATGAAGGAGAAAAATTTCTCCATCATGCTTGGATCGAAGCCCGCGCCTTGGTTTGCGGGTGTTTCCGTAGACCCAGCTGCTGGTTGTTGGGCTGAGGATTTCAGCCTTAGGATCTTTACAGAGAATAGGCTAGTAGGTGTCAGAATATTATTCTTATGTTCTAGCCTGTAGTGGGGTGCTCTATAGCGAGTACAACCCTTCTAGGGTTTGCTATTTGTATCCCCATTTCTGCTAGTTCATTCCTCATTCTTTCTTCAAACTTTGTCAGTAGGTGCTAGAGTAGCACAGCGGAAGTCTTTTGAGTGAATGTACTTGTGCTGGTATGTGAGAACAAGTAATTGATTAAAGCAAAGAGCATACAGGGATATATAGGAAAGATAGATTACAGGAAGCGGTTATGTTTATCGAGACGCGTAACGCTTCGACTATCGAGGTAGTTACTGTTCACTGAAGCGTCGCTTGCTGTTACGTAACCTCCAGGCGGTTACAGCTCGCAACCTCCAGTTGCGGTTTGATGTGGTACGCGCCTTTTTCCGACTTCATACCCCTTTTGTTGTGCTTCAGTATCGGGTGAGGTTCGATACTACAGAAACGCACTAAGTCATGCGTTTATATTCCCAACACTCCCCTTCGTTTCTGGAGTGTCGACGTGGTCAGCTTCGGTGACGTGGCCCAATCCAGTGAGCAGCATGCAGTACTCGAATTTCCCCTTTGGTAGCTTCTTGGTGAGACAATCTGCTGCCATCTCGGTGGTCGGGCAGTAGTCCAGCTGGAGTTTTCCCTTCTCAATTTCGTCTTTCACGAAGAAGTATCGCAGTGCGATATGCTTGGTTCTGTTGGCGAAGCCATTCTTGTTCGCGATCTGTATCGCGGACTGGTTGTCGCAGAAAAGCGAGAAGCTGGGTACTTTCGCAATTTTCGCTTCTTCCAGCAGTTCGCGCAGGTACAGACCTTCCTTGGTAGCGGTGCAGAGAGCAATATACTCTGCTTCAGCAGATGATAGTGCGACGAGTTCCTGCTTACTTGATTGCCAGGAGATAGTTCCGACGGGCTCGAGGCGGTAGATGTAGCCGGTGCGAGAGCGGCGATCGACACGATTAGCAGCGTGATCAGCGTCGACGTAGCCGAGTAGTTTTAGGTCGCTCGTCGTGCTCTTGTGATACGTTAAGCCAACTGTTGGCGTCGAGATGAAGTAGAGAAGGGCACGGTTGAGTTCCTTGAGGTGACGTTGTTCTGGGCGCTTGAGGTAGGTCGCTAGCTGGCTGGCGCTGTAGGATAAGTCCGGTCGGCACGTAACGGCGGCAAAGAGTAGGCAGCCCAGTTTCTGTTGATATTCCTGGATTCCGGCAGACGGCACTAGGTTGGTTTCTTCAGTTGGGTCGGGCGATAGGTGACTGTAGGGTGTGTCAAACATTCTATATATTGTTGTAGTTGTTTAGGCTACAGTGGGTTAGCCTATAGGGGGTACACACTTCTAGGTTTCCATATTTGTACTCATTTCATTCTTAGTCATTCCATTCCTTGTTCAACATGGTATAGAGCAGGTCCTTCCTAGGACCGTTTTTCCTAAGGGCCCACCACTACCTACCTGCCTATCTGCCTACCTGCCCTAGGGCGCCTCGACGTTCACGCCTCTAGAGGCCCTGTAGGCCCCGCGCTGTTGCACCTAGAGGCCCCGAATCGGCCCCGCGCCTAACCCTAACGGCCCGCGTCGGCCCCGAGCTCGTCCCCTAGAGGCCCGCGTCGGCCCCGCGCCTACCCTAGAGGCCCGCGTCGGCCCCGAGCCTACCCTTAGAGGCCCGCGACGGCCCCGTCCTTACCCCTAGAGGCCCGCGACGGCCCCGTCCCTACCCCTAGAGGCCCGCGACGGCCCCGATCCTACCCCTAGAGGCCCGCGTCGGCCCCCGTCCCTACCCCTAGAGGCCCGCGTCGGCCCCGTCCCTACCCCTAACAGCCCGCGTCGGCCCCGTCCCTACCCCTTACAGCCCGCGTCGGCCCCGTCCCTACCCCTTTCGGACCGCGTCGGCCCCGATCCTACCCCTTTCGGCCCGCGTCGGCCCCGTCCCCAACCCCACCCGCTCCCCGCGCTCCCCTTAGCCGCCTCGAACGGCCCCACCTAGACCGCACCGCCCGCACCGAACAGCCCGGCCCTAACGGAACCGAGCCGCCCGAACCGAGCCGCCCGACCCGAGCCGCGCCGCCCGACCCGAGTCGCCCGAACCGAGCCGCGCCGCCCGACCCGAGCCGCGCCGCCCGACCCGAGCCGCGCAGCCCTACCTATACCGAGCCGCGCCGCCCTACCTGTACCGAGCCGCGCCGCCCTACCTACCTACTGCTCCTACTGCTTTTACTACTGCTGCTACCATGGCTAGCCCTCCAGTGCTAGCCTTCGATGCTGAGGGGCGCCCAGTGAAGTTCGACACCTGGCTTGATGACCTACACCTCTTCCTACAGCTCACTGCCAAGGAAGACATCTCGCTGTACGATCACGCCCTAGGCCACGCTACTGCTCCTGTTGCTACTGCCGACAGCACTGCTCGCTCACAGTGGCAGACTCGTGACGCCCATGCTCGCTTCGCTATCCGCAACTCTCTGCCGATAGATGAGCGCGAGCACTTTGGGCAGCACAAGACTGCACAGGCACTGTACACTGCTGTCGTTGCCCGCTACTCCTCACCGGCCTCTGCTGCTCTAGGCCGTCTCTCTCTTCCCTACCTGTTCCCCGACTTAGCTTCCTTTCACACTGTCGCTGACCTCATTACCCACCTCCGCACTAGTGAGGCTCGCTTCCGCGCCGCTATGCCTGATGAGTTCCTCGCCACGAACCCACCCCCGCTCTGGATCACTCTCTACCACCTAGTCACGCGCCTCCCTGACTCGCTGCGCTCAGTCAGGGACCACTTCCTCGCTCGCTGCCCCACCGAGCTCACCATTGCCCTCCTCGAGAAGGAACTCCTTGCAGCCGAGACTAGCATAGTCGCTGTAGGTGCCTCTCGCGGTGACCCCCGCACCCCGTTCTTTGAGGGGTGTTCTCCCTCCCCCCTTCTTCCCTCTGTCGCCTCTGCTGCTGCTGTCGACCTCCTTGGTGCTGAGAAGGTCGGGACTGCGTCTGCTTTGGGCGGACGCCGCAGCGGCAAGGGCAAGGGGGGCAAGGGCGGTGGTGGTGACAGCGGGGGTGGCGGTGGTGGGGGAGGTGGTGGCGGGGGGAGTGGCGCGGGTGGGGGAGGTGGCAGCGGTGGTGGGGGTGGCGGCAGCGGCGGGGGAGGTGGCCGGGGCGGAGGAGGTAGTGGGGGTGGCGGTGGACGAGGCGGCGGCAGGGGTTGGGGTGGTCGAGGAGGTGGTGGCGGGAGTGGTGGGCGTGGCGGCACCGGCGGTGGCCAGGGACAGCAGCACACTCCCTCGCCCCAGGAGGTCCGTGAGTGGTACTCTCAGCACGGGGGGGGGGGGGGGGGGGTGGCCTTAGCTGCACGTACGTCATTCGCACTGGTGACGGCACTAGCCAGCCGTGTGGGGGACCGCACGCCACACAGCGTTGCTTCGCTCGTCTGAGCGACGCTTGGCGTGTTCAGTTCCCTCAGGCCACTGAGCTGCCCCGCTGGCTTGATCTCCTGAAGAAGGGGATTGATATCTATGCTCTAGATTTTGATGCTATTCTCTCTGCCATGTATGTGATGTCTACTAGTGGAGAGGGTTCTGAGTACCTGAGTGTCCCGCCCAACCCGGGCATTAGGACGAGTGCGTCTGCTGCTCCAGGTACCCACGTGTCTGCTACCCTAGGTGCTGGTGAGGCCGCTGCTCTAGGTGCGTGCGTGTCTGCCCCCCCTGGTACTGTGTCGTCTGCAGCACTGCACACCTTCACGCTGGATTCAGGTGCCTCTCGCTGTTTCTTTCGTGACCGCACTGCCCTTGAGCCCCTTGCTCGGCCAGTTGCTGTCTCCCTTGCTGACCCCTCTGGGGGTCCGGTCATTGCGACCTCCTCCACTGTCCTTCCCTGTCCTGCGGTCCCGTCGGGCACACTGTCAGGTCTCCACCTCCCCTCGTTCTCCACGAACTTGGTGGCAGGTTCTGCTCTCCAGGACGGCGGTGTTCACCAGTTCACCCCTTCCTACAAGCATGTGACACACTGCACGTGTGCTCGTACGGGCCGCCACTTGGCTACCTTCACCCGGCAGCCGGGGTCGGACCTGTACACACTGACTAATGCCTCCCCTCAGGTCGCTGCGTTTGCGTCCGCGTCAGGTCAGCTGTCTGCCCCCTACTCGTGTCGCTCTCTAGCGCACGAGACTGTCCTCTGGCACCACCGACTTGGCCACCCGTCTGTGCAGCGCCTTCGTGCCATGCACTCCCGGTACCTTGTCTCTGGTCTTCCCAGGGTTCTCCCTCCTCTCCCACCCTCGCCTGCTCCTCCCTGCCTTCCCTGTGTCGAGGGGCGGCAGCGCGCCGCTCCTCACTCCTCCTCGTTTCCCCCGACGACTGCTCCTTTGCAGACGCTCCACATGGACGTGTGGGGCCCAGCCCGCGTCCGTGGTCAGGGTCAGGAGAGGTACTTCCTGATCGTTGTTGACGACTACTCGCGCTACACCACGGTCTTCCCCTTGCGCACCAAGGGTGAGGTCCCTGATGTTTTGATCCCTTGGATCCGCAGAGCTCGTCTCCAGCTCAGCGAGCGTTTCTGCTCGGACTTTCCTGTCCTGTGCTTTCACTCTGACAGAGGTGGTGAGTTCTCCTCCGACCTCTTGGCAGCCTACTATGCTGAGCACGGCATTGAGCAGTCGTTCACGCTTCCGGTCTCTCCACAGCAGAATGGGGTTGCGGAGCGTCGGATTGGCCTGGTCATGGAGGTCGCTCGTACCTCCTTGATCCATGCGGCTGCCCCCCATTTTCTGTGGCCGTTTGCGGTCCGGTACGCTGCGCATCAGCTCAACCTCTGGCCCCGTGTCTCCTTGCCGGAGACCTCGCCCACACTGCTGTGGACGGGGGAGGTTGGCGATGCGTCGCGTTTCTGGGTCTGGGGATCTCGAGATTTTGTTCGCGATTCGTCTGCGGACAAGCTCTCCTCTCGTACTGTTCCCTGCGTCTTCCTCGGCTTTGTTCCGGACGCGCCTGGTTGGCAGTTTTATCACGCCACCTCGCGCCGGGTCTTGCCCTCTCAGGACGTCACTTTTGACGAGTCTGTCCCCTACTACCGCCTCTTCCCCTACCGCACTGCTCCGCTCCCACCCCCGCCTCTCTTCCTCGCGCCAGGTGCTGCTGTCGTAGACCCCCTCCCCCCTCAGGGTGCCGCTCCCTCAGGTGTGTCTCAGGTAGACCCGGTCGAGCCTGTTGAGGTTGCTGTCGACTCTCGTCCTGCTGGGGGTGCTGAGCCTGGGGGTGCGGACGCTGGGGGTGCTGAGCCTGGGGGTGCGGACACTGGGGGTGCTGGGCCTGGGGGTGCGGACTCTGGGGGTGCTGAGCCTGGGGGTGCGGACACTGGGGGTGCTGAGCCTGGGGGTGCTGTGCCTGGGGGTGCTGAGCCTGGGGGTCCGGTGACTGGGGGTGCTGAGCCTGGCGGTGCTGCGCCAGGGGGTCCTACGCCTGGACGAGATCTCTCCTCGGAGCAGTTGCGTGAGTGGTAATTACAGTACTGCAGCCTCCGGAGAGGTACCTCTGGGACCAGGCGCACTACGGAGACTGGTGCTGGCACTTCTCCTTCTAGTCGGGAGCTCCCCTCTCGTGAGCGGATCCGTGAGTGGTACGAGCGCCGTTGCACACTTCGTAGTGGCGCGCCTCGTCTCACGGACCCTGCTGCTGCTGGTGCTGCGGACCCGGGCGTTGGAGCTGCCGCTGGTGCTGCGGACCCGGGCGTTGGAGCTGCTGCTGGTGCTGCAAACCCGGGCGTTGGAGCTGCTGCTGGTGCTGAGGACCCGGGCGTTGGAGCTGCTGCTGGTACTGCGGACCCGGGCGTTGGAGCTGCTGCTGGTGCTGCGGACCCGGGCGTTGGAGCTGCTGCTGGTGCTGAGGACCCGGGCGTTGGAGCTGCTACTGGTACTGCGGACCCGGGCGTTGGAGCTGCTGCTGGTGCTGAGGACCCGGGCGTTGGAGCTGCTGCTGGTGCTGAGGACCCAGGCGATGGAGCTGCTGCTGGTACTGCGGACCCGGGCGTTGGAGCTGCTGCTGGTGCTGAGGACCCGGGCGTTGGAGCTCTGACTGGTGCTGAGGACCCTGGTGTTGGAGTCCCTGCTGGTGCTGCGGACTCGGGAGTTGGTACTGCCGCTGGGGGCACTGGTGCTGTCCCTGCTGTGTCTGGAGTCGCCGCGCGCCCTCAGCCGTACTTCGTTCCGCTCCTTCAGCAGGTTCTTGGTCTCTCGCCTCCTCCTGGTCCTCCCGCTCCTTTAGTGTGTCCGCAGCCTGTTCAGTCACTGCCTGCTCCTTCTCCTTACTCTGGTCCTACTGACGGTCTTACTGAGCGTCGTGAGCCTGCGCCTCACCCTGCGTCGCCTGTCCGTCCTGCTAGCACTAGTGCTCGTAGTTCGCGTCCACGTCCTCCTCCTGCCCCTGGCACGCACCGGATGTCTCTGCGTCCTTCCACTGCTTCTTTGCGTGCCCCTTTGCCTTCTCCTCTTGCTTCCTCTCTTCCTGCTCTTGTCGACCCTACGTCGGACTCTCTTCGTGCTGCCAGTCCTACTGTCATGCGTCTCCTTGCTACTGCCGTCACTGACCCTTCCTTCGAGTCTTCTGCTGCGTCTGCCCTAGTTGCTGAGCTTGTCGGCTTTGCTGCTCGCTGTCGTCTAGACTACGCTGCTCATCTTGTCGCTGAGTCTGAGTCTGTCTGTCCTCCGTCCGTCGGAGGTGCGTGTGCCCTTGGCACGGACGTCCTTGAGGACAGGCAGGAGGAGTTTCAGTGCTTGGCTGCCGCTTCACCTCATCTCGCGTCTGTACTGCTAGCCCCTGAGGGAGACCCGGATGCACTAGACATCCCGACTCCGCGCTCTTACGCGGAGGCGATAGAGGGTCCCTACTCCTCTCAGTGGCAGGCAGCTATGGATGCAGAGATGGCTTCCTGGAAGTCCACAGGCACCTACGTTGACGCTGTCCCCCCTCCTGGGGCGAACATCGTCAGTGGCATGTGGATCTTCAGGGTGAAGCGGCCGCCGGGTTCTCCGCCTGTCTTCAAGGCGCGTTACGTGGCTCGTGGCTTCAGTCAGCGGCAGGGAGTTGACTACTTTCAGACCTTCTCCCCCACCCCAAAGATGACCACTCTTCGGGTACTCCTGCACGTTGCTGCTCACCGGGACTACGAGCTTCACTCTCTCGACTTCAGCACTGCTTTCTTGCAGGGCAGCCTGCACGAGGAGATCTGGCTGCGTCGCCCACCTGGCTTCACTGGGTCTTTCCCTCCTGGTACCCAGTGGAGTCTCCGGCGTCCAGTCTACGGTCTCCGCCAGGCGCCACGTGAGTGGCACGACACACTGAGGACTACGCTGGCGGCACTTGGGTTTGCTCCTTCTACTGCCAACCCGTCGCTGTTTCTGCGCACCGACACCTCTCTTCCGCCGTTCTACATCCTCGTGTACGTCGACGACTTGGTCTTTGCCACTGCTGACACTGCTGGACTCGCCTACGTGAAGTCCGAGCTGCAGAAGAGACACACGTGCACTGACCTGGGTGAACTGCGCAGCTACCTTGGCTTGCAGATCACCCGGGACAGAGCACGCCGCACCATTACCCTGACTCAGTCACACATGGTGCAGCAGGTCCTTCAGCGCTTCGGCTTCACGTACTCCTCGCCTCAGGCCAGTCCTCTGTCTACTCGCCACTCGCTCTCAGCTCTGCCTTCGGATGAGTCCGTAGAGTCGAGTGGCCCGTACCCAGAGCTTGTTGGCTGTCTCATGTACCTGATGACCTGCACATGACCTGACCTTCCATACCCTCTTAGCATTCTTGCGCGCTATGTTGCTCCTGGGAGACACCGACCAGAGCACATGGCTGCAGCGAAGAGGGTGTTGCGCTACTTGTGCAGTACGTCGGGCATGGGACTAGTGCTTGGAGGGCGGAGTCCCGTGGTCCTCACTGGTCACGCGGACGCTTCTTGGGCTGACGACCAGGCTACGCAGCGGTCGTCACAGGGTTACACCTTCAGCCTTGGTTCCGGCTCTGTTTCGTGGCGGGCTACTCGCTCGTCTTCTGTTCTCGGCTCCAGTTGTGAGGCTGAGATCTACGCAGGGGCCATGGCTGCTCAGGAGCTTCGCTGGCTCACCTACCTGCTGACCGACCTTGGAGAGCCGCCTCGTTCTCCTCCAGTCCTGTACGTTGACAACAAGGCCATGCTGGCCTTGTGTCGAGAGCAGAGACTGGAGCACAGAACAAAGCACATTGCTCTCCGCTACTTCCTTGCTCGTGAGCTACAGCAGCGTGGTCAGTTGCGACTTGCGTACGTGGCCTCTGAGGCCAACACTGCTGATGTTTTCACCAAGGCACTTGCGCCTTGTGATCATCAGCGCTGCTGTACCCAGCTGTGTCTTGTGTCTGTCTTGCCTCACTTGCTCTCCTCTTGACCCTCTTTGTACTGTTACATATATATATCACTGCTCTTGCTTGTTTAGTCTTATATATATATATATGTACTCCTGCATGTGAACTGGCCTTGTGGCCTTGAACTTGTGCTCGGATTGTGTGGTGACATTGTGATCCACCCTGAGCTTGCTTTGCTTTACTTGACTGGTCTTGTGACCCCTAGTTCTCCCCCACTTCGCCTATGGGGGTGTGTCAAACATTCTATATATTGTTGTAGTTGTTTAGGCTACAGTGGGTTAGCCTATAGGGGGTACACACTTCTAGGTTTCCATATTTGTACTCATTTCATTCTTAGTCATTCCATTCCTTGTTCAACAGGGTGTTGGGACGTGCGTCGGTGTGATGCAGAAGCGTTCGGCGATAGTGCTTGCGTATTTTGAGGCGCTGAGACGAATGGCGTTGTCTTCGTCGAGGATGTTGAGCCCTAGGTACTGCGTGACGTTGGGTGAGACTGTGAGGGAGAGATCTGTCTGAAGCTCCCTTTCGAACCAGGTGACGATGGTGGTAGTTGACCCGATGTAGAGTAAATCGTCGACGTAGACGATTAGTAGGACGTAGTCGTTGTCGTAAGTGAGGCGATACATGCCCTGGTCATGGGGCAGTTGGTTGAATCCGATGCGTTTAAGTCGTGCGTGCAGGTACTGCTGCCAGAGCCGCGGTGCCTGCTTAATTCCGTATAGTGATTTAAGTAGTTGGCAGACGAGGGAAGGGTCGTCGATGAACCCGTGGGGCTGTTCGACGAAGATTTCAGCGTCGACTGGGGCGTACAGAAAAGCGTTGGCGACGTCGATTTGTCGGAGTGGGCGGCGACGTGAGGCGGCGATGGCGAGGAGTATACGCAGGGAAGTATGTCGACTGACTGGTGCAAAAGTTTCAGTGAAGTCGCGACCATACTCTTGGTCGAATCCGCGGTCGACCCATCGAGCTTTAAATCGTTCGATGGTTCCGTCGGAGTTGGTTTTGATCCGGAATACCCATTTTCCGGAGAGAATGGGTCTGTCTTGTGCGAGTGATGCAGGGACGATCTTCCAGGTGTTGCGGTCTGAGAGCGCTTTTAACTCCTTTTCCATGGCTTCGCGCCATTTTTCTTTGTGTTCCCCCCCCAGAGCCTGCTTGACAGAGCGAGGCTCTTCAGGTGGCGACGAAGGCCCGTGCACTGCAGCGATGAGTCCCAGGACTTGGAGTCCGCTGGGAGTGTGACGGTTCAGCAAGGGATCCTCGAGATAGACTGCTTCGTCTCCCGCTTCAGGATCAGGTGCGAATCCGGGGCCGTATCGTTCAGAGATGTCGGTGTTGACGGGTTGGGGTGTTACGTAACCAGTGTCGGCGAAATGGTAGTAGACGTCGGCATTGTTGCTGTCGCGAGGATTTTCCTCGTCCATGGGGATTGGGACGGAGCAGTAGGGAAGGGGTCCAGCAGCTTCGGAGGCGCCGTCGACGTTTTCTTCTTCCCAGTCAGCAGCGTCGGAGGGTGAAGCGAAGGCTCGGGAACCAGAAAATCCGCCGGTGGGGTCGACGTGGCGTGCGATGTTGTCCAGGTAATGGTTGAGGGTGAGTCGCTCGTAGAAGATAACGTCACGTGCTGCTACTGTTTCCTTTGTGTGGACGTCGAAGATTCGCCAGGCTTCGTAATGTTTTGCCAGCCCGAGGTGTAGACCCCACTGTGCACGTTGCGAAAATCTCCCTGCGCGTGCAGTGTGTGGGCGGTACTGTACCATACACCCAAAAACTCGTAACATTTTTGTGTTGCCCAGCTTCCCAGTCCACAACAGGTGCGGAGATGCGTTGTTGGGCAGTGAAGACGAGGACAGCAAGTTGTGCAGGAGGACAGCGTGGTCCATCGCTGCTGGCCATTCTGAGTTGGGCAGTCGAGTTCCACGTAGCAGCTTTCGCATGGTTGTCTGCAGGGTCCTGTTCATCCTTTCTGCCACACCCTGCTGTTGGTGAGCGTAAGGAAGAGAGATGAGGCGTTTGATGCCTCTTTCTGCCAAGAACTGTTTGAAGCGATGTGACTGGTATTCCATCGCGCCATTTGACTGAAAACTCTTCAGTTATACTCCCGATTCTCTTTCAGCGACAGGTAGCCAGGCTGTGAAGGCTTCTAGAGCCATGTCTCGTGACGGTAAGTTGACGTGCCAGACATATCGCGTTGCGGCGTCGATGAAGGTGATGACGTAGTTCAGATCTTCACGTCCTTCAGTTCGAGGTATGTATAGTATGTCGCTGTAGACTTTCTCGAGTGGTTGATAAACGGGGGCGCTCGGATTGTGGTGTGACGGGAACGGTTGGTGAGGCAGATCTGCTTCCGGGCAGATGAAGCAGGTGCCGCGTGGTCGTTCGAGTTCACGTCCGTTGGGAAGAAGTAGGGCGTTCTTGTCTAACACTCCGGCTCGTATTGTGTTGTAAAGTGTTTTGTTTCCAGGATGTCCAAGACGTTGATGCCAGATTTTTTCGGAGGCGCTGTGACCGACGAAGCGTTGATAGAAGTTTGCGTTAGCAAAAAAGGCGGCGTGTGTTGCTGCACTTCGATGAACGGCGTGTGGTGCTGGCGTTAACTTTTGGGCGGCTGTCGGTGGCGTGTCGATGATGAGAGGTGGTGGTGCGACGGAGGGACCGGGCTGTGGAGTTTCGGAAGGTTGTTCCGTGACGACGGTTGGTTCTTCAACTGCAGGTTCGGTGGTTGTTGGTGCTGTGACGGGTGCAGTTGTTGTTTCGATGACGGGTGCTGACTCAGGTGTTGTTGCTTGTGTTTGCAGGACGGCAAGCGCGTTGGTGCGTTCAGCTTCGGGAATGGTACGAGAGTACCAGAAGCCTTTAGGACTGAAGTTCGGGTCGAGGTCTGGCGGATGCGTCCAAGGTGCGAGAGCGACTATGCCGTCGCTGTCTGCGGTGCCTTTGTCGGGGACGAAATCGAGGACGAACACGTCATCTTGTTGGATTGCGCGGCCGATGAAGACCCCCCCTTTTCCGTGGTAAAGACGGATTTCCCGGGCGTCGGAGTCACACTCCAGGTGAATGCCTTTCGACATGAGTTGGCTGACGCTCAGTAAGTTGAAGCCGAGGTTGTCGACGACGAGTACTTTGTTTAGTTGAAGGATAACGTTTGTTTCGTTTGACTGAAGCTCCACGACTCCTTGTTTGTTGGTGCGCAGGTTTTCGTTGTTGGCGACGGTGATGATGACGTCTCGCGGAAGACGTCGTTCGCGCTGAAGAAATCGTGATGAAGAGCACATGTGATGACCGCAACAGCTGTCGAAGAACCATGTGTCTTGTCCGGTGGGTGCACTGTTCGCGATGGCGGCGTACGTTGGATTCACGTTAAGGGACGACGGTGGTGGTGACGGTTGCTCATCAGGACTGTAAGTCGGTGGAGAGCCGGTAATACACGAGTCGATGTTTGACTCTGTTGTTCGTGCCATGGCGACGATTCTTGATGTCTGTGCAGGTCCCGAAGTGGAAGTTGACGGTCGCGTTGAAGTAGTCGTTGAGGCGGTAGCGGGTCGTTGTTGAGTTGACGCGATGTGGGGAGGCGCGGGTCGCAGAGGACGAGAGAATGGTGCTGGTTGTCGTTGTTGCTGAGGGCAGTTGAAGCGTGTGTGTCCTGAAGTCCGACACAGATGACAATAAGGAGGTACGTGTCCTCGATTTTGGTAACGTGGCTGTCGTCGATTGGTGTAAAGAACGACCGGTTGATGATGCCTTTTGTTGTTGCGTTCTTCGAACAGGTCCATTTCCTGCTGCTCGGCGTGAAGTTCGGCGCAGAGATGCATTTCGGAGAGTCGACTGTGAGCGCGAAGAAGTGAACGGGTGGTGCGCCATTGAGGTCCAAGGCCAGCAAGAACGGCGGTTACGAAAGCTTCTTCAGATAAGTTTCCTCCGCAGCGAATAAGTCTGTCGCGTAGTCCTTGACAGCGACTGATGTAAGGCATGGCCTTTTCTCCAGGTTGCATTTGAACTGTTGTCAGTTGTGCCATGAGTCGGCTTTGTGTAACGCTGTCGGATGCTTGATGAATGCTTCGCAGATGTTGATAGGCGAGTTCCGCGGAGTTTGCGTAGTTCCGGTAGGCGCGGATGCTTTGTTGTTCGTTCGGCGACAGGTTTCGGAGAAGAACGGTGTAAGCCATCAGGGAGTGATACGTATAATTTTCTTTGTCTTTGTCTTCGCCGTTGTGTGGATATGGCCAGGTACCGTTGAAGAATCCAAGAAGATTCGCGCCTTCCATCAGGAAGGAGTTCAAACTCGAAGCTCCAAGAGTAGAAGTCATTCCCGTTGAATGGTGTGGATGTGTGCAGTCGCAGGATGTTGTTGAACTGTGCTTGTACTTGCAGGACTTCTTCGGTGTCTCGTTTGATGGCGGGAAGAGGGGTCGCTGGATGGCGAGGCGGCATGAACGTGAAGGAACCAGGTGAGACCGAATTTGGTGTTTGTTGATTATATCGTCCGAACGATGAGTTGTCAATACTCATTGGTGCAGCTCCGTTGTTTACGCTGTTGCTGTTTGCAGGTTGCGAGGACTGCTGCTGCGACATGAAGTTGAAGAACTCCTCCATTAAGCTTGGGTTGAAGATTGTTGGCGGCGCTACTGGCGCTTGAGTAGAACGTTCCGTCGCTTCCGGCGTTAATCCGGGCGTTGTTCCTCCTTCGGTCTGCAACTCGGAGACCGGGGGTAGAGTAGATCCCGTAGATGATCTTCTTTCTTTGCCACTTGCCATGTCTTGCCTTTCTTGAATGAAGATCGAACTTCTTGGTTGCTTGCAGATCGGTAGCCTGGAAGAGGCTTAGTGACGAGAGCCTTTGTTCTCTGACTGCTCTCATACCATGTTGGGCTGAGGATTTCAGCCTTAGGATCTTTACAGAGAATAGGCTAGTAGGTGCTAGAGTAGCACAGCGGAAGTCTTTTGAGTGAATGTACTTGTGCTGGTATGTGAGAACAAGTAATTGATTAAAGCAAAGAGCATACAGGAATATATAGGAAAGATAGATTACAGGAAGCGGTTATGTTTATCGAGACGCGTAATGCTTCGACTATCGAGGTAGTTACTGTTCACTGAAGCGTCGCTTGCTGTTACGTAACCTCCAGGCGGTTACAGCTCGCAACCTCCAGTTGCGGTTTGATGTGGTACGCGCCTTTTTCCGACTTCATACCCCTTTTGTTGTGCTTCAGTATCGGGTGAGGTTCGATACTACAGAAACGCACTAAGTCATGCGTTTATATTCCCAACACTCCCCTTCGTTTCTGGAGTGTCGACGTGGTCAGCTTCGGTGACGTGGCCCAATCCAGTGAGCAGCATGCAGTACTCGAATTTCCCCTTTGGTAGCTTCTTGGTGAGACAATCTGCTGCCATCTCGGTGGTCGGGCAGTAGTCCAGCTGGAGTTTTCCCTTCTCAATTTCGTCTTTCACGAAGAAGTATCGCAGTGCGATATGCTTGGTTCTGTTGGCGAAGCCATTCTTGTTCGCGATCCGTATCGCGGACTGGTTGTCGCAGAAAAGCGAGAAGCTGGGTACTTTCGCAATTTTCGCTTCTTCCAGCAGTTCGCGCAGGTACAGACCTTCCTTGGTAGCGGTGCAGAGAGCAATATACTCTGCTTCAGCAGATGATAGTGCGACGAGTTCCTGCTTACTTGATTGCCAGGAGATAGTTCCGACGGGCTCGAGGCGGTAGATGTAGCCGGTGCGAGAGCGGCGATCGACACGATCAGCAGCGTGATCAGCGTCGACGTAGCCGAGTAGTTTTAGGTCGCTCGTCGTGCTCTTGTGATACGTTAAGCCAACTGTTGGCGTCGAGATGAAGTAGAGAAGGGCACGGTTGAGTTCCTTGAGGTGACGTTGTTCTGGGCGCTTGAGGTAGGTCGCTAGCTGGCTGGCGCTGTAGGATAAGTCCGGTCGGCACGTAACGGCGGCAAAGAGTAGGCAGCCCAGTTTCTGTTGATATTCCTGGATTCCGACAGACGGCAGTAGGTTGGTTTCTTCAGTTGGGTCGGGCGATAGGTGACTGTAGGGTGTGTCAAACATTCTATATATTGTTGTAGTTGTTTAGGCTACAGTGGGTTAGCCTATAGGGGGTACACACTTCTAGGTTTCCATATTTGTACTCATTTCATTCTTAGTCATTCCATTCCTTGTTCAAAATGGTATAGAGCACGTCCTTCCTAGGACCGTTTTGAGAAGAAGTGAACGAGAATGAATGAACTATGAATGAAGTGAGTACAAATATGAAACCCTAATTGGGTTGTACCCCCTATAGTATACCCCACTATAGCCTACACAAATAAGTAAGCTATAATGTTCTGACACACCCCCATAGGCAAAGTGGGGGAGAACAAGGGGTCACAAGACCAGTCAAGCAAAGCAAAGCAAAGCTCAGGGTGGATCACAAAGTCACCACACATTCCGAGCACAAGTTCAAGGGCCACAAGGCCAGTTCACATGCAAGATCATATATAGAGATATACAAGAGTCAAGCAAGCAAGAGCAAGAGTATATATAGGTCAAGGTACAAGCAAGGTCAAGAAGTGAGCAAGTGAGGCAAGACAGGCACAAGACCTAGCTGCGTGCAGCAACGCTGATGATCACAAGTCGCAAGTGCCTTGGTGAAGACATCAGCAGTGTTGGCCTCAGAGGCCACGTACGCAAGTCGCAACTGTCCACGCTGCTGTAGCTCACGAGCAAGAAAGTAGCGGAGAGCAATGTGCTTTGTCCTGTGCTCCAGTCTCTGCTCTCGACGCAAGGCCAGCATGGCCTTGTTGTCTACGTACAGGACTGGAGGAGAACGAGGCGGCTCTCCAAGGTCGGTCAGCAGGTAGGTGAGCCAGCGAAGCTCCTGAGCAGCCATAGCCCCGGCGTAGATCTCAGCCTCACAACTGGAGCCGAGAACAGAAGACGAGCGAGTAGCCCGCCACGAAACAGAGCCGGAACCAAGGCTGAAGGTGTAACCCTGTGACGACCGCTGCGTAGCCTGGTCGTCAGCCCAAGAAGCGTCCGCGTGCCTAATGAGGACCACTGGACTGCGCCCTCCAAGCACTAGCCCCATGCCCGACGTACTGCACAAGTAGCGCAACACCCTCTTCGCTGCAGCCATGTGCTCGGTCGGTGTCTCCCAGGAGCAACATAGCGTGCGAGAATGCTGAGAGGGTATGCAAGGTCAGGTCGTGTGCAGGTCATCAGGTACATGAGGCAGCCAACAAGCTCTGCATACGGGCCACTCGACTCTACGGACTCATCCGAAGGCAGAGCTGAGAGGGAGTGGCGAGTAGGCAGAGGAGTGGCCTGAGGCAAGGAGTACGTGAAGCCGAAGCGCTGAAGGACCTGCTGCACCATGTGTGACTGAGTCAGGGTAATGGTGCGGCGTGCTCTGTCCCGGGTGATCTGCAAGCCAAGGTAGCTGTGCAGTTCACCCAGGTCAGTGCACGTGTGTCTCTTCTGCAGCTCGGACTTCACGTAGGCGAGTCCAGCAGTGTCATCTGTGGCAAAGACCAAGTCGTCGACGTACACGAGGATGTAGAACGGCGGCAGAGAGGTGTCGGTGCTACGGGTCGGCAGTAGAAGGAGCAAACCCAAGTGTCGCAAGCGTAGTCCTCAGTGTGTCGTGCCACTCACGTGGCGCCTGGCGGAGACCGTAAACTGGACGCCGGAGACTCCACTGGGTACCAGGAGGGAAAGACCCAGAGAAGCCAGGTGGGCGACGCAGCCAGATCTCCTCGTGCAGGCTGCCCTGCAAGAAAGCAGTGCTGAAGTCGAGAGAGTGCAGCTCGTAGTCACGGTGAGCAGCAACGTGCAGCAGTACCCGAAGAGTGGTCATCTTCGGGGTGGGGGAGAAGGTCTGAAAGTAGTCAACTCCCTGCCGCTGACTGAAGCCACGAGCCACGTAACGCGCCTTGAAGACAGGCGGAGAACCCGGCGGCCGCTTCACCCTGAAGATCCACATGCCACTGACGATGTTCGCCCCAGGAGGGGGAACAGCGTCAACGTAGGTGCCTGTGGACTTCCAGGAAGCCATCTCTGCATCCATAGCTGCCTGCCACTGAGAGGAGTAGGGACCCTCTATCGCCTCCGCGTAAGAGCGCGGAGTCGGGATGTCTAGTGCATCCGGGTCTCCCTCAGGGGCGAGCAGTACAGACGCGAGATGAGGTGAAGCGGCGGCCAGACACTGGAACTCCTCCTGCCTGTCCTCAAGGACGTCTGTGCCTAGGGCACACTCACCCCCGACGGATGGAGGACAGGTAGACTCAGACTCAGCGACAAGACTAGCAGCGTAGTCCAGACGACAGCGCGCAGCAAAGTCGACAAGCTCAGTGACAAGGGCAAACGCAGCAGAAGACTCGAAGGAAGGGTCAGTAACGGCAGTAGCAAGGAGACGCGTGACAGTGGGACTGGCAGCACGAAGAGAGTCCGACTCCGGGTTGGCAAGAGCAGGAAGAGAGGACTCAGGAGGAGAAGGCAAAGGGGCACGCAGAGGAGCAGTGGACGGACGTAGAGACATCCGGTGCGTGCGAGGGACAGGAGGAGGACGCTGACGCGAACCGCGACCACTAGTGCGTGCAGGACGAACAGGCGACGCAGGCTGAGACGCAGGCTCACGACGCTCAGTAAGACCTCCAGTCGGACCAGCGTAGGGAGAAGGAGCAGGCAAAGGGGAGGCAGGCTGTAGCTGTGACTGGGACTGGATTGGCTGTGGACCCCCGAAGGGAGGCGGAGGAGGACCAGGAGAAGGTGTAAGACCAAGAACCTGCTGCAGGAGCGGAACGAAGTACGGTCGGGGCCTCGTGGCGACGCCTGAAACAGCAGGGACAGCACCAGTACCTCCAGCAGGATAACCCGCTCCAGCAGCACCTCCAGCAGCACCTCCAGCGCCAACACCCTCAGCAGCACCAGCTCCAGGAGAACCCTCAGGCCCTGCAGCTCCAGCACCCACAGCACGAGCACCTCTGGGACGCGTGGCAGCAGCACCCTCTGCAGCCGAAGAACCTCCAGCACCAGCAGCACGCCTCCAGCGCCGGGCAAACCACTCACGCAGCTCCTGCGGGGAGAGTGGCTCCCGGCGAGACGAAGCACCTCCAGGCGGAGAACCACCAGGCGAAGAACCTCCAGGCTCAGCACCCTCAGGCAAAGCACCTCCAGGCGGAGCACCCCCAGTCTCAGCACCCCCAGGCTCAGCACCCCCAGGCTCAGCACCCCCAGACTCAGCACCTCCAGGCTCAGCACCCCCAGACTCAGTACCCCCAGGCTCAGCACCCCTAGGCTCAGCACCCCCAGGCTCAGCACCTCCAGGCCCAGCACCCCCAGACTCCGCACCCCCAGGCTCAGCACCCCCAGGCTCAGCTCCCGCAGCAGCACCAGAGTCACCAGTGACCTCGACAGGCTCGACCGCGTCTACCTGGGACACACTTGAAGGGGCAGGACCCTGAGGGGGGAGGGGGTCTACCGGGGGGGGGACCTGGTACCAAGAAGAGCGGGGGTGGGGGGAGGGACGGAGTGCGGTAGGGGAAGAGGCGGTAGTAGGGAACCGACTCGTCGAACGTGACGTCCTGGGAGGACAGAACACGTCGAGAGGTGGGGTGGTAGAACTGCCACCTAGGGGCGTCGGGGGGGAACCCCAGGAAGACGCAGGGAGCAGCGCGAGGGGACAGTTTGTCCGCAGACAAGTCGCGGACAAACGCCCGAGATCCCCAGACCCGGAACGCCGACGCATCGCCAACCTTCCCCGTCCACAGTAGGGCTGGGGAGGTCTCCGGCCTGGAGACCCTGGGGTGGAGGTTGATCTGATGCGCCGCGTACCTGACCGCAAACGGCCACAGAAAATGGGGGGCAGCCGCATGCATCATAGACGTACGAGCGACGTCCATGACCATGCCAATGCGGCGCTCTGCAATCCCATTTTGCTGCGGTGAGTCCGGAAGCGTGAAGGTCTGGCGGATGCCTCGCGCACGACAGAAGGCATGCAGAAGGCCAGAGGAGAACTCTCCGCCTCTGTCCGAGTGCAGACGCAACACAGGAAAGTCCGAGCCAAAGCTCTGCCTGAGCTGGAGACGAGCTGCGCGGATCCAGTCGATCAGCACCTCAGTGACATCACCCTTGCTGCGCAAGGGGAAGACTGTGGTGTAACGCGAGTAGTCGTCAACCACCAACAGGAAGTAGCGCTCGTGACCGAGTCCACGGACGCGGGCAGGGCCCCACACGTCCATGTGAAGTGTCTGCAACGGAGCCTCTGTCGGAGGAAACTGGGAGGAGTGAGGGGCAGCACGCAGGCGCCCCTCGACACAGGGGACACAGGCAGGGCCAGGGCCCTGAGGAAGGGGAGGGAGGGACCGGGGGAGACCAGACACAAGAAGACGGGAGGCCATGCCTCTGAGCCGAAGCAGAGAGGGGTGGCCAAGGCGGTGGTGCCAGAGGAGAGTCTCGTGAGACAGACGGCGACACGAACAGGGGGCAGACTCAGGACCAGACCTGGACGCTGCAGCAAACACCTGACCAGACGAAGGGACTCTACCAGACTCAGCACTGGGAGGAGAAGCAGTGGTCAGTGTGTACAGGCTCGACCCTGGCTGACGTGTAAACGTAGCCAGGTGGCGACCTGTGCTAGCCTCTGTGAAGTGTGTCACCCGCTGACGAGCTAGAGTGAACTGGTGGACACCCACATCCTGTAGGTGAGCACCACTCACCAGGTTCGTAGAGAACGAGGGGAGGTAAAGACCAGTCAGGGTGCCAGAGGGAGCCGCCGGACACGGGAGGACTGTGGAGAAACGAGATAGGACAGGACCCCCAGAGGGGTCAGCCAGGGACACCGCAACAGGCCGACTAAGCGGCGTGAGAGTGGTGCGGTCCCGAAAGAAGGAGCGAGACGCCCCAGAGTCAAGGGTGAAGGTGTGAGAGGCAGAAGCCGACACAGTACCTGAGAGGGCAGACTCACCAGTACCTGAGAGCACAGACGCACTGGCACCTAGACCAGCAGCCTCACTGGCACCTGACTCAGCAGTACCAATGCCCGGGTCGGGCGGGAAACACCGGTAACAGTCACCATCATCACTAACAGTCACAGCATACATGGCAGCAAGGATAGCATCAAAGTCAAGATCAAAAACAGCTACACCAGCCCTAGACAGCTCTCCCCAGCGGGGGATCTCAGAGGCCTCCGGAAACTGCTGGCGCCAAGCGTCGGTCAGGCGGGCAAAGCAGCGACGAGCGGTGTGGGTGCCCCCACACTGCTCACCCGCGCGGTCGCCGGTGCGAAGGACGTAGGTGCAGGGACCGAACGCCCCACCACGCTGACGCTGCGAGTACCACTCACGGAGCTGCTGAGGGGCGGGGACGTTGCGAGAGCGCTGATGCTGCTGCTGCTGCTGCTGCTGGCGCTGACCACCCCCAGTGCTGCCCCGCTGTGACGAGCCACTCCGACCACCTCCACCACCGCCACCTCCGCCTCCGCCGCCACCCGCCGCCACCGCTACCCTCGCCCCCGCCGCTCCCACTGCCACCTCCGCCACCACCTCCGCTGCCACCTCCGCCTCCACTGCCGCCACCAGTACCTCCACTCCCGGCTCCACCCCCACCGCCACCCCCACTCCCCCCGCCGCCCCCACCTCCTCCGCCACCGACCCCGCTAGCTCCACCCGCTCCCTTGCCCCCCTTGCTCCTGCCAGAGCGGCGTCTACCGCTGGGGGCAGACGCCGCACCGACCGACTCTAAACCAACGAGGTCGGCCGCAGCAGCAGAGGCGACAGAGGGTAACAGGGGGGAAGGAGAACACCCCTCAAAGATGGGGGTGCGCGGGTCACCACGAGAGGCCCCTACAGCGACTATGCTCTTCTCGGCCGCTAGCAGGGACTTCTCGAGGAGGTCGACAGTGAGGGTGGTGGGACAGACAGAGAGAAACTGGTCCCTAACAGCACGAAGGGACTCAGGGAGATGGGTGACTAGAAAGTAGAGGGTGATGTACATGGGAGGGGGGTTTTCAGAGAGGAAGGCAGCAGGAAGCGCAGCTCGGTAGCGAGTGTCACTAGCGCGAAGGTGGGTAAAGAGGTCAGCGACTGTGGGAAAGGCAGCAAGGTCAGGGAAGAGGTACGGTAGCATGAGGCGGCTCGGAGTAGCAGTGGAAGGGGAGGAGTAGCGCGCAACTACAGCGTCATACAAGGCATGAGCGGTCTTGCACTGACTAAAGTGTGCACGCTCGGAGGAAGGGAGGTGGTGACGCACAGCAAGACGTACAGCAGCATCGCGTGTGGCCCACTTGGAGCGAACAGTAGGGTCAGCATCAGCAAGAGGGGTAGGGACAGCGCCAGAGACAAAGTCAAAGAGAGAAACCTCATCGATCGCATCGCACAGTAAGTATAGCTGCAGGTCCTCAATCCAGACTGCAAAGTCAATGGCGCGACCCTCAGTGTCAAAAGTAAGGACACTGGGGGTGGCCATTGTAGCAGCTGACAGTCTCACCGGGCAGGAAGAGTCGGGTAGCACAGCGGCACAGCAACACGGCAGTACAGCAGCTGCGCCGGCCCAGGAGCAGTGGGAGCCCCACAGGAGCAGAAGATCGGCTCCTCAGGCGGCTCGGGCGGCTCGGGCGGCTCGGGCGGCTCGGGCGGCGTGGGCGGCTCGGGCGGCTCGGGCGGCGTGGGCGGCTCGGGCGGCTCGGGCGGCTCGGGCGGCTCGGGCGGCTCGGGCGGCTCGGGCGGCTCGGGCGGCTCGGGCGGCTCGGGCGGCGTGGGCAGCTCGGGCGGCTCGGGCGGCGTGGGCGGCTCGGGCGGCTCGGGCGGCGTGGGCGTCTCGCGGGCGGCTCGCGGGCGGCTCGCGGGCGGCTCACAGGCGGTTCACGGACAGCTGCACTGGCGGCCGCACGGGTAGGTGCACGGGCGGGTGCACGGGCGGGTGCACGGGCGGCCGCACGGGTAGGTGTACGGGCAGGTGCACGGGCGGGTACACGGGCGGGTGCACGGGCGGGCACACGGGCGGCTGCACGGGCTGCTCGTCGGGCGGCGCTAGGGCGGCGCGTGGGCGGCGCGTTGGGCAGCGCGACGGGCGGCGTTAGGGCGGGCAGCGGGCAGCGCTACGGGCGGCGCGTTGGGCAGCACGACGGGCGGCACTAGGGCGGCTGCACGGGCAGCGCGACGGGCTGCGCTAGGGCGGCGCGTTGGGTGGCGCTAGGGCGGCGCGTCGGGCAGCGCGTCGGGCGGCGCTAGGCTGGCGCGTCGAGCGGCGCTAGGGCGGCGCTAGGGCAGCGCGTCGGGCAGCGCTGTGGGCGGCGCGTCGGGCGGCTAGCGCTAGAGCAGGCAGCGGACGGGCGCTAGGGCGCTAGGGGCGGCGCTCACGTTCGAGGGCGGGGGGTGCGCTAGCGGCTAGGGCAGAAAAAAAAGACGTTTCGAGGTGGTGGGCCCTAAGCAGAGGTCCCACAGGGGAACCTGCTCGATACCATGAGAAGAAGTGAACGAGAATGAATGAACTATGAATGAAGTGAGTACAAATATGAAACCCTAATTGGGTTGTACCCCCTATGGTATACCCCACTATAGCCTACACAAATAAGTAAGCTATAATGTTCTAACACGTTTTTCCTAAGGGCCCACCACTACCTACCTGCCTATCTGCCTACCTGCCCTAGGGCGCCTCGACGTTCACGCCTCTAGAGGCCCTGTAGGCCCCGCGCTGTTGCACCTAGAGGCCCCGAATCGGCCCCGCGCCTAACCCTAACGGCCCGCGTCGGCCCCGAGCTCGTCCCCTAGAGGCCCGCGTCGGCCCCGCGCCTACCCTAGAGGCCCGCGTCGGCCCCGAGCCTACCCCTAGAGGCCCGCGACGGCCCCGTCCTTACCCCTAGAGGCCCGCGACGGCCCCGTCCCTACCCCTAGAGGCCCGCGACGGCCCCGATCCTACCCCTAGAGGCCCGCGTCGGCCCCCGTCCCTACCCCTAGAGGCCCGCGTCGGCCCCGTCCCTACCCCTAACAGCCCACGTCGGCCCTGTCCCTACCCCTTACAGCCCGCGTCGGCCCCGTCCCTACCCCTTTTGGACCGCGTCGGCCCCGATCCTACCCCTTTCGGCCCGCGTCGGCCCCGTCCCCAACCCCACCCGCTCCCCGCGCTCCCCTTAGCCGTCTCGAACGGCCCCACCTAGACCGCACCGCCCGCACCGAACAGCCCGGCCCTAACGGAACCGAGCCGCCCGAACCGAGCCGCCCGACCCGAGCCGCGCCGCCCGACCCGAGCCGCCCGAACCGAGCCGCGCCGCCCGACCCGAGCCGCGCCGCCCTACCTATACCAAGCCGCGCCGCCCTACCTGTACCGAGCCGCGCCGCCCTACCTACCTACTGCTCCTACTGCTTTTACTACTGCTGCTACCATGGCTAGCCCTCCAGTGCTAGCCTTCGATGCTGAGGGGCGCCCAGTGAAGTTCGACACCTGGCTTGATGACCTACACCTCTTCCTACAGCTCACTGCCAAGGAAGACATCTCGCTGTACGATCACGCCCTAGGCCACGCTACTGCTCCTGTTGCTACTGCCGACAGCACTGCTCGCTCACAGTGGCAGACTCGTGACGCCCATGCTCGCTTCGCTATCCGCAACTCTCTGCCGATAGATGAGCGCGAGCACTTTGGGCAGCACAAGACTGCACAGGCACTGTACACTGCTGTCGTTGCCCGCTACTCCTCACCGGCCTCTGCTGCTCTAGGCCGTCTCTCTCTTCCCTACCTGTTCCCCGACTTAGCTTCCTTTCACACTGTCGCTGACCTCATTACCCACCTCCGCACTAGTGAGGCTCGCTTCCGCGCCGCTATGCCTGATGAGTTCCTCGCCACGAACCCACCCCCGCTCTGGATCACTCTCTACCACCTAGTCACGCGCCTCCCTGACTCGCTGCGCTCAGTCAGGGACCACTTCCTCGCTCGCTGCCCCACCGAGCTCACCATTGCCCTCCTCGAGAAGGAACTCCTTGCAGCCGAGACTAGCATAGTCGCTGTAGGTGCCTCTCGCGGTGACCCCCGCACCCCGTTCTTTGAGGGGTGTTCTCCCTCCCCCCTTCTTCCCTCTGTCGCCTCTGCTGCTGCTGTCGACCTCCTTGGTGCTGAGAAGGTCGGGACTGCGTCTGCTTCGGGCGGACGCCGCAGCGGCAAGGGCAAGGGGGGCAAGGGCGGTGGTGGTGACAGCGGGGGTGGCGGTGGTGGGGGAGGTGGTGGCGGGGGGAGTGGCGCGGGTGGGGGAGGTGGCAGCGGTGGTGGGGGTGGCGGCAGCGGCGGGGGAGGTGGCCGGGGCGGAGGAGGTAGTGGGGGTGGCGGTGGACGAGGCGGCGGCAGGGGTTGGGGTGGTCGAGGAGGTGGTGGCGGGAGTGGTGGGCGTGGCGGCACCGGCGGTGGCCAGGGACAGCAGCACACTCCCTCGCCCCAGGAGGTCCGTGAGTGGTACTCTCAGCACGGGGGGGGGGGGGGGGGTGGCCTTAGCTGCACGTACGTCATTCGCACTGGTGACGGCACTAGCCAGCCGTGTGGGGGACCGCACGCCACACAGCGTTGCTTCGCTCGTCTGAGCGACGCTTGGCGTGTTCAGTTCCCTCAGGCCACTGAGCTGCCCCGCTGGCTTGATCTCCTGAAGAAGGGGATTGATATCTATGCTCTAGATTTTGATGCTATTCTCTCTGCCATGTATGTGATGTCTACTAGTGGAGAGGGTTCTGAGTACCTGAGTGTCCCGCCCAACCCGGGCATTAGGACGAGTGCGTCTGCTGCTCCAGGTACCCACGTGTCTGCTACCCTAGGTGCTGGTGAGGCCGCTGCTCTAGGTGCGTGCGTGTCTGCCCCCCCTGGTACTGTGTCGTCTGCAGCACTGCACACCTTCACGCTGGATTCAGGTGCCTCTCGCTGTTTCTTTCGTGACCGCACTGCCCTTGAGCCCCTTGCTCGGCCAGTTGCTGTCTCCCTTGCTGACCCCTCTGGGGGTCCGGTCATTGCGACCTCCTCCACTGTCCTTCCCTGTCCTGCGGTCCCGTCGGGCACACTGTCAGGTCTCCACCTCCCCTCGTTCTCCACGAACTTGGTGGCAGGTTCTGCTCTCCAGGACGGCGGTGTTCACCAGTTCACCCCTTCCTACAAGCATGTGACACACTGCACGTGTGCTCGTACGGGCCGCCACTTGGCTACCTTCACCCGGCAGCCGGGGTCGGACCTGTACACACTGACTAATGCCTCCCCTCAGGTCGCTGCGTTTGCGTCCGCGTCAGGTCAGCTGTCTGCCCCCTACTCGTGTCGCTCTCTAGCGCACGAGACTGTCCTCTGGCACCACCGACTTGGCCACCCGTCTGTGCAGCGCCTTCGTGCCATGCACTCCCGGTACCTTGTCTCTGGTCTTCCCAGGGTTCTCCCTCCTCTCCCACCCTCGCCTGCTCCTCCCTGCCTTCCCTGTGTCGAGGGGCGGCAGCGCGCCGCTCCTCACTCCTCCTCGTTTCCCCCGACGACTGCTCCTTTGCAGACGCTCCACATGGACGTGTGGGGCCCAGCCCGCGTCCGTGGTCAGGGTCAGGAGAGGTACTTCCTGATCGTTGTTGACGACTACTCGCGCTACACCACGGTCTTCCCCTTGCGCACCAAGGGTGAGGTCCCTGATGTTTTGATCCCTTGGATCCGCAGAGCTCGTCTCCAGCTCAGCGAGCGTTTTCTGCTCGGACTTTCCTGTCCTGTGCTTTCACTCTGACAGAGGTGGTGAGTTCTCCTCCGACCTCTTGGCAGCCTACTATGCTGAGCACGGCATTGAGCAGTCGTTCACGCTTCCGGTCTCTCCACAGCAGAATGGGGTTGCGGAGCGTCGGATTGGCCTGGTCATGGAGGTCGCTCGTACCTCCTTGATCCATGCGGCTGCCCCCCATTTTCTGTGGCCGTTTGCGGTCCGGTACGCTGCGCATCAGCTCAACCTCTGGCCCCGTGTCTCCTTGCCGGAGACCTCGCCCACACTGCTGTGGACGGGGGAGGTTGGCGATGCGTCGCGTTTCTGGGTCTGGGGATCTCGAGATTTTGTTCGCGATTCGTCTGCGGACAAGCTCTCCTCTCGTACTGTTCCCTGCGTCTTCCTCGGCTTTGTTCCGGACGCGCCTGGTTGGCAGTTTTATCACGCCACCTCGCGCCGGGTCTTGCCCTCTCAGGACGTCACTTTTGACGAGTCTGTCCCCTACTACCGCCTCTTCCCCTACCGCACTGCTCCGCTCCCACCCCCGCCTCTCTTCCTCGCGCCAGGTGCTGCTGTCGTAGACCCCCTCCCCCCTCAGGGTGCCGCTCCCTCAGGTGTGTCTCAGGTAGACCCGGTCGAGCCTGTTGAGGTTGCTGTCGACTCTCGTCCTGCTGGGGGTGCTGAGCCTGGGGGTGCGGACGCTGGGGGTGCTGAGCCTGGGGGTGCGGACACTGGGGGTGCTGGGCCTGGGGGTGCGGACTCTGGGGGTGCTGAGCCTGGGGGTGCGGACACTGGGGGTGCTGAGCCTGGGGGTGCTGTGCCTGGGGGTGCTGAGCCTAGGGGTCCGGTGACTGGGGGTGCTGAGCCTGGCGGTGCTGCGCCAGGGGGGTCCTACGCCTGGACGAGATCTCTCCTCGGAGCAGTTGCGTGAGTGGTAATTACAGTACTGGCAGCCTCCGGAGAGGGTACCTCTGGGACCAGGCGCGCTACGGAGACTGGTGCTGGCACTTCTCCTAGTCGGGAGCTCCCCTCTCGTGAGCGGATCCGTGAGTGGTACGAGCGCCGTTGCACACTTCGTAGTGGCGCGCCTCGTCTCACGGACCCTGCTGCTGCTGGTGCTCGCGGACCCCGGGCGCTGGAGCTGCCGCTGGTGCTGCGGACCCGGGCGTTGGAGCTGCTGCTGGTGCTGCAAACCCGGGCGTTGGAGCTGCTGCTGGTGCTGAGGACCCGGGCGTTGGAGCTGCTGCTGGTACTGGCGGACCCGGGCGTTGGAGCTACTGCCTGCTGGTGCTGCGGACCCGGGCGTTGGAGCTGCTGCTGGTGCTGAGGACGCCGGGCGTTGAGCTGCTACTGGTACTGCTGACCCGGGCGTTGGAGCTGCTGCTGGTGCTGAGGACCCGGGCGTTGGAGCTGCTGCTGGTGCTGAGGACCCAGGCGATGGAGCTGCTGCTGGTACTAATCTGGGCGGACCCGGGCGTTGGAGCTGCTGCTGGTGCTGAGGACCCGGGCGTTGGAGCTCTGACTGGTGCTGAGGACCCTGGTGTTGGAGTCCCTACTGGTGCTGCGGGACTCGGGAGTTGGTACTGCCGCTGGGGGGCACTGGTGCTGTCCCTGCTGTGTCTGGAGTCGCCGCGCGCCCTCAGCCGTACTTCGTTCCGCTCCTTCAGCAGGTTCTTGGTCTCTCTCTCGCGCCTCCTCCTGGTCCTCCCCCTCCTTTAGTGTGTCCCGCAGCCTGTTCAGTCACTGCCTGCTCCTTCTCCTTACTCTGGTCCTACTGACGGTCCTTACTGAGCGTCGTGAGCCTGCGTCTCACCCTGCGTCGCCTGTCCGTCCTGCTAGCACTAGTGCTCGTAGTTCGCGTCCACGTCCTCCTCCTGCCCCTGGCACGCAACCGGATGTCTCTTCTGCGTCCTTCCCACTGCTTCTTGCGTGCCCCTTTGCCTTCTCCTCTTGCTTCCTCTCTTCCTGCTCTTGTCGACCCTACGTCGGACTCTCTTCGTGCTGCCAGTCCTACTGTCATGCGTCTCCTTGCTACTGCCGTCACTGACCCTTCCTTCGAGTCTTCTGCTGCGTCTGCCCTAGTTGCTGAGCTTGTCGGCTTTGCTGCTCGCTGTCGTCTAGACTACGCTGCTCATCTTGTCGCTGAGTCTGAGTCTGTCTGTCCTCCGTCCGTCGGAGGTGCGTGTGCCCTTGGCACGGACGTCCTTGAGGACAGGCAGGAGGAGTTTCAGTGCTTGCTGCCGCTTCACCTCATCTCGCGTCTGTACTGCTAGCCCCTGAGGGAGACCCGGATGCACTAGACATCCCGACTCCGCGCTCTTACGCGGAGGCGATAGAGGGTCCCTACTCCTCTCAGTGGCAGGCAGCTATGGATGCAGAGATGGCTTCCTGGAAGTCCACAGGCACCTACGTTGACGCTGTCCCCCCTCCTGGGGCGAACATCGTCAGTGGCATGTGGATCTTCAGGGTGAAGCGGCCGCCGGGTTCTCCGCCTGTCTTCAAGGCGCGTTACGTGCTCGTGGCTTCAGTCAGCGGCAGGGAGTTGACTACTTTCAAGACCTTCTCCCCCACCCCAAAGATGACCACTCTTCGGGTACTCCTGCACGTGCTGCTCACCGGGACTACGAGCTTCACTCTCTCGACTTCAGCACTGCTTTCTTGCAGGGCAGCCTGCACGAGGAGATCTGGCTGCGTCGCCCCACCTGGCTTCACTGGGTCTTTCCCTCCTGGTACCCAGTGGAGTCTCCGGCGTCCAGTCTACGGTCTCCGCCAGGCGCCACGTGAGTGGCACGACACACTGAGGACTACGCTGGCGGCACTTGGGTTTGCTCCTTCTACTGCCAACCCGTCCGCTGTTTCTGCGCACCGACACCTCTCTTCCGCCGTTCTACATCCTCGTGTACGTCGACGACTTGGTCTTTGCCACTGCTGACACTGCTGGACTCGCCTACGTGAAGTCCGAGCTGCAGAAGAGACACACGTGCACTGACCTGGGTGAACTGCGCAGCTACCTTGGCTTGCAGATCACCCGGGACAGAGCACAGCCGCACC
The DNA here is from genome assembly GCA_948144175.1 of Closterium sp. NIES-65. Classification (NCBI taxonomy): domain Eukaryota; kingdom Viridiplantae; phylum Streptophyta; class Zygnematophyceae; order Desmidiales; family Closteriaceae; genus Closterium; species Closterium sp. NIES-65. The sequence continues at coordinate 1,043,874 of CANXME010001166.1, forward strand.
ATTACCCTGACTCAGTCACACATGGTGCAGCAGGTCCTTCAGCGCTTCGGCTTCACGTACTCCTCGGCCTCAGGCCAGTCCTCTGTCTACTCGCCACTCGCTCTCAGCTCTGCCTTCGGATGAGTCCGTAGAGTCGAGTGGCCCGTACCCAGAGCTTGTTGGCTGTCTCATGTACCTGATGACCTGCACACGACCTGACCTTCCATACCCTCTTAGCATTCTTGCGCGCTATGTTGCTCCTGGAGACACCGACCAGAGCACATGGCTGCAGCGAAGAGGGTGTTGCGCTACTTGTGCAGTACGTCGGGCATGGGACTAGTGCTTGGAGGGCGGAGTCCCGTGGTCCTCACTGGTCACGCGGACGCTTCTTGGGCTGACGACCAGGCTACGCAGCGGTCGTCACAGGGTTACACCTTCAGCCTTGGTTCCGGCTCTGTTTCGTGGCGGGCTACTCGCTCGTCTTCTGTTCTCGGCTCCAGTTGTGAGGCTGAGATCTACGCAGGGGCCATGGCTGCTCAGGAGCTTCGCTGGCTCACCTACCTGCTGACCGACCTTGGAGAGCCGCCTCGTTCTCCTCCAGTCCTGTACGTTGACAACAAGGCCATGCTGGCCTTGTGTCGAGAGCAGAGACTGGAGGCACAGAACAAAGCACATTGCTCTCCGCTACTTCCTTGCTCGTGAGCTACAGCAGCGTGGTCAGTTGCGACTTGCGTACGTGGCCTCTGAGGCCAACACTGCTGATGTTTTCACCAAGGCACTTGCGCCTTGTGATCATCAGCGCTGCTGTACCCAGCTGTGTCTTGTGTCTGTCTTGCCTCACTTGCTCTCCTCTTGACCCTCTTTGTACTGTTACATATATATATCACTGCTCTTGCTTGTTTAGTCTTATATATATATATGTACTCCTGCATGTGAACTGGCCTTGTGGCCTTGAACTTGTGCTCGGATTGTGTGGTGACATTGTGATCCACCCTGAGCTTGCTTTGCTTTACTTGACTGGTCTTGTGACCCCTAGTTCTCCCCCACTTCGCCTATGGGGGTGTGTCAAACATTCTATATATTGTTGTAGTTGTTTAGGCTACAGTGGGTTAGCCTATAGGGGGTACACACTTCTAGGTTTCCATATTTGTACTCATTTCATTCTTAGTCATTCCATTCCTTGTTCAACAGGGTGTTGGGACGTGCGTCGGTGTGATGCAGAAGCGTTCGGCGATAGTGCTTGCGTATTTTGAGGCGCTGAGACGAATGCGTTGTCTTCGTCGAGGTTATGTGAGATGTTGAGCCCTAGGTACTGCGTGACGTTGGGTGAGACTGTGAGGGAGAGATCTGTCTGAAGCTCCCTTTCGAACCAGGTGACGATGGTGGTAGTTGACCCGATGTAGAGTAAATCGTCGACGTAGACGATTAGTAGGACGTAGTCGTTGTCGTAAGTGAGGCGATACATGCCCTGGTCATGGGGCAGTTGGTTGAATCCGATGCGTTTAAGTCGTGCGTGCAGGTACTGCTGCCAGAGCCGCGGTGCCTGCTTAATTCCGTATAGTGATTTAAGTAGTTGGCAGACGAGGGAAGGGTCGTCGACGAACCCGTGGGGCTGTTCGACGAAGATTTCAGCGTCGACTGGGGCGTACAGAAAAGCGTTGGCGACGTCGATTTGTCGGAGTGGGCGGCGACGTGAGGCGGCGATGGCGAGGAGTATACGCAGGGAAGTATGTCGACTGACTGGTGCAAAAGTTTCAGTGAAGTCGCGACCATACTCTTGGTCGAATCCGCGGTCGACCCATCGAGCTTTAAATCGTTCGATGGTTCCGTCGGAGTTGGTTTTGATCTGGAATACCCATTTTCCGGAGAGAATGGGTCTGTCTTGTGCGAGTGATGCAGGGACGATCTTCCAGGTGTTGCGGTCTGAGAGCGCTTTTAACTCCTTTTCCATGGCTTCGCGCCATTTTTCTTTGTGTTCCCCCCCCAGAGCCTGCTTGACAGAGCGAGGCTCTTCAGGTGGCGACGAAGGCCCGTGCACTGCAGCGATGAGTCCCAGGACTTGGAGTCCGCTGGGAGTGTGACGGTTCAGCAAGGGATCCTCGAGATAGACTGCTTCGTCTCCCGCTTCAGGATCAGGTGCGAATCCGGGGCCGTATCGTTCAGAGATGTCGGTGTTGACGGGTTGGGGTGTTACGTAACCAGTGTCGACGAAATGGTAGTAGACGTCGGCATTGTTGCTGTCGCGAGGATTTTCCTCGTCCATGGGGATTGGGACGGAGCAGTAGGGAAGGGGTCCAGCAGCTTCGGAGGCGCCGTCGACGTTTTCTTCTTCCCCAGTCAGCAGCGTCGGAGGGTGAAGCGAAGGCTCGGGAACCAGGAAATCCGCCGGTGGGGTCGACGTGGCGTGCGATGTTGTCCAGGTAATGGTTGAGGGTGAGTCGCTCGTAGAAGATAACGTCACGTGCTGCTACTGTTTCCTTTGTGTGGACGTCGAAGATTCGCCAGGCTTCGTAATGTTTTGCCAGCCCGAGGTGTAGACCCCACTGTGCACGTTGCGAAAATCTCCCTGCGCGTGCAGTGTGTGGGCGGTACTGTACCATACACCCAAAAACTCGTAACATTTTTGTGTTGCCCAGCTTCCCAGTCCACAACAGGTGCGGAGATGCGTTGTTGGGCAGTGAAGACGAGGACAGCAAGTTGTGCAGGAGGACAGCGTGGTCCATCGCTGCTGGCCATTCTGAGTTGGGCAGTCGAGTTCCACGTAGCAGCTTTCGCATGGTTGTCTGCAGGGTCCTGTTCATCCTTTCTGCCACACCCTGCTGTTGGTGAGCGTAAGGAAGAGAGATGAGGCGTTTGATGCCTCTTTCTGCCAAGAACTGTTTGAAGCGATGTGACTGGTATTCCATCGCGCCATTTGACTGAAAACTCTTCAGTTTTACTCCCGATTCTCTTTCAGCGACAGGTAGCCAGGCTGTGAAGGCTTCTAGAGCCATGTCTCGTGACGGTAAGTTGACGTGCCAGACATATCGCGTTGCGGCGTCGATGAAGGTGATGACGTAGTTCAGATCTTCACGTCCTTCAATTCGAGGTATGTATAGTATGTCGCTGTAGACTTTCTCGAGTGGTTGATAAACGGGGGCGCTCGGATTGTGGTGTGACGGGAACGGTTGGTGAGGCAGATCTGCTTCCGGGCAGATGAAGCAGGTGCCGCGTGGTCGTTCGAGTTCACGTCCGTTGGGAAGAAGTAGGGCGTTCTTGTCTAACACTCCGGCTCGTATTGTGTTGTAAAGTGTTTTGTTTCCAGGATGTCCAAGACGTTGATGCCAGATTTTTTCGGAGGCGCTGTGACCGACGGAGCGTTGATAGAAGTTTGCGTTAGCAAAAAGGCGGCGTGTGTTGCTGCACTTCGATGAACGGCGTGTGGTGCTGGCGTTAACTTTTGGGCGGCTGTCGGTGGCGTGTCGATGATGAGAGGTGGTGGTGCGACGGAGGGACCGGGCTGTGGAGTTTCGGAAGGTTGTTCCGTGACGACGGTTGGTTCTTCAACTGCAGGTTCGTTGGTTGTTGTGCTGTGACGGGTGCAGTTGTTGTTTCGATGACGGTTGCTGACTCAGGTGTTGTTGCTTGTGTTTGCAGGACGGCAAGCGCGTTGGTGCGTTCAGCTTCGGGAATGGTACGAGAGTACCAAAAGCCTTTAGGACTGA
>CANXME010001167.1:0-48952 GCA_948144175.1 Closterium sp. NIES-65
TTGCAATTTTGCACACGCTAGCCCTTGTTTTGCAATTTTGCACACGCTAGGCCCTTGTTCTTGCAATTTTGCACACGCTAGGCCCTTGTTCTTGCAATTTTGCACACGCTAGGCCCTTGTTCTTGCTATTTTGCACACGCTAGGCCCTTGTTCTTGCAATTTTGCACACGCTAGGCCCTTGTTCTTGCAATTTTGCACACGCTAGGCCTTGTTCTTGCAATTTTGCACACGCTAGCCCTTGTTCTTGCAATTTGCACACGCTAGGCCCTTGTTCTTGCAGTTTTGCACACGCTAGGCCCTTGTTCTTGCAGTTTTGCACACGCTAGGCCCTTTTTTGCAATTTTGCACACGCTAGGGCCTTGTTCTTGCAATTTTCACACGCTAGGCCTTGTTCTTGCATTTTGCACACGATAGGCCCTTGTTCTTGCAATTTTGCACACGCTAGGCCCTTGTTCTTGCAATTTTGCACACGCTAGCCCTTGTTCTTGCAGTTTTGCACACGCTAGGCCCTTGTTCTTGCAATTTTGCACACGCTAGGCCCTTGTTCTTGCTATTTTGCACACACTAGACCTTGTTCTTGCATTTTGCACACGCTAGGCCCTGTTCTTGCAATTTTGCACACGCTAGGCCCTTGTTCTTGCATTTTGCACACGCTAGGCCCTTGTTTATGCAATTTTGCACACGCTAGGCCCTTGTTCTTGCAATTTTCACACGCTAGGCCCTTGTTCTTGCTATTTTGCACACAATAGGCCCTGTTCTTGCAATTTTGACACACGCTAGGCCCTTGTTCTTGCAAGTTTGCACACGCTAGGCCCTTGTTCTTGCAGTTTTGCACACGCTAGGCCTTGTTCTTGCAATTTGACACGCTAGGCCCTTGTTCTTGCTATTTTGCACACGCTAGACCCTTGTTCTTGCAATTTTGCACACGCTAGGCCCTTGTTTTGCAATTTTGCACACGCTAGGCCCTTGTTCTTGCATTTTGCACACGCTAGACCCTTGTTCTTGCAATTTTGCACACGCTAGGCCCTTGTTCTTGCAATTTGCACACGCTAGACCCTTGTTCTTGCAATTTTGCACACGCTATGCCCTGTTCTTGCTATTTTGCACACGCTAGACCTTGTTCTTGCAATTTTGCACACGCTAGGCCCTTGTTCTTGCAATTTTGCACACGCTAGGCCCTTGTTCTTGCAATTTTGCACACGCTAGGCCTTGTTCTTGCTATTTGCACACGCTAGACCCTTGTTCTTGCAATTTTGCACACGCTAGGCCCTTGTTCTTGCAATTTTGCACACGCTAGACCTTGTTTTTGGATTTTGCACACGCTAGGCCTTGTTCTTGCAATTTTGCACACGCTAGGCCCTTGTCTCGCAGGTTGTAATTTTGCACACGCTAGGCCCTTGTTCTGCAATTTTGCACACGCTAGGCCCTTGTTCTTGCAATTTGCACACGCTAGGCCCTTGTTCTTGCTATTTTGCACACGCTAGGCCCTTGTTCTTGCAATTTTGCACACGCTAGGCCTTGTTCTTGCAATTTTGCACACGCTAGGCCCTTGTTCTTGCAATTTTGCACACGCTAGGCCTTGTTCTTGCAATTTTGCACACGCTAGACCCTTGTTCTTGCAATTTTGCACACGCTAGGCCCTGTTCTTGCAATTTTGCACACGCTAGGCCCTTGTTCTTGCAATTTTGCACACGCTAGGCCCTTGTTCTTGCTATTTTGCACACGCTAGACCCTTGTTCTTGCAATTTTGCACATGCTAGGCCTTGTTCTTGCAATTTTGCACACGCTAGACCCTTGTTTTGCGATTTTGCACACGCTAGGCCCTTGTTCTTGCAATTTTGCACACGCTAGGCCCTTGTTCTTGCAGTTTTGCACACGCTAGGCATGTTTCTTGCAATTTTGCACACGCTAGGCCTTGTTCTTGCAATTGCACACGCTAGGCCCTTGTTCTTGCTATTTTGCACACGCTAGGCCTTGTTCTTGCAATTTTGCACACGCTAGGCCCTTGTTCTTGCAATTTGCACACGCTAGGCCCTTGTTCTTGCATTTTTGCACACGCTAGGCCCCTTGTTCTTGCAATTTTGCACACGCTAGGCCCTTGTTCTTGCAATTTTGCACACGCTAGGCCTTGTTCTTGCAATTTTGCACACGCTAGCCCTTGTTCTTGATATTTGCACACGCTAGACCCTTGTTCTTGCAATTTTGCACACGCTAGGCCCTTGTTCTTGCAATTTTGCACACGCTAGGCCCTGTCTTGCTATTTGCACACGCTAGGCCCTTGTTCTTGCAATTTTGCACACGCTAGGCCTTGTTCTTGCACTTTTGCACACGCTAGGCCCTTGTTCTTGCAATTTTGCACACGCTAGGCCCTTGTTCTTGCAATTTTGCACACGCTAGGCCCTTGTTCTTGCAATTTTGCACACGCTAGGCCCTTGTTCTTGCAATTTTGCACACGCTAGGCCTTGTTCTTGCAATTTTGCACACGCTAGGCCCTTGTTTTGCAATTTTGCACACGCTAGGCCCTTGTTCTTGCAATTTTGCACACGCTAGGCCTTGTTCTTGCAATTTTGCACACGCTAGGCCTTGTTCTTGCAATTTTCTGCACGCTAGGCCCTTGTTCTTGCAATTTTGCACACGCTAGGCCCTTGTTCTTGCAGTTTTTGCACACGCTAGGCCTTGTTCTTGCAATTTTGCACACGCTAGGCCCTTGTTCTTGCTATTTTTGCACACGCTAGGCCCTTGTTCTTGCTATTTGCACACGCTAGACCTTGTTCTTGCTATTTTGCACACGCTAGGCCTTGTTCTTGCAATTTTGCACACGCTAGGCCTTGTTCTTGCATTTTGCACACGCTAGGCCTTGTTTTGCAATTTGCACACGCTAGGCCCTTGTTCTTGCAATTTTGCACACGCTAGGCCCTTGTTCTTGCTATTTTGCACACGCTAGGCCTTGTTCTTGCAATTTTGCACAAGCTAGGCCCTTGTTCTTGCAATTTTGCACACGCTAGGCCCTTGTTCTTGCAATTTTGCACACGCTAGGCCCTTGTTCTTGCAATTTTGCACACGCTAGGCCCTTGTTCTTGCAATTTTGCACACGCTAGGCCCTTGTTCTTGCAATTTTGCACACGCTAGCCCTTGTTCTTGCAATTTTGCACACGCTAGGCCCTGTTCTTGCTATTTTGCACACGCTAGACCTTGTTCTTGCAATTTGCACACGCTAGGCCCTTGTTCTTGCAATTTTGCACACGCTAGGCCCTTGTTCTTGCTATTTTGCACACGCTAGACCCTTGTTCTTGCAATTTTGCACACGCTAGGCCCTTGTTCTTGCAATTTTGCACACGCTAGGCCTTGTTCTTGCAATTTTGCACACGCTAGGCCCTTGTTCTTGCAATTTGCACACGCTAGGCCCTTGTTCTTGCAATTTTGCACACGCTAGGCCCTTGTTCTTGCAATTTTGCACACGCTAGGCCTTGTTCATGCAATTTTGCACACGCTAGGCCCTCCCTTGTTCTTGCAATTTTGCACACGCTAGGCCCTTGTTTTTGCAATTTTGCACACGCTAGGCCTTGTTCTTGCAATTTTGCACACGCTAGGCCCTTGTTCTTGCAATTTTGCACACGCTAGGCCCTTGTTCTTGCAATTTTGCACACGCTAGGCCCTTGTTCTTGCAATTTTGCACACGCTAGGCCTTGTTCTTGCAATTTTGCACACGCTAGGCCCTTGTTCTTGCAATTTTGCACACGCTAGGCCCTTGTTCTTGCAATTTTGCACACGCTAGGCCCTTGTTCTTGCATTTTGCACACGCTAGGGACTAGGCCCTTTGTTCTTGCATTTTGCACACGCTAGGCCCTTGTTTTGCATTTGCACACGCTAGGCCCTTGTTCTTGCAATTTTGCACACGCTAGGCCCTTGTTCTTGCAATTTTGCACACGTAGGCCCTTGTTCTTGCATTTTCCACACGCTAGGCCCTTGTTCTTGCAATTTTGCACACGCTAGGCCCTTGTTCTTGCATTTTGCACACGCTAGGCCCTTGTTCTTGCAATTTTGCACACGCTAGGCCCTTGTTCTTGCTATTTTGCACACGCTAGGCCCTTGTTCTTGCATTTTGCACACGCTAGGCCCTTGTTCTTGCAATTTTGCACACGCTAGGCCCTTGTTCTTGCAATTTTGCACACGCTAGGCCCTTGTTCTTGCAGTTTTGCACACGCTAGGCCCTTGTTTTGCAATTTTGCACACGCTAGGCCTTGTTCTTGCAATTTTGCACACGCTAGGCCTTGTTCTTGCAATTTTGCACACGCTAGGCCCTTGTTCTTGCAATTCTGCACACGCTAGGCCTTGTTCTTGCAATTTTGCACACGCTAGGCCCTTGTTCTTGCATTTTGCACACGCTAGGCCCTTGTTCTTGCAATTTTGCACACGCTAGGCCCTTGTTCTTGCAATTTTGCACACGCTAGGCCCTTGTTCTTGCAATTTTGCACACGCTAGACCCTTGTTCTTGCAATTTGCACACGCTAGGCCCTTGTTCTTGCAATTTTGCACACGCTAGACCTTGTTCTTGCAATTTTGCACACGCTAGGCCCTTGTTCTTGCAATTTTGCACACGCTAGGCCCTTGTTCTTGCAATTTTGCACACGCTAGCCCTTGTTCTTGCAATTTTGCACACGCTAGGCCCTTGTTCTTGCAATTTTGCACACGCTAGGCCCTTGTTCTTGCAATTTTGCACACGCTAGGCCCTTGTTCTTGCAATTTGCACACGCTAGGCCCTTGTTCTTGCAATTTTGCACACGCTAGGCCCTTGTTCTTGCATTTTGCACACGCTAGGCCCTTGTTCTTGCAATTTTGCACACGCTAGGCCCTTGTTCTTGCATTTTGCACACGCTAGGCCCTTGTTTTGCTATTTTGCACACGCTAGGCCCTTGTTCTTGCAATTTGCACACGCTAGGCCCTTGTTCTTGCAATTTTGCACACGCTAGGCCCTTGTTCTTGCAATTTTGCACACGCTAGGCCCTTGTTCTTGCAATTTGCACACGCTAGGCCTTGTTCTTGCTATTTTGCACACGCTAGACCCTTGTTCTTGCTTTTGCACACGCTAGGCCCTTGTTCTTGCAATTTTGCACACGCTAGGCCCTTGTTCTTGCATTTTGCACACGCTAGGCCTTGTTTATGCAATTTTGCACACGCTAGACCTTGTTCTTGCAATTTTGCACACGCTAGGCCCTTGTTCTTGCTATTTTGCACACGCTAGGCCCTTGTTCTTGCAATTCTGCACACGCTAGGCCCTTGTTCTTGCAAGTTTGCACACGCTAGGCCCTTGTTCTTGCATTTTGCACACGCTAGGCCCTTGTTCTTGCAATTTTGCACACGCTAGGCCCTTGTTCTTGCAATTTTGCACACGCTAGACCCTGTTCTTGCAATTTGCACACGCTAGGCCCTTGTTTGCAATTTTGCACACGCTAGGCCCTTGTTCTTGCAATTTTGCACACGCTAGGCCCTTGTTCTTGCAATTTTGCACACGCTAGGCCTTGTTCTTGCAATTTTGCACACGCTAGCCCTTGTTCTTGCAATTTTGCACACGCTAGGCCCGGTTCTTGCTATTTGCACACGCTAGACTTGTTCTTGCAATTTTGCACACGCTAGCCCTTGTTCTTGCAATTTTGCACACGCTAGGCCCTTGTTCTTGCAATTTTGCACACGCTAGCCCTTGTTCTTGCAATTTTGCACACGCTAGAGCCCTTGTTTTGCGTTTTGCACACGCTAGGCCCTTGTTCTTGCAATTTTGCACACGCTAGGCCCTTGTTCTTGCAGTTTTGCACACGCTAGGCCTTGTTTCTGCAATTTTGCACACGCTAGGCCCTTGTTCTTGCAATTTTGCACACGCTAGGCCCTTGTTCTTGCTATTTTGCACACGCTAGGCCCTTGTTCTTGCAATTTTGCACACGCTAGGCCCTTGTTCTTGCAATTTTGCACACGCTAGGCCCTTGTTCTTGCAGTTTGCACACGCTAGGCCCTTGTTCTTGCAATTTTGCACACGCTAGACCCTTGTTCTTGCAATTTTGCACACGCTAGGCCCTTGTTCTTGCAATTTTGCACACGCTAGGCCCTTGTTCTTGCTATTTTGCACACGCTGGCCCTTGTTATTGCAATTTTGCACACGCTAGGCCCTTGTTCTTGCAATTTTGCACACGCTAGGCCCTTGTTCTTGCATTTTGCACACGCTAGGCCCTTGTTCTTGCAATTTTGCACACGCTAGGCCCTTGTTCTTGCAATTTTGCACACGCTAGGCCCTTGTTCTTGCAATTTTGCACACGCTAGGCCCTTGTTCTTGCAATTTTGCACACGCTAGGCCCTTGTTCTTGCATTTTGCACACGCTAGGCCCTTGTTTTTGCAATTTTGCACACGCTAGGCCTTGTTCTTGCAATTTTGCACACGCTAGGCCCTTGTTCTTGCAATTTTGCACACGCTAGGCCTTGTTCTTGCAATTTTGCACACGCTAGGCCCTTGTTCTTGCAATTTTGCACACGCTAGGCCCTTGTTCTTGCAGTTTTGCACACGCTAGGCCCTTGTTCTTGCAATTTTGCACACGCTAGGCCCTTGTTCTTGCAATTTTGCACACGCTAGCCCTTGTTCTTGCAATTTTGCACACGCTAGGCCCTTGTTTGCAATTTTGCACACGCTAGGCCCTTGTTCTTGATTTTGCACACGCTAGACCCTTGTTCTTGCAATTTTGCACACGCTAGGCCCTTGTTCTTGCAATTTTGCACACGCTAGCCCTTGTTCTTGCAATTTTGCACACGCTAGGCCTTGTTCTTGCTATTTTGCACACGCTAGGCCCTTGTTCTTGCAATTTTGCACACGCTAGGCCTTGTTCTTGCAATTTGCACACGCTAGGCCCTTGTTCTTGCAATTTTGCACACGCTAGGCCCTTGTTCTTGCAATTTTGCACACGCTAGGCCCTTGTTTTTGCAATTTTGCACACGCTAGGCCCTTGTTCTTGCAATTTTGCACACGCTAGGCCCTGTTCTTGCATTTTGCACACGCTAGGCCTTGTTTCTTGCAATTTTGCACACGCTAGGCCCTTGTTCTTGCAATTTTGCACACGCTAGGCCCTTGTTCTTGCTATTTTGCACACGCTAGCCCTTGTTCTGCATTTTGCACACGCTAGGCCCTTGTTCTTGCAATTTTGCACACGCTAGACCCTTGTTTTGCGATTTTTGCACACGCTAGGCCTTGTTCTTGCAATTTTGCACACGCTAGGCCCTTGTTCTTGCAATTTTGCACACGCTAGGCCCTTGTTCTTGCAATTTGCACACGCTAGGCCCTTGTTCTTGCAATTTTGCACACGCTAGGCCTTGTTCTTGCAATTTTGCACACGCTAGGCCCTTGTTCTTGCAATTTTGCACACGCTAGGCCCTTGTTCTTGCAATTTTGCACACGCTAGGCCCTTGTTCTTGCATTTTGCACACGCTAGGCCCTTGTTCTTGCAATTTTGCACACGCTAGGCCCTTGTTCTTGCAATTTTGCACACGCTAGGCCCTTGTTCTTGCAATTTTGCACACGCTAAGCCCTGTTCTTGCAATTTTGCACACGCTAGACCCTTGTTCTTGCAATTTTGCACACGCTAGGCCCTTGTTCTTGCAATTTTGCACACGCTAGGCCTTGTTCTTGCAATTTGCACACGCTAGGCCCTTGTTCTTGCAGTTTTGCACACGCTAGGCCCTTGTTCTTGCAAATTTGCACACGCTAGACCCTTGTTTTTGCAATTTTGCACACGCTAGGCCCTTGTTCTTGCAATTTTGCACACGCTAGGCCCTTGTTCTCGCAGTTTTGCACACGCTAGGCCTTGTTCTGCAATTTTGCACACGCTAGGCCCTTGTTCTTGCAATTTTGCACACGCTAGGCCTTGTTCTTGCTATTTTGCACACGCTAGGCCTTGTTCTTGCAATTTGCACACGCTAGCCCTTGTTCTTGCAATTTTGCACACGCTAGGCCCTTGTTCTTGCAATTTTGCACACGCTAGGCCCTTGTTCTTGCAATTTTGCACACGCTAGACCCTTGTTCTTGCAATTTTGCACGCCCTTGTTCTTGCAATTTTGCACACGCTAAGCCCTTGTTCTTGCTATTTTGCACACGCTAGACCTTGTTCTTGCAATTTTGCACACGCTAGGCCCTTGTTCTTGCAATTTTGCACACGCTAGGCCTTGTTCTTGCAATTTTGCACACGCTAGGCCCTTGTTCTTGCAATTTTGCACACGCTAGGCCCTTGTTCTTGCAATTTTGCACACGCTAGGCCCTTGTTTTGCTATTTTGCACACGCTAGGCCCTTGTTCTTGCATTTTGCACACGCTAGGCCCTTGTTCTTGCAATTTTGCACACGCTAGGCCTTGTTCTTGCAATTTTGCACACGCTAGGCCCTTGTTCTTGCTATTTTGCACACGCTAGGCCCTTGTTCTTGCTATTTTGCACACGCTAGGCCCTTGTTCTTGCTATTTGCACACGCTAGGCCCTTGTTCTTGCAATTTGCACACGCTAGGCCCTTGTTCTTGCATTTTGCACACGCTAGGCCCTTGTTTTGCAATTTTGCACACGCTAGGCCCTTGTTCTTGCAATTTTGCACACGCTAGGCCTTTGTTCTTGCTATTTTGCACACGCTAGCCCTTGTTCTTGCAATTTGCACACGCTAGGCCCTTGTTCTTGCAATTTGCACACGCTAGGCCCTTGTTCTTGCAGTTTTGCACACGCTAGGCCCTTGTTCTTGCAATTTGCACACGCTAGGCCCTTGTTCTTGCAATTTTGCACACGCTAGGCCCTTGTTCTTGCAATTTTGCACACGCTAGACCTTGTTCTTGCAATTTGCACACGCTAGGCCCTTGTTCTTGCATTTGCACACGCTAGGCCCTTGTTCTTGCAATTTTGCACACGCTAGGCCCTTGTTCTTGCATTTTGCACACGCTAGGCCCTTGTTTTGCAATTTTGCACACGCTAGGCCCTTGTTCTTGCAATTTTGCACACGCTAGGCCCTTGTTCTTGCTATTTTGCACACGCTAGGCCCTTGTTCTTGCAATTTTGCACACGCTAGGCCCTTGTTCTTGCAATTTTGCACACGCTAGGCCCTTGTTCTTGCAGTTTTGCACACGCTAGGCCCTTGTTCTTGCAATTTGCACACGCTAGGCCCTTGTTCTTGCAATTTTGCACACGCTAGGCCCTTGTTCTTGCAATTTTGCACACGCTAGGCCCTTGTTCTTGCAATTTTGCACACGCTAGGCCCTTGTTCTTGCAATTTTGCACACGCTAGGCCCTTGTTCTTGCAATTTTGCACACGCTAGCCCTTGTTCTTGCAATTTTGCACACGCTAGGCCCTTGTTCTTGCAATTTTGCACACGCTAGGCCCTTGTTCTTGCAATTTTGCACACGCTAGGCCCTTTTTCTTGCTATTTTGCACACGCTAGACCCTTGTTCTTGCAATTTTGCACACGCTAGGCCCTTGTCTTGCAATTTTGCACACGCTAGGCCCTTGTTCTTGCTATTTTGCACACGCTAGGCCCTTGTTCTTGCAATTTTGCACACGCTAGGCCCTTGTTCTTGCAATTTTGCACACGCTAGACCCTTGTTCTTGCAATTTTGCACACGCTAGCCCTTGTTCTTGCTATTTTGCACACGCTAGACCTTGTTTTTGCAATTTTGCACACGCTAGGCTCTTGTTCTTGCAATTTTGCACACGCTAGGCCCTTGTTCTTGCAATTTTGCACACGCTAGAACCTTGTTCTTGCTATTTTGCACACGCTAGGCCCTTGTTCTTGCAATTTTGCACATGCTAGGCCCTTGTTCTTGCAATTTTGCACACGCTAGACCCTTGTTTTTGCGATTTTGCACACGCTAGGCCCTTGTTCTTGCAATTTTGCACACGCTAGGCCTTGTTCTCGCATTTTGCACACGCTAGGCCTTGTTTCTGCAATTTTGCACACGCTAGGCCCTTGTTCTTGCAATTTTGCACACGCTAGGCCCTTGTTCTTGCTATTTTGCACACGCTAGACCCTTGTTCTTGCAAATTTTGCACATGCTAGGCCCGTGTTCTTGCAATTTTGCCACACGCTAGACCCTTGTTTTGCGATTTTGCACACGCTAGGCCCTTGTTCTTGCAATTTTGCACACGCTAGGCCCTTGTTCTCGCAAGTTTTGCACACGCTAGGCATGTGTTTCTGCCAATTTTTGCACACGCTAGGCCCTTGTTCTTGCAATTTTGCACACGCTAGGACCCTTGTTCTTGCTATTTTGCACACGCTAGGCCCTTGTTCTTGCAATTTGCACACGCTAGGCCCTTGTTCTTGCAATTTTGCACATCGGCTAGGCCCTTGTTCTTGCAGTTTTGCACACGCTAGGCCTTGTTCTTGCAATTTTGCACACGCTAGACCCTTGTTCTTGCAATTTTGCACACGCTAGGCCCTTGTTCTTGCAATTTTGCACACGCTAAGCCCTTGGTTCTCGCTAGTTTGCACACGCTAGAGACCCTTGTTCTTGCAATTTTGCACACGCTAGGCCCTTGTTCTTGCAATTTTGCACACGCTAGCCCTTATTCTTGCAATTTTGCACACGGGAGGCCCTTGTTCTTGCAGTTTTTGCACATGCTAGGCCCTTGTTCTTGCAATTTTGCACACGCTAGACCCTTGTTTTTGCGATTTTGCACACGCTAGGCCCTTGTTCTTGCAATTTTGCACACGCTAGGCCCTTGTTCTTGCAGTTTTGCACACGCTAGGCCCTTGTTCTTGCAATTTTGCACACGCTAGACCCTTGTTCTTGCAATTTTGCACGGCCCTTGTTCTTGCAATTTTGCACACGCTAAGCCCTTGTTCTCGCTATTTTGCACACGCTAGACCCTTGTTCTTGCAATTTTGCACACGCTAGGCCCTTGTTCTTGCAATTTTGCACACGCTAGGCCCTTGTTCTTGCAATTTTGCACACGTAGGCCCTTGTTCTTGCAGTTTTGCACATGCTAGGCCCTTGTTCTTGCAATTTTGCACACTGCTAGACCTTGTTTTTGCGATTTTGCACACGCTAGGCCCTTGTTCTTGCAATTTTGCACACGCTAGGCCCTTGTTCTTGCAATTTTGCACACGCTAGGCCCTTGTTCTTGCATTTTGCACACGCTAGGCCCTTGTTCTTGCAATTTTGCACACGCTAGGCCCTTGTTCTTGCAATTTGCACACGCTAGGCCCTTGTTCTTGCTATTTTGCACACGCTAGGCCCTTGTTCTTGCAATTTTGCACACGCTAGGCCCTTGTTCTTGCAATTTTGCACACGCTAGGCCCTTGTTCTTCTATTTTGCACACGCTAGGCCCTTGTTCTTGCAATTTTGCACACGCTAGGCCCTTGTTCTTGCAATTTGCACCGCCCTTGTTCTTGCAATTTTGCACACGCTAGGCCCTTGTTCTTGCTATTTGCACACGCTAGACCTTGTTCTTGCAATTTTGCACACGCTAGGCCCTTGTTCTTGCAATTTTGCACACGCTAGGCCCTTGTTCTTGCTTTTTGCACACGCTAGACCCTTGTTCTTGCAATTTTGCACACGCTAGGCCCTTGTTCTTGCAATTTTGCACACGCTAGACCCTGGTTCTTGCAATTTTGCACACTTTATGCCCTGGTTCTTGCTATTTTTGCACACGCTAGACCTGTTTTTGCAATTTGCACACGCTAGGCTCTTGTTCTTGCAATTTTGCACACGCTAGGCCCTTGTTCTTGCAATTTTGCACACGCTAGAACCTTGTTCTTGCTATTTGCACACGCTAGACCCTTGTTCTTGCAATTTTGCACATGCTAGGCCCTTGTTCTTGCAATTTTGCACACGCTAGACCCTTGTTTTTTGCGATTTTGCACACGCTAGGCCCTTGTTCTTGCAATTTTGCACACGCTAGGGACCTTGTTCTCGCAGTTTAGTTGCACACGCTAGGCATGTGTTTCTGCAATTTTGCACACGACTAGGCCCTTGTTCTTGCAATTTTGCACACGCTAGGCACCTTGTTTCTTGCTTATTTTGCACACGCTAGACCCTTGTTCTTGCAATTTTGCACACATGCTAGGCCCTGTTCTTGCAATTTTGCACACGCTATAGACCCTTGTTCTTGCGATTTTGCACACGCTAGGCCCTTGTTCTTGCAATTTTGCACACGCTAGGCCCTTGTTCTTGCAATTTTGCACACGCTAGGCCTTGTTTTCTGCAATTTGCACACGCTAGGCCCTTGTTCTTGCAATTTTGCACACGCTAGGCCCTTGTTCTTGCTATTTTGCACACGCTAGGCCTTGTTCTTGCAATTTTGCACACGCTAGGCCCTTGTTCTTGCAATTTTGCACACGCTAGGCCCTTGTTCTTGCAGTTTTGCACACGCTAGGCCCTTGTTCTTGCAATTTTGCACACGCTAGACCCTTGTTCTTGCAATTTTGCACACGCTAGGCCCTTGTTCTTGCAATTTTGCACACGCTAGGCCCTTGTTCTTGCTATTTTGCACACGCTAGACCCTTGTTCTTGCAATTTTGCACACGCTAGGCCCTTGTTCTTGCAATTTTGTCACACGCTAGGGCCCTTGTTCTTGCAATTTTGCACACGGTAGGCCCTTGTTCTTGCAGTTTTGCACATGCTAGGCCCTTGTTCTTGCAATTTTGCACACGCTAGACCCTTGTTTTTGCGATTTTGCACACGCTAGGCCCTTGTTCTTGCACTTTTGCACACGCTAGGCCCTTGTTCTTGCAGTTTTGCACACGCTAGGCCCTTGTTCTTGCAATTTTGCACACGCTAGACCCTTGTTCTTGCAATTTGCACACGCTAGGCCTTTGTTCTTGCAATTTTGCACACGCTAAGCCCTTGTTCTCGCTATTTTGCACACGCTAGACCCTTGTTCTTGCAATTTTGCACACGCTAGCAGGCCTTGTTCTTGCAATTTTGCACACGCTAGGCCCTTGTTCTTGCAATTTTGCACACGGTAGGCCCTTGTTCTTGCAGTTTTGCACATGCTAGGCCCTTGTTCTTGCAATTTTGCACACGCTAGACCCTTGTTTTTGCGATTTTGCACACGCTAGGCCCTTGTTCTTGCAATTTTGCACACGCTAGGCCCTTGTTCTTGCAATTTTGCACACGGTAGGCCCTTGTTCTTGCAGTTTTGCACATGCTAGGCCTTGTTTCTTGCAATTTGCACACGCTAGGCCTGTTCTTGCAATTTTGCACACGCTAGGCCCTTGTTTCTTGCTATTTTGCACACGCTAGGGCCCTGTTCTTGCAATTTTGCACACGCTAGGGGAGCCCTTGTTCTTGCAATTTTGCACACGCTAGGGCCCTTGTTAGTCTAGTTTTGCACACGCTAGGCCCTTGTTCTTGCAATTTTGCACACGCTAGACCCCTTGTTCTTGCAATTTTGCACCGCCCTTGTTCTTGCAATTTTGCACACGGCTAAGCCCTTGTTCTCGCTATTTTGCACACCCTAGACCCTTGTTATTGCAATTTTGCACATGCTAGGCCCTTGTTCTTGCAATTTTGCACACGCTAGGCCCTTGTTCTGCACTTTTGCACACGCTAGGCCCTTGTTCTTGCAATTTGCACACGCTAGGCCCTTGTTTCTTGCAATTTTGCACACGCTAGGCCCTTGTTCTTGCAATTTTGCACACGCTAGGCCTTGTTCTTGCTATTTTGCACACGCTAGGCCCTTGTTCTTGCAGTTTTGCACACGCTAGGCCCTTGTTCTTGCAATTTTGCACACGCTAGGCCCTTGTTCTTGCAATTTTCACACGCTAGGCCCTTGTTCTTGCAATTTTGCACACGCTAGGCCCTTGTTCTTGCAATTTTGCACGCTAGCCCTTGTTCTTGCAATTTTGCACACGCTAGGCCCTTGTTCTTGCATTTTGCACACGCTAGGCCTTGTTCTTGCAATTTTGCACACGCTAGGCCCTTGTTCTTGCAATTTTGCACACGCTAGGCCCTTGTTCTTGCAATTTTGCACACGCTAGACCCTTGTTCTTGCTATTTTGCACACGCTAGGCCCTTGTTCTTGCAATTTTGCACACGCTAGGCCCTTGTTCTTGCAATTTTGCACACGCTAGGCCCTTGTTTTGCAATTTTGCACACGCTAGGCCCTTGTTCTTGCAATTTTGCACACGCTAGGCCCTTGTTCTTGCAATTTTGCACACGCTAGGCCCTTGTTCTTGCAATTTTGCACACGCTACGCTAGGCCCTTGTCTTGCAATTTTGCACACGCTAGGCCCTTGTTCTTGCAGTTTTGCACACGCTAGGCCCTTGTTCTTGCAATTTTGCACACGCTAGGCCCTTGTTCTTGCAATTTTGCACACGCTAGGCCCTTGTTCTTGCAATTTTGCACACGCTAGGCCTTGTTCTTGCAATTTGCACACGCTAGGCCCTTGTTCTTGCAATTTGCACACGCTAGGCCCTTGTTCTTGCAATTTGCACACGCTAGGCCCTTGTTCTTGCTATTTTGCACACGCTAGGCCCTTGTCTTGCAATTTTGCACACGCTAGGCCCTTGTTCTTGCAATTTTGCACACGCTAGGCCCTTGTTCTTGCAATTTTGCACACGCTAGGCCCTTGTTCTTGCATTTTGCACACGCTAGGCCCTGTTCTTGCAGTTTTGCACACGCTAGGCCCTTGTTCTTGCAGTTTTGCAGACGCTAGGCCCTTGTTCATGCAATTTTGCACACGCTAGGCCCTTGTTCTTGCAGTTTTTCACACGCTAGGCCCTTGTTCTTGCTATTTTGCACACGACAGGCCCTTGTTCTTGCAATTCTGCACACGCTAGGCCCTTGTTCTTGCAATTTTGCACACGCTAGGCCCTTGTTCTTGCAGTTTTGCACACGCTAGGCCCTTGTTCTTGCAATTTTACACACGCTAGGCCCTTGTTCTTGCTTTTTTGCACACACTAGACCCTTGTTCTTGCTATTTTGCACACGCTAGGCCCTTGTTCTTGCAATTTTGCACACGCTAGGCCCTTGTTCTTGCAGTTTTGCACACGCTAGGCCCTTGTTTATGCAATTTTGCACACGCTAGGCCCTTGTTCTTGCAATTTTTCACACGCTAGGCCCTTGTTCTTGCTATTTTGCACACAATAGGACCTTGTTCTTGCAATTCTGCACACGCTAGGCCCTTGTTCTTGCAAGTTTGCACACGCTAGGCCCTTGTTCTTGCAGTTTTGCACACGCTAGGCCCTTGTTCTTGCAATTTTGCACACGCTAGGCCCTTGTTCTTGCTATTTTGCACACGCTAGACCCTTGTTCTTGCAATTTTGCACACGCTAGGCCCTTGTTTGCAATTTTGCACATGCTAGGCCCTTGTTCTTGCTATTTTGCACACGCTAGACCCTTGTTCTTGCAATTTTGCACACGCTAGGCCCTTGTTCTTGCAATTTTGCACACGCTAGACCCTTGTTCTTGCAATTTTGCACACGTTATGCCCTGGTTCTTGCTATTTTGCACACGCTAGACCTTGTTCTTGCAATTTTGCACACGCTAGGCCCTTGTTCTTGCAATTTTGCACACGCTAGGCCCTTGTTCTTGCTATTTTGCACACGCTAGACCCTTGTTCTTGCAATTTTGCACATGCTAGGCCCTTGTTCTTGCAATTTTGCACACACTAGACCCTTGTTTTTGCGATTTTGCACACGCTAGGCCCTGTTCTTGCAATTTTGCACACGCTAGGCCCTTGTTTCCTCGCAGTGTTTGCACACGCTAGGCATTTGTTTCTGCAATTTTGCACACGCTAGGCCCTTGTTCTTGCAAATTTTGCACACGCTAGGCCCTTGTTCTTGCTATTTTGCACACGCTAGGCCCCTTGTTCTTGCAATTTTGCACACGCTAGGCCTTGTTCCTGCAATTTTGCACACGCTAGGCCTTGTTTCTTGCACTTTTGCATTCGCTAGGCCCTTGTTCTTGCAATTTTGCACACGCAAGACCCTTGTTCTTGCAATTTGCACACGCTAGGCCCTTGTTCTTGCAATTTGCACACGCTAAGCCCCTGTTCTTGCTATTTGCAACCCCTAGACCCTTGTTTATTGCAATTTTGCACATGCTAGGCCCTTGTTCTTGCAATTTTGCACACGCTAGGCCCTTGTTCTTGCACTTCTGCACACGCTTGGCCCTTGTTCTTGCAATTTTGCACACGGTAGGCCCTTGTTCTTGCAATTTTGCACACGCTAGGCCCTTGTTCTTGCAATTTTGCACCACGCTAGGCCCTTGTTCTTGCAAATTTTACACACGCTAGGCCCTTGTTCTTGCAGTTTTGCACACGCTAGGCCCTTGTTTATGCAATTTTGCACACGCTAGGCCCTTGTTTCTTGCAATTTTTCACACGCTAGGCCCTTGTTCTTTGCAATTTTGCACACGATAGGCCCTTGTTCTTGCAATTCTCCGCACGCTAGGCCCTTGTTCTTGCAATTTTGCACACGCTAGGCCCTTGTTCTTGCAGTTTTGCACACGCTAGGCCCTTGTTCTTGCAATTTTGCACAAGGTAGGCCCTTGTTCTTGCTATTTTGCACACGCTAGACCCTTGTTCTTGCAATTTTGCACACGCTAGGCCCTTGTTCTTGCAATTTTGCACACACTAGGCCCTTGTTCTTGCAATTTTGCACACGCTAGGCCCTTGTTCTTGCTGTTTTGCACACGCTAGGCCCTTGTTCTTGCAGTTTTGCACACGCTAGGCCCTTGTTTATGCAATTTTGCACACGCTAGGCCCTTGTTCTTGCAATTTTTCACACGCTAGGCCCTTGTTCTTGCAATTTTGCACACGATAGGCCCTTGTTCTTGCAATTCTCTGCACGCTAGGCCCTTGTTCTTGCAATTTTGCACACGCTAGGCCTCTGTTCTTGCAGTTTTGCACACGCTAGGCCCTTGTTCTTGCAATTTTGCACACGGTAGGCCCTTGTTCTTGCTATTTTGCACACACTAGACCCTTGTTCTTGCTTTTTTGCACACGCTAGGCCCTTGTTCTTACAATTTTACACACGCTAGGCCCTTGTTCTTGCAGTTTTGCATACGCTAGGCCCTTGTTTATGCAATTTTGCACACGCTAGGCCCTTGTTCTTGCAATTTTTCACACGCTAGGCCCTTGTTCTTGCTATTTTGCACACAATAGGCCCTTGTTCTTGTAATTCTGCACACGCTAGGCCCTTGTTCTTGCAAGTTTGCACACGCTAGGCCCTTGTTCTTGCAGTTTTGCACACGCTAGGCCCTTGTTCTTGCAATTTTGCACACGCTAGGCCCTTCTTCTTGCTATTTTGCACACGCTAGACCCTTGTTCTTGCAATTTTGCACACGCTAGGCCCTTGTTTGCAATTTTGCACACGCTAGGCCCTTGTTCTTGCTATTTTGCACACGCTAGACCCTTGTTCTTGCAATTTTGCACACGCTAGGCCCTTGTTCTTGCAATTTTGCACACGCTAGACCCTTGTTCTTGCAATTCTGCACACGTAATGCCCTGGTTCTTGCTATTTTGCATACGCTAGACCTTGTTTTTGCGATTTTGCACACGCTAGGGCCCTTGTTCTTGCAATTTTGCACACGCTAGGCCCTTGTTCTCGCAGTTTTGCACACGCTAGGCATTTGTTTCTGCAATTTTGCACACGCTAGGCCCTTGTTCTTGCAATTTTGCACACGCTAGGCCCTTGTTCTTGCTATTTTGCACACGCTAGGCCCTTGTTCTTGCAATTTGCACACGCTAGGCCCTTGTTCTTGCAATTTTGCACACGCTAGGCCCTTGTTCTTGCAGTTTTGCACACGCTAGGCCCTTGTTCTTGCAATTTTGCACACGCAAGACTTTGTTCTTGCAATTTTGCACACGCTAGGCCCTTGTTCTTGCAATTTTGCACACGCTAAGCCTTTGTTCTTGCTATTTTGCACACCCTAGACCCTTGTTATTGCAATTTTGCACATGCTAGGGCCCTTGTTCTTGCAATTTTGCACACGCTAGGCCCTTGTTCTTGCACTTTTGCACACGCTTGGCCCTTGTTCTTGCAATTTTGCACACGCTAGGCCCTTGTTCTTGCAATTTTGCACACGCTAGGCCCTTGTTCTTGCAATTTTGCACACGCTAGGCCCTTGTTCTTGCTGTTTTGCACACGCTAGGCCCTTGTTATTGCAGTTTTGCACACGCTAGGCCCTTGTTTATGCAATTTTGCACACGCTAGGCCCTTGTTCTTGCAATTTTTCACACGCTAGGCCCTTGTTCTTGCAATTTTGCACACGATAGGCCCTTGTTCTTGCAATTCTCCGCACGCTAGGCCCTTGTTCTTGCAATTTTGCACACGCTAGGCCCTTGTTCTTGCAGTTTTTGCACACGCTAGGCCCTTGTTCTTGCAATTTTGCACACGGTAGGCCTTGTTCTTGCTATTTTGCACACGCTAGGACCCTTGTTCTTGCTATTTTGCACACGCTAGGCCCTTGTTCTTACAATTTTACACACGCTAGGCCCTTGTTCTTGCAGTTTTGCATACGCTAGGCCCTTGTTTATGCAATTTTGCACACGCTAGGCCCTTGTTCTTGCAATTTTTCACACGCTAGGCCCTTGTTCTTGCTATTTTGCACACAATAGGCCCCTTGTTCTTGCAATTCTGCACACGCTAGGCCCTGTTCTTGCAAGTTTGCACACGCTAGGCCCTTGTTCTTGCAGTTTTGCACACGCTAGGCCCTTGTTCTTGCAATTTTGCACACGCTAGGCCCTTCTTCTTGCTATTTTGCACACGCTAGACCCTTGTTCTTGCAATTTTGCACACGCTAGGCCCTTGTTTGCAATTTTGCACACGCTAGGCCCTTGTTCTTGCTATTTTGCACACGCTAGACCCTTGTTCTTGCAATTTTGCACACGCTAGGCCCTTGTTCTTGCAATTTTGCACACGCTAGACCCTTGTTCTTGCAATTCTGCACACGTAATGCCCTGGTTCTTGCTATTTTGCACACGCTAGACCTTGTTTTTGCGATTTTGCACACGCTAGGCCCTTGTTCTTGCAATTTTGCACACGCTAGGCCCTTGTTCTCGCAGTTTTGCACACGCTAGGCATTTGTTTCTGCAATTTTGCACACGCTAGGCCCTTGTTCTTGCAATTTTGCACACGCTAGGCCCTTGTTCTTGCTATTTTGCACACGCTAGGGCCCTTGTTCTTGCAATTTTGCACACGCTAGGCCCTTGTTCTTGCAATTTTGCACACGCTAGGCCCTTGTTCTTGCAGTTTTGCACACGCTAGGCCCTTGTTCTTGCAATTTTGCACACGCAAGACCTTTGTTCTTGCAATTTTGCACACGCTAGGCCCTTGTTCTTGCAATTTTGCACACGCTAAGCCCTTGTTCTTGCTATTTTGCACACCCTAGACCCTTGTTATTGCAATTTTGCACATGCTAGGCCCTTGTTCTTGCAATTTTGCACACGCTAGGCCCTTGTTCTTGCACTTTTGCACACGCTTGGCCCTTGTTCTTGCAATTTTGCACACGCTAGGCCCTTGTTCTTGCAATTTTGCACACGCTAGGCCCTTGTTCTTGCAATTTTGCACACGCTAGGCCCTTGTTCTTGCTGTTTTGCACACGCTAGGCCCTTGTTATTGCAGTTTTGCACACGCTAGGCCCTTGTTTATGCAATTTTGCACACGCTAGGCCCTTGTTCTTGCAATTTTTCACACGCTAGGCCCTTGTTCTTGGAATTTTGCACACGATAGGCCCTTGTTCTTGCAATTCTCCGCACGCTAGGCCCTTGTTCTTGCAATTTTGCACACGCTAGGCCCTTGTTCTTGCAGTTTTGCACATGCTAGGCCCTTGTTCTTGCAATTTTGCACACGGTAGGCCCTTGTTCTTGCTATTTTGCACACGCTAGACCCTTGTTCTTGCTATTTTGCACACGCTAGGCCCTTGTTCTTACAATTTTGCACACGCTAGGCCCTTGTTCTTGCAGTTTTGCACACGCTAGGCCCTTGTTTATGCAATTTTGCACACGCTAGGCCTTTGTTCTTGCAATTTTGAACACGCTAGGCCCTTGTTCTTGCTATTTTGCACACGATAGGCCCTTGTTCTTGCAATTCTGCACACGCTAGGCCCTTGTTCTTGCAATTTTGCACACGCTAGGCCCTTGTTCTTGCAGTTTTGCACACGCTAGGCCCTTGTTCTTGCAATTTTGCACACACTAGGCCCTTGTTCTTGCTATTTTGCACACACTAGACCCTTGTTCTTGCTATTTTGCACACGCTAGGCCCTTGTTCTTGCAATTTTGCACACGCTAGGCCCTTGTTCTTGCAGTTTTGCACACGCTAGGCCTTGTTTATGCAAGTTTGCACACGCTAGGCCCTTGTTCTTGCAATTTTTCACACGCTAGGCCCTTGTTCTTGCTATTTTGCACACAATAGGCCCTTGTTCTTGCAATTCTGCACAAGCTAGGCCCTTGTTCTTGCAATTTTGCACACGCTAGGCCCTTGTTCTTGCAGTTTTGCACACGCTAGGCCCTTGTTCTTGCAATTTTGCACACGCTAGGCCCTTGTTCTTGCTATTTTGCACACGCTAGACCCTTGTTCTTGCAATTTTGCACACGCTAGGCCCTTGTTTTTGCAATTTTGCACACGCTAGGCCCTTGTTCTTGCTATTTTGCACACGCTAGACCCTTGTTCTTGCAATTTTGCACACCCTAGGCCCTTGTTCTTGCAATTTTGCACACGCTAGTCCCTTGTTCTTGCAATTTTGCACACGTTATGCCCTTGTTCTTGCTTTTTTGCACACGCTAGACCCTTGTTCTTGCAATTTTGCACACGCTAGGCCCTTGTTCTTGCAATTTTGCACACGCTAGGCCCTTGTTCTTCCAATTTTGCACACGCTAGGCCCTTGTTCTTGCTATTTTGCACACGCTAGACCCTTGTTCTTGCAATTTTGCACACGCTAGGCCCTTGTTCTTGCAATTTTGCACACACTAGACCCTTGTTTTTGCGATTTTGCACACGCTAGGCCCTTGTTCTTGCAATTTTGCACACGCTAGGCCCTTGTTCTTGCAATTTTGCACACGCTAGGCCCTTGTTCTTTCAATTTTGCACACGCTTGACCCTTGTTCTTGCAAATTTGCACACGTTATGCCCTTGTTCTTGCTATTTGGCACACGCTTGACCCTTGTTCTTGCAATTTTGCACACGCTAGGCCCTTGTTCTTGCAATGTTGCACACGCTAGGCCCTTTTTCTTGCAATTTTGCACACGCTAGGCCCTTGTTCTTGCTATTTTGCACACACTAGACCCTTGTTCTTGCAATTTTGCACACGCTAGGCCCTTGTTCTTGCAATTTTGCACACGCTAGACCCTTGTTTTTGCGATTTTGCACACGCTAGGCTCTTGTTCTTGCAATTTCGCACACGCTAGGCCCTTGTTCTCGCAGTTTTGCACACGCTAGGCCCTTGTTCTTGCAATTTTGCACACGCTAGGCCCTTGTTCTTGCTATTTTGCACACCCTAGACCCTTGTTCTTGCAATTTTGCACACGCTAGGCCCTTGTTCTTGCAATTTTGCACACGCTATGCCCTTGTTCTTGCACTTTTGCACACGCTTGGCCCTTGTTCTTGCAATTTTGCACACGCTAGGCCCTTGTTCTTGCAATTTTGCACACGCTAGGCCCTTGTTGTTGCAATTTTGCACACGCTAGGCCCTTGTTCTTGCAGTTTTGCACACGCTAGGCCCTTGTTCTTGCTATTTTGCACACGCTAGGCCCTTGTTCTTGCAATTTTGCACACGCTAGACCCTTGTTCTTGCAATTTTGCACACGCTAGGCCCTTGTTCTTGCAATTTTGCACACGCTAGGCCCTTGTTCTTCCAATTTTGCACACGCTAGGCCCTTGTTCTTGCGATTTTGCACACGCTAGGCCCTTGTTCTTGCAATTTTGCACACGCTAGGCCCTTGTTCTTGCAGTTTTGCACACGCTAGGCCCTTGTTCTTCCAGTTTTGCACACGCTAGGCCCTATTCTTGCAGTTTTGCACACGGTAGGCCCTTGTTCTTGCAGTTTTGCAAACGCTAGGCCCTTGTTCTTGCAATACTGCACAAGCTAGGCCCTTGTTCTTGCAATTTTGCACATGCTAGGCCCTTGTTCTTGCAGTTTTGCACACGCTAGACCCTTGTTCTTGCAATTTTGCACACGCTAGGCCCTTGTTCTTGCAATTTTGCACACGCTAGGCCCTTGTTTTTGCAATTTTGCACACGCTAGGCCCTTGTTCTTGCAATTTTGCACACGCTAGACCCTTGTTCTTGCAATTTTGCACACGCTAGGCCCTTGTTCTTGCAATTTTGCACACGCTAGACCCTTGTTCTTGCGATTTTGCACACGCTAGGCCCTTGTTCTTGCGATTTTGCACACGCTAGGCCCTTGTTCTCACAGTTTTGCACACGCTAGGCCCTTGTTTCTGCAATTTTGCACACGCTAGGCCCTTGTTCTTGCAATTTTGCACACGCTAGGCCCTTGTTCTTGTAATTTTGCACACGCTAGGCCCTTGTTCTTGCAATTTTGCACACGCTAGGCCCTTGTTATTGCAATTTTGCACACGCTAGGCCCTTGTTCTTGCAGTTTTACACACGCTAGGCCCTTGTACTTGCAATTTTGCACACGCTAGACCCTTGTTCTTGCAATTTTGCACGCGCTAGGCCCTTGTTCTTGCAATTTTGCACACGCTAGGGCCTTGTTCTTGCAATTTTGACACCTAGACCCTTGTTCTTGCAATTTTGCACACGCTAGGATCCCTTGTTCTTGCAATTTTGCACACGCTAGGCGAGGCCCTTGTTCTTGCCTTTGCACACGCTTAGCCTTGTTCTTGCAAGTTTGCACACGCTAGGCCCTTGTTCTTGCAATTTTGCACACGCTAGGGCCCTTGTTCTTGCATTTTGCACACGCTAGGCCCTTGTTCTTGGCAGTTTTTGCACACGCTAGGCCCTTGTTCTTGCAGTTTTGCACACGCTAGGGCCCTTGTTCTTGCTATTTTGCACACGCTAGGCTCTTGTTCATTGCAATTCTCCACACCTAGGGCCCTTGTTCTTGCAATTTTGCACACGCTAGGCCCTTGTTCTTGCAGTTTTGCACAAGCTAGGCCCTTGTTCTTGGCATTTTGCACACGGTAGGGCCCTTGTTCTTGCATTTTGCACACGCTAGGCCCTTGTTTCTTGCAATTTTGCACATGTTAGGCCCTTGTTCTTGCAGTTTTGCACACGCTAGACCCTTGTTCTTGCAATTTTGCACACGCTAGGCCCTTGTTTTTGCAATTTTGCACACGCTAGGCCCTTGTTCTTGCAGTTTTGCACACGCTAGACCCTTGTTCTTGCAATTTTGCACATGCTAGGCCCTTGTTCTTCCAATTTTGCATACGCCAGGCCCTTGTTTTTGCAATTTTGCACACGCTAGGCCCTTGTTCTTGCTATTTTGCACATGCTAGACCTTTGTTGTTGCAATTTTGCACACGCTAGGCCCTTGTTCTTGCTATTTTGCACACTCTAGACCCTTGTTCTTGCAATTTTTCACATGCTAGGCCCTTGTTCTTGCAATTTTGCACACGCTAGGCCCTTGTTCTTGCAATTTTGCACACGCTAGGCCCTTGTTCTTGCAATTTTGCACATGCTAGGCCCTTGTTCTTGCAATTTTGCACACGCAAGTCCCTTGTTTTAGCAATTTTGCACACGCTATGCCCTTGTTCTTGCAACCTTGCACACGCTAGGCCCTTGTTTTTGCAATTTTGCACACGCTAGGCCCTTGTTCTTGCAATTTTGCACACGCTAGGCCCTTGTTTTTGCTATTTTGCACACGCTAGACTCTTGTTCTTGCAATTTTGCACACACTAGGCCCTTGTTCTTGCAATTTTGCACACACTAGGCCCTTGTTCTTGCAATTTTGCACACGCTAGGCCCAGGTTCTTGCAATTTTGCACATGGTAGGCCCTTGTTCTTGCAATTTTGCACACGCAAGACCCTTGTTCTTGCAATTTTGCACACGCTATGCCCTTGTTCTTGCTATTTTGCACATGCTAGACCCTTGTTCTTGCAATTTTGCACATGCTAGGCCCTTGTTCTTGCAATTTTGCACACGCTAGGCCCTTCTTCTTGCAATTTTGCACACGCTAGGCCCTTGTTCTTGCAATTTTGCACATGCTAGGCCCTTGTTCTTGCAATTTTGCACACCCAAGTCCCTTGTTTTAGCAATTTTGCACACGCTATGCCCTTGTTCTTGCAACCTTGCACACGCTAGGCCCTTGTTTTTGCAATTTTGCACACGCTAGGCCCTTGTTCTTGCAATTTTGCACACGCTAGGCCCTTGTTTTTGCTATTTTGCACACGCTAGACTCTTGTTCTTGCAATTTTGCACACACTAGGCCCTTGTTCTTGCAATTTTGCACACACTAGGCCCTTGTTCTTGCAATTTTGCACACGCTAGGCCCAGGTTCTTGCAATTTTGCACATGGTAGGCCCTTGTTCTTGCAATTTTGCACACGCAAGACCCTTGTTCTTGCAATTTTGCACACGCTATGCCCTTGTTCTTGCTATTTTGCACACGCTAGGCCCTTGTTTTTGCAATTTTGCCTGGTCCAGGAGCTTGCCTGGTCCAGGAGCTTGCCTGGTCCAGGAGCTTGCTTGGTCCAGGAGCTTGTCCGGGCTAGGAGCTTGCCTCGTCCAGAAGCTTGCCTAGTCCAGGAGCTTCTTTGGTCCAGAAGCCTGCCTGGTCCAAGCGCTTGCCTGGTCCAAGAGCGTGCCTGGTCCAAGAGCTTGCGTGGTCTAGGATCTTGCCTAATCCAGGAGCTTGCCTCGTCTAGGAGCTTGCCTGGTCCAGGAGCTTGCCTGGACCAGGAGCTTGCCTGGTCCAGGAGCTTGCCTGGTCCAGGATCTTGCTTGGTCCAGAAGCTTGCCTGGTCCAAGAGCTTGCCTGGTCCACGAGCTTGCCTGGTCCAGGAGCTTGCGTGGTCCAGGAGCTTGCCTGGTCCAAGAGCTTGCCTGGTCTAGGAGCATGCCTGGTCCACGAGCATGCCTGGTCAAGGAGCTTGCTTGGTCCTGAAGCTTGCGTGGTCCAAGAGCTTGCCTAGTTCGGGAGCGTGCCTAGTCCAAGAGCTTGCCTGGTCTAGGAGCTTGCGTGGTCCAGGAGCGTCCCTGGTCCAAGAGCTTGCCTGATCCAGGAGCTTGCCTTGTCCAAGAGCTTGCCTAGTCCAAGAGCTTGCCTGGTCCAGGAGCTTGCGTGGTCCACGAGCTTGCCGGGTCCAAGAGCTTGCCTGGTCCAGGAGCTTGCTTGGTCCTGGAGCCTGCCTGGTCCAGGAGCTTGCCTGGTCCGAAAGCTTGCCTGGTCCAAGAGCATTCCTGGTCCACGAGTTTGCCAGGTCCAAGAGCTTGCCTGGTCCAGGAGCTTACCTTGTGTAGGAGCTTGCCTGGTCCAGGAGCGTGCCTGGTTCAAAAGCTTGCCTGGTCCAGGAGCTTGCCTGGTCCTAGAGCTTGCGTGGTCCTGGAGCTTGCCTGGTTCAGGAGCTTGCCTGTTCCAGGAGCGTGCCTGGTCCATGAGCTTGCCTTGTCCAGGAGCTTGCCTGGTCAGGAGCTTGCCTTGACCAGTAGCGTACCTGGTCCAAGTTTGCGCCTGGTCCAGGAGCTTGCTTGGTCCAGAAGCTTGCATGGTCCAAGAGCTTGCCTAGTTCAGGAGCGTGCCTAGTCGAAGAGCTTGCCTGGTCTATGAGCTTGCCTGGTCCAGGAGCGTGCCTGGTCCAGGAGCTTGCCTGTTCTAGGAGCTTGCCTTGTCCAAGAGCTTGCCTAGACCAGAAGCTTGCCTGGTCCACGAGCCTCCCTGGTCCAGAAGCTTGCCTGGTCCAAGAGCTTGCCTGGTCCAAGAGCTTGCGTGGTCTAGGAGCTTGCCTGGTCCTGGAGCGTTCCTGGTCCAGAAGCTTGCCTGGTCTAAGAAATTGCCAAGTCCAGGAGCGTGGCTGGTCCACGAGCTTGCATGGTCCAGGAGCTTGCCTGGTACACGAGGTTGCCTTATCTAGGAGCTTGCCTGGTCCAGGAGCGTGCATAGTACAGGAGCTTGCCTGGTCCAGGAGCTTGCCTGGTTCAGGAGCTTGCCTGGTCCAGGAGCTTGCCTGGTCCAGGAGCTTGCGTGTTCCAAAAGCGTGCCTGGTCCAGGAGCTTGCCTTGTCCGGGAGCTTTCTTGGTCCGTTAGCTTGCTTGGTCCAGGAGCTTGCCCGGTCCAGGAGCTTTCCTGGTCCAAGAGCTTGCCTGGTCCAGGAGCTTGCCTGATCTAGGAGATTGCCTGGTCCTGGAGCTTGCTTGGTCCAGAAGCGTGCCTGGTCCAAGAGCTTGTTTTTGCCACGAGCGTGCCTGGTCCAAGAGCTTGCGTGGTCCTAGAGCTTGCCTTGTCCAAGAGCTTGCATGGTCCAGGAGCGTGCCTAGTCCATAAGCGTGCCTGGTCCAGGAGCTTGCCTTGTCCAGGAGCTTGCCGGGTCTAGTAGCTTGCCTGGTCCAGGAGCGTGCCTGGTCCACGAGCTTGCCTGGTCCAAGAGCGTGCCTGGTCCACGAGCCTGCCTGGTCCAAGAGCTTGCCTTGTCCAGGAACGTGCCTGGTCCACGAGCTTGCCTGGTCCAAGATCTTGCCTGGAATAGGAGCGTGCCTGGTCCACGAGTTTGCTCGGTCCAGGAGCTTGTTTGGTCCAGGAGCTTGCCTGGTCTAGGAGCTTGCGTGGTCCAGGAGCGTGCCTTGTTCAGGAGCTTGCGTGGTCCAGGAGCTTGCCTGGTCCAGGAGAGTGCCTGATCCACGAGCCTGCCTGGTCCAAGAGCTTGCCTGGTCCAAGAGCGTGCCTGGTCCACGAGCATGCCTGGTCCAGGAGCTTGCCTGGTCAAGGAGCTTGTCTTGTCCAAGAGCTTGCCTGGTCCAGGAGCTTGCCTGGTCCACGAGCTTGCCTCGTTGTGGAGCTTGCTTGGTCCAGAAGCTTGCCTGGTCCAAGAGCTTGCCTGGTCTAGGAGCTTGCCTGGTCTAGGAGCTTGCGTGGCCTAGGAGCGTGCCTGGTCCACGAGCCTGCGTGGTCCAGGAGCTTGCCTGGTCTGGGAGCTTGTACGGTCCAAGAGCTTTCCTGATCCAGGAGCTTGCTTGGTCCAGGAGCTTGCCTGGTACAAGAGCTTGCCTGGTCCAGAAGCTTGCCTGGTCCAAGAGCTTGCCTGGTCCAAGAGCTTGTCTGGTCTAGGAACTTGCCTGGTCGAGGAGCTTGCCTAGTCCGGGAGCTTGCCTAGTCCAGGAGCTTGCCTGGTCCAGGAGCGTGCCTGGTCCATGAGCTTGCCTGGTCCAAGGGCTTGTCTGGTCTAGGAGCTTGCCTGGTCCTGAAGCTTGCCTGATCCGGGAGCGTGCCTTGTCCAGGAGCGTGCCTGGTCCACGAGCGTGCCTGGTCCAGGAGCTCGCGTGGTCTAGGAGCTTGCCTGATCCAGGAGCTTGCCTGGTCCAAGAGCTTGCTTGGTCCACGAGCCTGCCTGGTCCAAGAGCTGGCCTCGTCCAGGAGCGTGCCCGGTCCACGAGCGTGCCTGGTCCTGGAGCTAGCCTGGTACTGGAGCTTACCTGGTCCAGGAGCTTGCCTGGTCCAAGAGCTTGCCTGGTCCAGGAGCTTGCCTGGTCCATGAGCTTGCCTGGTTCTGGAGCTTGCTTGGTCCAGAAGCTTGCCTGGTCGAGCTTGCCTGGTCCAGGAGCCTGCCTGGTCCAGGAGCTTGCGTGGTCCAGGAGCTTGCCTGGTCCGGGAGCGTGCCTGGTCCACGAGCAGGCCTGGTCCAGGAGCTTGCCTGGTCCAGAAGCGTGCCTGGTCCACGAGCCTGTCCAGTCCAAGAGCTTGCCTGGTCCAAGAGCGTGCCTGGTCCACGAGCGTGCCTGGTCCTGTAGCTTGCCTGGTCCATGAGTTTGCCTGGTCCCGGAGCTTGCCTGGTCCAGCAGCTTGCTTGGTCCAGGAGCATGCGTGGATCAAGAGCTTGCCTGGTCCGGGAGCTTTCCTAGTCCAGGAGCTTGCGTGGTCCAGGAGCTTGCTTGGTCCAGGAGCATGCTTGGTTCAAGAGCTTGCCTGGTCCAGGAGCTTGCCTGGTCCAGGAGCTTGCCTGGTCCAAGAGCTTGCCTGGTCCAGGAGCTTGCATGGGCCACGAGCTTGCCTGGTCCACGAGCTTGCCTGGTTGTGGAGCTTGCTTGGTCCAGAAGCTTGCTTGGTCTAAGAGCTTGCCTGGTGAAGGAGCTAGCCTGGTCTAGGAGCTTGCCTGGTCCAGGAGCATGCCTGGTCCACGAGCTTGTGTGGTCTAGGAGCTTGCCTGGTCTAGGAGCTTGCTCGGTCCAGGAGCTTGCCTATTCCACGAGCTTGCCTGGTCCAGGAGCTTGCCTGGTACAAGAGCTTGCCTGGTCTAGGAGCTTGCCTGGTCCAGGAGCTTGCTTGGTCCAGAAGCTTGCCTGGTCCAAGAGCTTGCCTGGTCCAGGAGCGTGCTTGGTCCAAGAGCTTGCGTGGTCCAAGAGCTTGCCTGGTCCGGGAGCGTGCCTGGTCCACGAGCGTGCGTGGTCCAGGAGCTTGCCTGGTCCAGGAGCTTGCCTGGTCCAGAAGCGTGCCTGGTCCACGAGCCTGTCCAGTCCAAGAGCTTGCCTGGTCCAAGAGCGTGCCTGGTCCACGAGCGTGCGTGGTCCTGTCGCTTGCCTGGTCCATGAGTTTGCCTAGTCCAGGAGCTTGCCAGGTCCAGGAGCTTGCTTGGTCCAGGAGCATGCCTTGATCAGGAGCTTGCCTGGTCCAGGAGCTTTCCTAGTCCAGGAGCTTGCGTGGTCCAGGAGCTTGCTTGGTCCAGGAGCATGCTTGGTTCAAGAGCTTGGCTGGTCAAAGAGCTTGCCTGGTCCAGGAGCTTGCCTAGTCTAGGAGCTTGCCTGGTCCAAGAGCTTGCCTGGTCCAGGAGCTTGCTTGGTCCAGAAGCTTGCCTGGTCCAAGAGCTTGCCTGGTCCAGGAGCTTGCGTGGTCCGGGAGCGTGCCTGGTCCACGAGCGTGCCTGGTCCAGGAGCTTGCCTGGTCCAGGAGCTTGCCTGGTCCAGGAGCTTTCCTAGTCCAGGAGCTTGCCTGGTCCAGAAGCTTGCCTGGTCCAAGAGCTTGCCTGGTCCACGAGCTTTCCTAGTCCAGGAGCTTGCGTGGTCCAGGAGCTTGCTTGGTCCAGGAGCATGCTTGGTTCAAGAGCTTGGCTGGTCAAAGAGCTTGCCTGGTCCAGGAGCTTGCCTAGTCTAGGAGCTTGCCTGGTCCAAGAGCTTGCCTGGTCCAGGAGCTTGCTTGGTCCAGAAGCTTGCCTGGTCCAAGAGCTTGCGTGGTCCAGGAGCTTGCCTGGTCCGGGAGCGTGCCTGGTCCACGAGCGTGCCTGGTCCAGGAGCTTGCCTGGTCCAGGAGCTTGCCTGGTCCAGGAGCTTGCCTGGTCCAGAAGCGTGCCTGGTCCACGAGCCTGTCCAGTCCAAGAGCTTGCCTGGTCTAGGAGCTTGCCTGGTACAAGAGCTTGCCTGGTCCAGGAGCTTGCCTGGTCCAGGAGCTTGCCTGGTTTAGGAGCTTGCCTGGTCTAGGTCCTTGCCTGGTCCAGGAGCTTGCCTGGTCCAAGAGCTTGTCTGGTCTAGGAGCTTGCCTGGTCCACGAGCTTGCCTGGTCTGGGAGCTTGCCTAGTCAAGGAGCTTGCCTGGTCCAGGAGCTTGCTTGGTCCAGGAGCATGCCTGGATCAAGAGCTTGCCTGGTCCAGGAGCTTGCCTAGCCCAGGAGCTTGCCTGGTCCAGGAGCGTGCCTGGTCCAGGAGATTGCCTGGTCCAAGAGCTTGCTTGG
This sequence comes from Closterium sp. NIES-65, assembly GCA_948144175.1. Classification (NCBI taxonomy): domain Eukaryota; kingdom Viridiplantae; phylum Streptophyta; class Zygnematophyceae; order Desmidiales; family Closteriaceae; genus Closterium; species Closterium sp. NIES-65. The sequence goes on from CANXME010001167.1 coordinate 29,782, forward strand.
TTCAGAAGCGTGCCTAGTCCAAGAGCTTGCCTGGTCTAGAAGCGTGCCTGGTCCAAGAGCTTGCCTAGTCCAGGAGCGTGCCTGGTCCAAGAGCTTGCGTGGGCCAGGAGCTTGCCTTGTCCAGGAGCTTGCCTGGTCCAGGAGCGTGCTTGGTCCATGGGCGTGCCTGGTCTAGGAGCTTGCCTGGTCCAGGAGCTTGCCTGGTCCAAGAGCTTGCCTGGTCCAGGAGCCTGCCTGGTCTAAGAGCTTGCGTGGTCCAGGAGCGTGCCTGGTTCACGAGCCTGCCTGGTCCAAGAGCTTGCCTGGTCCAGGAGCCTGCCTGGTCTAAGAGCTTGCCTGGTCCAGGAGCGTGCCTTGACCAAGAGCCTGCCTGGTCCAAGAGCTTGCCTGGTACAGGAGTCTGCCTGGTCCACGAGCGTGCCTAGTCAAGGAGCTTGCCTAGTCTAGGAGCTTGCCTGATCGAGGAGCTTGCCTAGTCCACGAGCTTGCCTGGTCTAGGAGCTTGCGTGATCCGGTAGCTTGCATGGTCCAGGAGCTTGCTTGGTCCAAAAGCCTGCCTGGTCCAAGAGCTTGCCTGGTCCACGAGCATGCTTGGTCCAAGAGCTTGCGTGGTCCAGGAGCTTGCCTGGTCCAGAAGCTTGCCTGGTCGAGGAGATAGCCTGGTCCAAGAGCTTGCCTGGTCTAGGAGCTTGCTTGGTCCAGGAGCTTCCTTGGTCCAGAAGCTTGCCTGGTCCAAGAGCTTGCCTGGTCCAGGAGCTTGTCTGGTCCAAGAGCTTGCCTGGTCCAGGAGCTTGCCTGGTCCAGGAGCGTGTCTGGTCCAGGAGCTTGCCTGGTCCAGGAGCTTGCCTGGTCCAGAGCTTGCCTAGTTCAGGATCGTGCCTGGTCCATGAGCGTGCCTCATCCAGGAGCTTGCCTGGTCCAAGAGCTTGCCTGGTCCAAGAGCTTGCGTGGTCCAAGAGCGTGCTTGGTCCACGAGCCTGCCTGGTCTAAGAGCTTGCCCGGTCCACTTGTTTGCCTCCTAAACCAGGCAAGCTCGTGGACTAGGCACGCTCGTGGACCAGGCAAGGTCCTAGACCAGGCAAGCTCCTGGACCATGCAAGCTCCTGGACCAGGCAAGCTCCTGGACCACGCAAGCTCCTGGACCAGGCAAGCTCCTAGACCAGGCAAGCTCCTGTACCAGGCAAGCTCCTGGACCAGGCACGCTCGTGGACCAGGCACGCTATTGGACTAGGCAAGCTCTTGGACGAGGCAGGCTCGTGGACCAGGCACGCTCCTGGACCAGGCAAGCTCCTGGACCAGGCAAGCTCCTGGACCTGGCACCCTTCTGGACCAGGCAAGCTCCTAGACCAGGCAAGCTCCTGGACCACGCAAGCTCCTGGACCAGGCAAACTCGTGGACCAGGCACGCTCCCGGACCAGGCAGGCTTGGGGACTAGGCTCGTGAACCAGGCACGCTCCTGGACCAGGCAAGCTCGTGGACCAGGCAAGCTCCTGGACCAGGCAGGCTACTGGACCAGGCAAGCTCCTAAACCAGGCAAGCTCCTGGACCAGGCAAACTCTTGGACCAAGCCCGCTCGTGGACCAGGCACGCTCCTCGTGGACCAGGCACGCTCCTGGTCCAGGAGCTTGCCTGGTCCAGAAGCGTGCCTGGTCCAAGAGCTTGCGTGGTCAAGGAGCTTGCCAGGGCCAAGAGCGTGCCTGGTCCACGAGCTTGCCTGACCCAGGAGCTAGCCTGGTCCAAGACCTTGCCTGGTCTAGGAGCTTGCCTGGTCCAAGAGTGTGCGTGGTCCAGGAGCTTGCCTGATCCAGGAGCTTGCCTGGTCGTGGAGCATGCCTGGTCTACGATCTTGCCTCGTCCAGGAGCGTGCCTGGTCCACAAGATTGCTTGGTCCATGAGCTTGCCTGGTCCAGAAGCTTGCCTGGTCTAGGAGCTTGCCCGGTCGAGGAGCGTGCCTAGTCCAAGAGCTTGCCTTGTCCAGGAGCTTGCCTGGTCTAGGAGCTTGCCTGGTCCAAGAGCTTGCTTGGTCCAGAAGCGTGCCTGGTCCAAGAGCTTGCCTGGTCCAAGAGCGTGCCTGGTCCAAGAGCTTGTGTGGTGCAGGAGCTTGCCCGGTCGAAGAGCTTGCCTGGTCCAGGAGCGTGCCTGGTCCACGAGCTTGCCTGGTCGAGGAGCGTGCCTGGTCCACGAGCGTTCCTGGTCCACGAGCGTGCCTAGTCCAGGAGCTTGCGTGGTCCATGAGCTTGCCTGATCCAGGAGCTTGCCTGGTCCAAGAGCTTGCCTGGTACACGAGCCTGCCTAGTCCAAGAGCGTGCTTGGTCCAAGAGCTTGCGTGGTCGAGGAGCTTGCTAGGTCCAGGAGCTTGCCCGGTCCAGGAGCGTGCCTGGTCCACGAGCCTGCCTGGTCCAGGAGCTTGCTTGGTCCACGAGCTTGCCTGGTCCAGGAGCTTGCCTGGTCAAAGAACTTGCATGGTCCAGGAGCTTGCCTGGTCCAAGAGCTTGCCTGGTCCAAGAGCTTGGGTGATCCACAAGCTTGCCTGGTCCAGGAGCTTGCCTGGTCCAGGAGTGTGCCTGGTCCACGAGCTTGCCTGGTCCAGGACCTTGAAAAGTCTAGGAGCTTGCCTGGTCCAAGAGCGTGCCTAGTCGAGGAGCTTGCCTCATCCAGGAGCTTGCCTGGTCCAGGAGCTTGCCTGGTCCAAGATCTTGCCTGGTCCAGGAGCGTGCCTAGTCCACGAGTTTGCCTGGTCCGGGAGCTTGCCTGGTCCAGGAGCTTGCTTGGTCTAGGAGCTTGCGTGGTCCAGGGGCGTGCCTTATCCATGAGCTTGCCTGGTCCAGGAGCTTGCCTGGTCCAAGAGCGTGCTTGGTCCACGAGCCTGCCTGGTCCAAGAGCTTGCCTGGTCCAAGAGCGTGCCTGGTCCACGAGCGTGCCTGGTCCAGAAGCTTGCCCGGTCCAAGAGCTTGCCTGGTCCAGGAGCTTGCCTGGTCCAAGAGCTTTCCTGGTGCAGGAGCTTGCCTGGTCCACGAGCTTGCCTGGTTGTGGAGCTTGCTTGGTCCAGAAGCTTGCTTGGTCCAAGAGCTTGCCTGGTATAGGAGCTTGCCTGGTCTAGGAGCTTGCCTGGTCCAGGAGCGTGCCTGGTCCACGATCCTGCGTGGTCCAGGAGCTTGCCTGGTCCAGGAGCTTGCCCGGTCCAGGAGCTTGCCTGATCCAGGAGCTTGCCTGGTCCAGGAGCTTGCATGGTACTAGAGCTTGCCTGGTCTAGGAGCTTGCCTGGTCCAGGAGCTTTCCTGGTCCAGGAGCTTGCCTGGTCCAAGAGCTTGTCTGGTCTAGGAGCTTGCCTGGTTCAGGAGCTTGCCTCGTCCGGGAGCTTGCCTAGTCCAGGAGCTTGCCTGGTCCAGGAGCGTGCCTAGTCCATGAGCTTGCCTGGTCCAGGAGCTTACTTGGTCCAGAAGCCTGCCTGGTCTAAGAGCTTGCCTGATCGAGGAGCGTGCCTAGTCCAAGAGCTTGCGTTCCAGGAGCTTGCCTGGTCCTGGAGCTTGCATGGTCCAGGAGCGTGCCTGGTCGACGAGCTTGCCTTGTCCAGGACCGTGCCTGGAACAGGAGCGTGCCTGGTCCACAAGCGTGCCTGGTCCAGGAGCTTGCGTGGTCCAGAAGCTTGCGTGGTCTAGGAGCTTGCCTGATCCAAGAGCTTGCCTGGTCCAAGAGCTTGCCTGGTCCACGAGCCTGCCTGGTCCAAGAGCTGGCCTGGTCCAGGAGCGTGCCTGGTCCAGGAGCTAGCTTGGTCCAGGTTCTTGCCTGGTCCAGAAGATTGCCTGGTCCAAGAGCTTGCCTGGTTCAGGAGCTTGCCTGGTCTAAGAGCTTGCCTGGTTCAGGAGCTCTTGGACGGGGCACGCTTCTGGACCATGCAAGCTCTTGGACCAGGCACGCTTCTGAACCAAGCAAGCTCCTGGACCAGGCAAGCTCCTGGACCAGGCACGCTCCTGGACCAGGCAAGCTCCTGGGCCACGCAAGCTCCTGGACCAGGCAAGCTCCTGAACCAGGCGTGCTCCTCGACCAAGCAAGCTCCTGGACTAGGCAAGCTCCTGGACCAGGCAAGCTCATGGACCAGGCAAGCTCCTGGACCAGGCAGGCTCGTGGACCAGGCACGCTCTTGGACCACGCAAGCTCTTGGACCAGTCAGACTCGTGGACCAGGCACGCTCCTGGACCAGGCAAGCTCCTGGACCAGGCAAGCTCCTGGACTAGGCAAGCTCTTGGACCAGGCACGCTCGTGGACCAGGCACGCTCTCGGACCAGGCAAGCTCCTGGACCATGCAAGCTCTTGGACCAGGCAGGCTCTTGGACCAGGCAAGCTCTTGGACCAGGCAAGCTTCCGGACCAAGCAAGCTCCAGAACCAGGCAAGCTTATGGACCACGCAAGCTCCTGGACCAGGCAAGCTCATGGACCAGGCAAGCTCCTAGACCAGGCACGCTCGTGGACCAGGCACGCTCCTGGACCAGGCCAGTTCTTGGACCAGGTAGGCTCGCAGACCAGGCACGCTCTTGGACCAGGCAAGCTTCTGGATCAGGCAAGCTCCTAGACCACGCAAGCTCCTGGACCAGGCAAGCTCTTGGACCAGGAAAGCTCCTGGACAAGGCAAGCTCCCGGACCAGGCAAGCTCCTGGACTAGGCAAGCTCCTGGACTAGGTAAGTTCTTGGACCAGGCAAGTTCCAAGACCAGGCAAGCTCCTGGACCAGGCAAGCCCTAAACTAGGCAAATTCGTGGACCAAGCACGCTCTAGGACCAGGCAAGCTCCTGCACCAGGCAAGCTCCTGGACCACGCAAGCTCCTTGACCAGGCAAGCTCTTGGACCACCCACGCTCCTGGACCAGGCAAGCTCCTAGACCAGGCAAGGTCCTGGACCAGGCAAGCTCTTGGACCAGGCAAGCACCTGGGCCAGGCAAGCTCCTCGACCACGCAAGCTCTTCGACCAGGCAAGCTCTTGGACCAGGCAAGCCCCTGGACCAGGCAAGCTCCTGGAGTAGGCAAGCTCGTGGACCAGGCACGCTCCTGGACCAGACAAGCTCCTAGATAAGGCAAGCTCCTGGACCAGGCAAGCTCGTGGACCAGACAAGCTCGTGGACCAGGCAAGCTCGTTCACCAGGCAAGCTCGTGTACCAGGCAAGCACCTGGACCAAGCAAGCTCCTAGACCAGGCAAGCTCCTGGACCAGGCAAGCTCCTGGATCAGGCAAGCTCGTGGACCAGGCAAGCTCCCGGAACATGCAAGCTCCTGGACCAAGCAAGAACTTGGACAAGGCAAGCTCCTAGACCAGGCAAGCTCCTGGACCAGACAAGCTCCTAGACGAGGCAAGCTCCTGGACCAGCCACTCTCGTACACCAGGGACGCTCTTGGACCAGGCAAGCTCTTGGACCAGGCAGGTGTTGGTGCATCCCTATGGTTTGCACTCGGCTTGTTGTCCGTGTGCATGCATGTGTGTGTGTATGGAATGGTATGAGGGCATGGGATAATATATATTTCATGCTTATAATTGTGTATGAATGTTGAGTCATGATGTCGAGTGTGTGTGTTGAGTCAATAGCGAGTTATCGCTAGACGCGTGTTACGCGGTCGTTTGTGTCTCGCACGCGGTTTCTATTTTGTCGTGCGCGGTTTCTATTTTGTCCTGTGTCGAACGTTCGGTGTGTCGCAGGTGTGTGCAACAGACCCATCAAGAACTCAAGGATGAGTTTGTGATGAAGAGCCCGAGCCTTGGTGTCAAGCCTCAAGTGATTTCGAAGCTCGCCAAAAGGGTACACCTCAAGATATTGAAGATAGTTACATTACTTTGTGTAGTGTAACATTTCACTTGGTGTAGGCCCTAGTGAAGGGTAGTTTCGAGACCCTTCGTGGTTGGGGACAGTGTGGCACTGTTCCACATCACTGTACCTCGGCTCTTGGGATTTGTAGGAGCTGGGAGTCATTCCCAACTCGTAACTCTTCATATCTCTTCCCATCTTGTGTTCTAAGACCATAGTGGCTGCCATAGTGCCGTTCGTTCAAACCAACCCTGTATCGTCAATACTTGGTCAAATCGTGCGATCTAAATTGCCTATTGTAGGCGACAATAAGGCGCTCCAGATCCAAGTTGAATCAAGTCATTTGAAGCTGTGACCAAAACGCTATGAACGTTTGAAGCCGCTGTGCAGAAATCCGACTGTGCACTCTATCTTTCGTTTTAGGCACTTTGGAGCCTACTGTGACTATAACAAGTGGTATCAGAGCCCCTTGGAGCAGTTTCGACAATGGCTGGACCTGAGGAAAGGGGTGGCAGAGGTGCTGGTGGCAGAGGAGAAGCCCAAGCTCAAGGCCAACCCCGTGATTCAACCATGACGCCCGTGCAACCAAGTGTTGGCCCATCTAGGGATGAGCCTAGAGTATTTGGCCTTGACAAGTTCAATGGTGACAACTTTGCTGAGTGGTCCTTCAGAATGGAGAACATATTTGACCACTATGACCTGCTGGAGGTGATGGAAGGAACGGAGAAGCGTCCTGAGAACGACCCGGAGAAGAGCCCGTGGGTGCGGAAGAGCGCACAAGGCTACCTCCTACTTGGGCAAGCGTTGGGGAGCAGCCAAATCCGTCACATCAAGCCTTTCCAGCGTGAACCAGAGAAGGGACCAAAAGCATGGGCTGCTCTCAAGGGTGTACACGCTCCTGCAACAGCGGCGGTAGCTGTGGTGTTGGAACGACAAATGGCGACGTTACGAATTGAAGAGGATGAAGCGGTTGAAGAAGGGGTGCAGAAATTCTTCGACTTGTTGACGCGGCTTGAGGGAGCTGATTTGAACTATAGTGAGCTCCAAAAGAAGACCAAATTGCTGGCCCTACTCCCTGAATCATGGTCCTCGCTCATCATCAACCTGAATCGCGACTTGCCCCGCCTCTCGCTCGAAGACGTGAAGCGGGCTATCCTTCAAGAGGATTTCCGCCGCCGTGAGTTGGCGAGTGCGGATGGCGCTGGGGCAGCGAGCATCGGCCGTGGATATGGTCGAGGAAGAGGCAGAGGACGAGGGGGAGGAAGGTTTGGTGGCAGCAACTTCGGCGGAGGCCGCGGGAGTGGCGGTTACGGCAGCGACGACAAGAGCTACGGACGCGGTCGCGGCCGATTCGACGGCGAGTGTCACTATTGCCACAAGAGCGGACACATGTGGCGCGACTGCTACAAACCCCCTGATGGTTGGACCCCTGCTCAAGGCCAAGAGGGTAGAGGAGCAGGAGGAGGGAGAGGACGAGGCCGTGGAGGCCGTGGCGGTCGCGGTGGCGGAGCTGCAAACATGAAGAGCGGAGACAACGACAAGGACCCGAGCGACGATCGATACCCGGGTCTATTCTACTTCGTGTCGACGCAAGCACCGGCTGGTCCAGAGAAGGATGAAGGCTTTGAGGAGCCAGCAGCTGTGGGGAAGGTGACCCTACACCCCCTGGACTACTGGGTGATTGATAGTGGCACTACCTATAGCATGACACCTCGCCCGGACTTGCTCACCGAACTCGAGCCGTCACCGGTGAAGCATGTCACATCGGCTTTGGGGCAGCGAGCAGAGGTGAAAGGCATGGGGAAGGCCATGTTCAAGGGTGCTGATGGGAAGATGGTGGGCCTCAAGAATGTGCTTTGGGTGCCCAGCCTTGCTGCAAACCTGATTTCCGTGCGGCGGTTGGCAAAGGCCGGCATGGACACGAACTCGAAGGGAGCCAAGACCTACACCGCAAGGCTTGGCGATCGAATTCTCTGGGACCTTCATGAGGACAAGGATGTCTACAACGAGATGTGGCAGATCCCAGTGGTCCCTATGCCTAAGGAGAGGCAAGTGGCAGCAAGCATCAGCACCAAGAATGGAGCGGTCGGTAGCGACGATGGCGCGAACGGTCGCGCTAAGGAGAATGAGCTCAAGAAGAGAAAACCTGGAGGGACCAGCAAGCTTGGTGAACCTATGGAGAGAGGTGCAGCAGCCAAGGAGCAGCAAAAGGGTGAGGAGAACCCCGAGGCAGCAGCGGAGGAGGACTACGGAGAGAGTATGTGGGGCGCTATTGCGAGCGCGGCATTCTCCAATCCAACTTCGGCTACGGGGGAGTGTGATTGGCTCACCTTGCATCGGCGCATGGGGCATGTGGCCCTGCCCATCTTGCAGCAGCTAGTGAAGAATGAGATGGTTGCTGGCATACGTGTGAAGGGGGAGCCCGATGAGGTACTTGGCTGCCCGACGTGCATGCAAGCCAAGTTCACCCGTTTCCCATTCTCTAGTTCGGAGGCAACAGCTAAGGCACCACTTGATGAGGTGGTGATGGACGTGGTGGGCCCCCTGAAGCTTGGAGCTGCTGGAGCTGAGTACTTCCTCACTATTGTGGACGTCTACACCCGTATGACTTGGGTGTACGTGCTGGCCAGGAAGAGCGACGTGGCTGAAACGTTGAAGACGGATTGGTTCCCGATGGTGGAGCGGCAACAAGACCGTCTAGTCAAGTCAATCCGCACCGATCGAGGGGGAGAGTTCCTGAGCAAGGAGTTTGGGTTGTGGCTGAAGAAGAATGGTATTAGGCACTCCCTCACCATGCCATACTCCCCTGCAATGAATGGCATCGCCGAGCGAGCGAACCGCACAATCACGGAGGCGGCACGCGGGTTGCTCATTGAAGCCGGGCTACCCGACTATTTCTGGCCTGATGCGGTGCGGAGCGCATGTGTGGCCAAGAACAGAGCCTTGACTCATGTGGGAGCAGACAAATGGGTGCCCTATGTGGAGTGGCTAGGAAGGAAGCCAAAGGTGGATATGCTTCGGGTGTTCGGGTGCATGTGCATGGCGCTTGTGCCTAAGCATCTTCGGCACAACAAGCTTGGTGCCAAGGCGGTGTGGGCCGTGCACTTGGGCATGGCTCAAAACAGCAAGGGATGGCTTCTTTGGGACCCATTCACCAAGAAGTTCTTGGTGAGCAGGGACTGCAAGTTCATGGAGAACTTCATGTACAAGGATTGGAAGGCGGAGAATGAGGCGAAGATAGGCGTGCGGTTTGGGGAGGTGAAGAGTTCCGGTTTGGAGCATGTGGAGCTGCCTTTGGAGCTGAGCAGCGGCAGCACAACCATGAGGCAATCCTCCCTCGTGAAAGGAGGAGAGGAGGCCACTGATGCAGAGGAAGAAGAGGAGGAGGTGCAGCAAGTGAGTGAGCGTGCACCGTCACTCCCTTCCCGTACCACGAGTGCTCCACGGAATCGAGCCACACCGCAGCAACGCCAAGGCCTTCAAGTCGCTGCAGCTGAGGAGGAAGGAAGGGGGAAGAGGAAAGTTCAACCCCCTAATAGGCTGACCTATGATGCGCTGGGAAAGCAGGGCAAGACAGCCCTGGCCGGAGCGGCAATGATGGTCGGAGACGACGAGGAGAGTGACTACGAGGAGTGTGCCTTCGCGTTCTTCTCTCCGGTGGAGATGCCGGGAGAACCAGCAACTCTCAAGGAGGCTTTGGAGAGTAGTGATGCTGAGGAGTGGAAGAAGGCTTTGGAGAGTGAGCTGAAGAGCATCGAGGAGAATGACACGTTTGAATTGGTGGAGCTACCGGAGGGGCGTACGGCGATAACGTCCAAGTGGCTCTTCAAAATCAAGTCGGATGCCGACGGCAAGATCGAGCGTTACAAGTCTAGGCTTGTAGCCAAGGGGTACCAGCAGAAGGAGAAGGTGGACTTCAAGGAGCTGTTTGCCCCTGTGGTGAAGCCGACGACGCTGCGAACCCTATTCGCGGGAGCCGCCATCAAAGGATGGGTAGTTAAACAAATGGACATCGTAACGGCATTCCTTAACGGCATCCTTGAGGAGGAGATTTTTATGGCACAGCCAGAGGGGTTTGATGATGGTAGTGGCAGAGTGTGGAAGCTGAAGAAGGCCCTCTATGGGCTGAAGCAGGCCCCTAGGCAATGGTACATGAAGCTGCGCGAAGTGTTGGAGGAGATCGGCTTCACTCCCTCAACGGCCGATCACTCCTTGTTCATGCTTGGCTAGGGGGAACAGAGGAGCTTCATGGTGGTTTATGTGGATGACATTCTCATATTCTCACCCTCCTCTGACCTTGTGAAGGAGGTGATGCTGAAGCTGCATGACAAGTTCAAGTGCAAGTCCCTTGGCGACGTGAACTTCTACCTTGGGCTCCACATCGAACGAGACGTGGAGAAGCGGAGCATGCGAGTGCACCAGCGGAAGTACCTGGAGGCGTTGGCTGCCAACTTCGGCCAGAGTGAAGGTCATGTGGCTACTCCCTTTCCCTCTGGGTTCAAGTGTGTGAAGGGGCCAGAGGAGGAGAGCGTTGGAGAAGAGGAGAGGCGCCGATTTCACTCGTTGGTGGGCAGCCTCATGTATGCGGCGGTAAACACCCGACCGGACGTCGCGTTTGCTACCGGGCAGCTGGCTAGGGTTGTGCAATGCCCTAATGAGGAGCAGGTAGCAGCTGGAATGAGGGTGTCCAAGTATCTTGGCCAAACAGCGACCGTTGGGCTGCAATACTCGGCGGCGGCACAAAGGCGCCAAAAGGGCGTGGATGGTGTTGAACCCGGGCGTTTGTTCCTCACCGCCTACTCGGATAATTCATATGCATCAGAACCAGAGGACATGACAAGTGTGGGAGGCTTCATATGCTGTGTTGGTGGAGGCCCAACTGCTTGGGAGAGCAAGAAGCAGGTTGACCAAGCTTTGAGCTCGGTGGAGTCCGAATACATGGCACTCTTCCGTGCCGTACGGGAGATTGTGTGGCAGCGGCGTTTGTTGGCTGAATTGGGGGAGGAGCAGCAAGGACCTACCCCACTCTACTGTGACAGCCAGGGTGCCATTGCTCTTGCTAAGAACCCTGTGTTGCATGGACTCACAAAGCACATGAGGGTGAAGTGGCATTGGACAAGGAGCATGGTGACCGCGGGTGAAGTTGAGTTGCGGTACGTGAAGACCACGGGGCAGCCGGCTGACATGATGACCAAGAGGCTGGTGGAGCAGCAGCATTGGAAGTGTTGCAAGCTGGCTGGGATGGCTCTGAACTGAGAGAGCAACATATCCTAAGGCCAACAATCCGAGGGGGAGTTTGTTGGTGCAACCCTATGGTTTGCACTCGGCTTGTTGTCCGTGTGCATGCATGTGTGTGTGTATGGAATGGTATGAGGGCATGGGATAATATATATTTCATGCTTATAATTGTGTATGAATGTTGAGTCATGATGTCGAGTGTGTGTGTTGAGTCAATAGCGAGTTATCGCTAGACGCGTGTTACGCGGTCGTTTGTGTCTCGCACGCGGTTTCTATTTTGTCGTGCGCGGTTTCTATTTTGTCCTGTGTCGAACGTTCGGTGTGTCGCAGGTGTGTGCAACAGACCCATCAAGAAGTCAAGGATGAGTTTGTGATGAAGAGCCCGAGCCTTGGTGTCAAGCCTCAAGTGATTTCGAAGCTCGCCAAAAGGGTACACCTCAAGATATTGAAGATAGTTACATTACTTTGTGTAGTGTAACATTTCACTTGGTGTAGGCCCTAGTGAAGGGTAGTTTCGAGACCCTTCGTGGTTGGGGACAGTGTGGCACTGTTCCACATCACTGTACCTCGGCTCTTGGGGTTTGTAGGAGCTGGGAGTCATTCCCAACTCGTAACTCTTCATATCTCTTCCCATCTTGTGTTCTAAGACCATAGTGGCTGCCATAGTGCCGTTCGTTCAAACCAACCCTGTGTCGTCAATACTTGGTGAAATCGTGCGATCTAAATTGCCTATTGTAGGCGACAATAAGGCGCTCCAGATCCAAGTTGAATCAAGTCATTTAAAGCTGTGACCAAAACGCTATGAACGTTTGAAGCCGCTGTGCAGAAATCCGACTGTGCACTCTATCTTTCGTTTTAGGCACATTGGAGCCTACTGTGACTATAACAGCAGGCTCGTGGACCATGCAAGCTCTTGGACCAGGCAAGCTCCTGGACCAGGCAAGCTCCTTGACCAGGCAAGCTCCTGGACAAGACACACTCCTGGACTAGGCAAGCTCCTAGACTAGGCAAGCTCTTGGACAAGGCGCGCTCCTAGACCACGCAAGCTTTTGGACCACGCAGGCTTCTGGACCAAGCAAGCTCCTAGACCAGGCACACTCCTACACCACGCACTCCCATGGACAAGGCAAGCTCCTGGACTAGGCAAGCTCCTGGACTAGGCTAGCTCCTGGACCAGGCACGCTCCTAGACCAGGCAAGCTTCTGGACCAAGGAAGCTCCTAGACCATGCAAGCTCCTCGACCAGGCAAGCTCCTGGTCCAGGCAAGCTCCTTGACCAGGCTAGCTCCTAGACCAGGCAAGCTCCTGGACTAGGCAAGCTCCTGGAACACGCAAGCTCTTGGACCAGGCATGCTCGTGGACCAAGCAAGCTCTTGGACCAAGAAAGCTTCTGGACCATGCAAGCTCCTGGACCACACAAGCTCCTGGACCAGGCAAGCTCCTAGATCAGGCAAGCTACTACACCAGGCAAGCTCTTGGACCAGGCAAGCTCCTGGACTAGGCAAGCTCCTGGACCAAGCAAGCTCCTGGACCAGGCATGCTCGTGGACTAGGCACACTCTTGGACCAGGCAAGCTCTTGGACCAGGCAGACTCGTGGACCAGGCACGCTCCTGGACCAGGCAAGCTCCTGGACCAGGCAAGCTCCAGGACCAGGCAAGCTCTTGGACTAGGCAAGCTCTTGGACCAGGCACGCTCGTAGACTAGGCACGCTCCTAGACCAGGTAAGCTCTTGGACAAGGCAAGCTCCTGGACCACGCAAGCTCTTGGAACAGATACGCTCCTGGACCAAGCAAGCTCTTGAACCAGGCACGCTTTTGGACCAAGCAAGCTCCTCAACCAGGCAAGCTCCTAGACCAGGCACGCTCCTGGACCAGGCAAGCTCATGGACCAGACAAGCTCCTGGACCAGGCAAGCTCCTGGACCACGCAAGTTCCTAGACCGGGCAAGCTCGTGGACCACGCAAGCTCCTAGACCAGGCAAGCTCTTGGACCAGGCACGCTCATAGACAAGGCACGCTCATGGACCAGGCAAGCTCTTGGACCAGGCAGACTTGTGGACCAGGCACGCTCCTAGACGAGGCAAGCTCCTGGACCAGGCACGCTCCTGGACCAGGCAAGCTCTTGGACCAGGCAACCTCCTTGACCAGGCAAGCTCCTAGACCAGGCAAGCTCCTAAATCAGGCAAGTTCCTGGACCAAGCAAGCTCCTGGACCACGCAAGCTCCTGGACCAGGCGAGCTCCTGGACTAGGCACGCTCGTAGACAAGGCGCGCTCATGGACCAGGCAAGCTCTTGGACCAGGCAGGCTCGTGGACCAGGCACGCTCCTAGACCAGGCAAGCTCGTGGACCAGGCACGTACCTGGACCAAGCAAGCTCCTGGACATGGCAAGCTCCTGGACCACGCAAGCTACTGGACCACGCAAGCTCTTGGACAAGGCACGCTCCTGGACCAGGCAAGCTCTTGGACCAGGCAAGCTTCTGGACCAAGCAAGCTCCTGAACCAGGCAAGCTTCTGGACCAGGCAAGCTCCTGGACCAGGCAAGCTCTTGGACCAGGCAAGCTCTTGGACCAGGCCAGCTCCTAGACTAGGCAAGCTCTTGGACCAGGCACGCTCGTGGACCCGCACGATCCTGGACTAGGCAAGCTCTTGGACCAGGTAGGCTCGTGGACGAGGCATGCTCTTGGACCAGGAAAGCTCCTGTATCAGGCAAGCTCCTGGACCACGCAAGCTTCTGGACCAGGCATGCTCGTGGACCAGGCACGCTCCTGGACCAGGCAAGCTCGTGGACCAGGCACGCTCCCGGACCAGGCAAGCTCCTGGACCACACAAGCTCTTGGACCAGGCACGCTTCTGGACCAGGCACGCTTCTGGACCAGGCAAGCTCTTTGGCCAGGCATGCTTCTGGACCAAGCAAGTTCTTGGACGAGACAAGCTCCTGGACCAGGTAAGCTCGTGGACAAGGCAAGCTCCTGGACAAGGCAAAATCCTGGACAAGGCAAGCTCCTGGACTACGCAAGCTCTTGGACTAGTTACGCTCCAGGACCAAGCAAGCTCTTGGACTAGGCACGCTTCTGGACCAAGCAAGCTCTTGGACCAGGCAAGCTCCTGGACCAGGCACGCTCCTGGACCAGGCAAGCTCCTGGACCAGGCAAGCTCCTAGACCAGGCAAGCTCCTGGATTAGGCAAGTTCCTGGACCAAGCAAGCTCCTGGACCACGCAAGCTCTTGGACCAGGCACGCTCGTAGACAAGGCACGTTCATGGACCAGGCAAGCTCTTGGACCACGCAGGCTCGTGGACAAGGCACGCTCCTAGACCAGGCAAGCTCCTGGACAAGGCATGCTCCTAGACCAAGCAAGCTCCTGGACCAGGCAAGCTCCTGGACCTGGCACGCTCGTGGACCAGGCACGCTCCTGGACCAAGCAAGCTCCTGGACCACGCAAGCTCTTGGACAATGCACGCTCCTGGAACAGGCAAGCTCTTGGACCAGACAAGCTTCTGGACCAAGCAAGCTCCTGAACAAGGCAAGCTCCTGGACCAGGCAAGCTCCTGGACCAGGCAAGCTCTAGGACCAGGCAAGCTCTTGGACCAGGCCAGTTCCTAGACTAGGCAAGCTCTTGGACCAAGCACGTTCGTGGACCCGCACGCTCCTGGACTAGGCAAGCTCCTGGACCAGGCACGCTCCTGGACCAGGCAAGCTCTTGGACCAGGAAAGCTCCTGGATCAAGCAAGCTCCTGGACCACGCAAGCTCCTGGACCAGGCACGCTGATGGACCAGGCACGATCTTGGACCAGGCAAGCTCGTGGACCAGGCATGCTCCTGGACCAGGCAAGCTCCAGGACCAGGCAAGCTCCTGGACTACGCAAGCTCTTGGACCAGGCACGCTCCTCGAACGCGCAAGCTCTTGGACCAGGCACGCTTCTAGACCAAGCAAGCTCTTGGACCAGACAAACTCCTGGACCAGGCAAGCTCCTAGACCAGGCAAGCTCGTGGACCAGGCAAGCTCATGGACCAGGCAAGCTGCTGGACCAGGCAAGCTCCTGGACCAGGCACGCTCATGGACCAGGCACGCTCCTGGACCAGGTAAGCTCCTGGACCACGCAAGCTCTTGGACCACGCACACTCCTGGACCAGGCAAGCTCTTGGACCATGCAAGCTTCTGGACCAAGCATGCTCCTGAACTAGGCAAGCTCATGGACCAAGCAAGCTCCTGGACCAGGCAAGCTCTTGGACCAGGCAAGCTCTTGGACCAGTCCAGCTCCTGGACTAGGCAAGCTCTTGGACCAGGCAAGCTCTTGGACCAGACCGCATGCTTGAATCCGGTCGCATGCTTGTGTCCGGACGCATGCTTGTGTCCGGACGCATGCTTGTGTCCGGTCGCATGCTTGGGTCCGGACGCATGCTTGTGTCCGGACGCATGCTTGTGTCCGGACGCATGCTTGTGTCCGGACGCATGCTTGTGTCCGGACGCATGCTTGGGTCCGGACGCATGCTTGTGTCCGGACGCATGCTTGTGTCCGATCGCATGCTTGTGTCCGACCGCATGCTTGAGTCGAGTCGCATGCTTGTGTCCGGACGCATGCTTGTGTCCGGACGCATGCTTGTGTCCGGTCGCATGCTTGTGTCCGGACGCATGCTTGAGTCCAGTCGCATGCTTGTGTCCGGACGCATGCTTGTGTCCGGTCGCATGCTTGTGTCCGGACGCATGCTTGTGTCCGGACGCATGCTTGTGTCCGGACGCATGCTTGTGTCCGGTCGCATGCTAATGTTCGGACGCATGCTTGTGTCCGGACGCATGCTTGTGTCCGGACGCATGCTTGAGTCCGGTCGCATGCTTGTGTCCGGACGCATGCTTGTGTCCGGACGCATGCTTGTGTCCGGTCGCATGCTTGTGTCCGGACGCATGCTTGAGTCCGGTCGCATGCTTGTGTCCGGACGCATGCTTGTGTCCGGTCGCATGCTTGTGTCCGGACGCATGCTTGTGTCCGGACGCATGCTTGTGTCCGGACGCATGCTTGTGTCCGGACGCATGCTTGTGTCCGGACGCATGCTTGTGTCCGGTCGCATGCTAATGTTCGGACGCATGCTTGTGTCCGGACGCATGCTTGTGTCCGGACGCATACTTAAGTCCGGTCGCATGCTTGTGTGCGGACGCATGCTTGTGTCCGGACGCATGCTTGTGTCCGGATGCATGCTTGTGTCCGGTCGCATGCTTGTGTCCGGACGCATGCTTGTGTCCAGACGAATGCTTGTGTCCGACGCATGCTTGTGTCCGGACGCATGCTTTTGTCCGGACGCATGCTTGTGTCCGGTCGCATGCTTGTGTCCGACCGCATGCTTGAGTCCGGTCGCATGCTTGTGTCCGGACGCATGCTTGTGTCCGGACGCATGCTTGTGTCCGGTCGCATGCTTGTGTCCGGACGCATGCTTGTGTCCGGACGCATGCTTGTGTCCGGACGCATGCTTGTGTCCGGTCGCATGCTTGTGTCCGGACGCATGCTTGTGTCCGGTCGCATGCTTGTGTCCGGACGCATGCTTGTGTCCGAACGCATGCTTGTGTCCAGACGCATGCTTGTGTCCGGTCGCATGCTTGTGTCCGGACGCATGCTTGTGTCCGGTCGCATGCTTGTGTCCGGACGCATGCTTGTGTCCCGCCCCATTCTTCCGCTTTCCATCACCCTGCCCCATTCTCCAGCTTACCATCACCCCGCCCCATTCTCCCGCTTTCCATCACCCCGCCCCATTCTCCAGCTTTCCATCATCCCGCCCCATTCTCCCGCTTTCCATCACCCCGCCCCCATTCTCCCGCTTTCCATCACCCCGCCCCATTCTCCCGCTTTCCATCACCCCGCCCCATTCTCCCGCTTTCCATCACCCCGCCCCATTCTCCCGCTTTCCATCACCCCGCCCCATTCTCCCGCTTTCCATCACCCCGCCCCATTCACCCCGCCCCATTCTCCCTCTTTCCATCAACCCGCCCCATTCTCCCGCTATTCTTCACCCCGCCCCATTCTCCCTCTTTCCATCACCCCGCCCCATTCTTCCGCTTTTCACCACCCTGCCCCATTCTCCCTCTTTCCATCACCCCGCCCCATTCTCCCTCTTTCCATCAGCCCGCCCCATTCTCCCGCTTTCCATCACCCCGCCCCATTCTCCCGCTTTCCATCACCCCGTCCCATTCTCCCTCTTTTCATCACCCCGCCCCATTCTCCCTCTTTCCACCACCCCGCCCCGTTCTCCCGCTTTCCATCACCCTGGCCCATTCTCCCTATTTTGATCACCCCGCCCCATTATCCCGCTTTCCATCACCCCGCCCCATTCTCCCGTTTTCCATCACCCCGCCCCATTCTCCTGCTTTCCATCACCCCGCCCTTTTCTCCCGCTTTCCATCACCCCGCCCCATTCTCCCGCTTTCCATCACCCCGTCCCATTCTCCCTCTTTTCATCACCCCGCCCCATTCTCCCTCTTTCCACCACCCCGCCCCGTTCTCCCGCTTTCCATCACCCTGGCCCATTCTCCCTATTTCCATCACCCCGCTCCATTCTCCCACTTTCCATCATCCCGCCCCATTCTCCCGCTTTCCATCACCCCGCCCCTTTCTTCCTCTTTCCATCACCCCGCCCCATTCTTCCGCTTTCCATCTCCCCAACCCATTCTAACGCTTTTCATCACCCCGCCCCATTCTCCCGCTTTCCATCACCCCGCCCCATTCTACCGCTTTCCATCAACCCGCCCCATTCTTCCGCTTTCCATCACCCCGCCCCATTCTCTCTCTTTCCATCTCCCCGCCCCATTCTCCCTCTCTCCATCACCCCGCCCCATTTTCCCGCTTTCCATCATCCCGCCCCATTCTCCCGCTTTCAATCACCCCGACCCATTCTCCCGCTTTCCATCACCCCGCCCCATTCTCAAGCTTTCCCTCACCTCGCCCCATGCTCCCGCTTTCCATCACCCCCGCCCCATTCTCCCGCTTTCCATCACCCCGCCCCATTCTTCCGCTTTCCATTACCCCGCCCCATTCTCCCGCTTTCCATCACCCGCCCCATTCTCCCGCTTTCAATCACTTCGCCCCATTCTCCTGCTTTCCATCACCCCGCCCCTTTCTTCCTCTTTCCATCACCCCGCCCCAATCTCCCGCTTTCCATCACCCCGCCCCATTCTCCCGCTTTCCATCACCCCGCCCCATTCTCCCGCTTTCCATCACCCCGCCCCATTCTCCCTCTTTCCATCACCCGGCCCCATTCTCCCTCTTTTCATCACCCGCCCCTTTCTCCCTCTTTCCATCACCCCACTCCATTCTCCCTCTTTCCATCACCCCGCCCCATTCTCCCGCTTTCCATCACCCCACCCCATTCTCCCGCTTTCCATCACCCCGCCCAATTCCCCCTCTTTCCATCAACACGCCCCATTATCCCGCTTTCTATCACCCCGCCCCATTCTCCCTATTTTGATCACCCCGCCCCATTCTCCCGCTTTCCATCACCCCGCCCCATTCTCCCGTTTTCCATCACCCCGCCCCATTCTCCTGCTTTCCATCACCCCGCCCTCTTCTCCCGCTTTCCATCACCCCGCCCCATTCTCACGCTTTCCATCACCCCGTCCCATTCTCCCTCTTTTCATCACCCCGCCCCATTCTCCCTCTTTCCACCACCCCGCCCCGTTCTCCCGCTTTCCATCACCCTGGCCCATTCTCCCTATTTCCATCACCCCGCTCCATTCTCCCACTTTCCATCACCCCGCCCCATTCTCCCGCTTTCCGTCACCCCGCCCCATTCTCCCGCTTTCCATCACCCCGCCCCATTCTCCCTCTTTCCATCACCCCGCCCCAGTCTCCCTCTTTCCATCACCCCGCCCCATTCTCCCTATTTCCATCACCCTGCCCCATGCCTCCCTCTTTCCATCACCACCCGCCCCATCCTCCCTATTTCCATCACCCCCGCCCCATTCTTCCGCTTCCATCAACCTCAGCCCGCCCCATTCTCCAGCTTACCATCAGCCCGCCCCATTTTCCCGCTTTCCATCACCCCGCCCCCATTCTCCAACTTTCCATCACCCCCATCCCCATGTCTCCCCGGCTTTCCATCATCCCGCCCAATTCTCCCGCTTTCCCATCACCAAGCCCCATTCTCCCGCTTTCCATCACC
>CANXME010001168.1:0-48862 GCA_948144175.1 Closterium sp. NIES-65
TTCGCGAAATAGCAAGAACAAGGGCCTAGCGTTTGCAAAATAGCAAGAACAAGGGCCCTAGCGTGTGCAAAATAAAAAGAATAAGGATCTAGCGTGTGCAAAATAAAAAGAACAAGGCCTAGCGTGTGCAAAATTGCAAGAACAAGGGCCTAGCGTGTGCAAAATTGCAAGAACAAGGGCCTAGCGAGTGCAAAATAGCAAGAGCAAGGGCCTAGCGTGTGCGAAAAATCAAGAACAAGGGCCTAGCGTTCGCGAAATAGCAAGAACAAGGGCCTAGCGTGTGCAAAATAAAAAGAACAAGGGTCTAGCATGTGCAAAATTGCAAGAACAAGGGCCTAGCGTGTGCAAAATAAAAAGAACAGGGGCATAGCGTGTGCAAAATAGCAAGAACAAGGGCCTAGCGTGTGCAAAATAAAAAGAACAAGGGCCTAGCGTGTGCAAAATAAAAAGAACAAGGGCCTAACGTGTGCAAAATTGCAAGAACAAGGGCCTAGCGTGTGCAAAATAGCAAGACCAAGGGCCTAGCGTGTGCAAAAAAATCAAGAACAAGGGCCTAACGTGTGCAAAATAAAAAGAACAAGGGCCTAGCGTGTGCAAAATAAAAAGAACAAGGGCCTAGCGTGTGCAAAATAAAAAGAACAAGAGCCTAGCGTGTGCAAAATTGCAAGAACAAAGACCTAGCGAGTGCAAAATAGCAAGAGGAAGGGCCTAGCGTGTGCTAAAAATCAAGAACAAGGGCCTAGCGTTCGCGAAATAGCAAGATCAAGGGCCTAGCGTGTGCAAAATATAACGAACAAGGGTCTAGCATGTGCAAAATTGCAAGAACAAGGGCCTAGCGTGTGCAAAACAAAAAAAGAACGAGGGCATAGCGTTTGCAAAATAGCAAGAACAAGGGCCTAGCGTGTGCAAAATAAAAAGAACAAGGGCCTGGCGTGTGCGAAATTGCAAGAACAAGGGCCTAGCGTGTGCAAAATTGCAAGAACAAGGGCCTAGCGAGTGCAAAATAGCAAGAGCAAGGGCCTAGCGTGTGCGAAAAATCAAGAACAAGGGCCTAGCGTTCGCGAAATAGCAAGAACAAGGGCCTAGCGTGTGCAAAGTATAAAGAACAAGGGTCTAGTATGTGCAAAATTGCAAGAACAAGGGCCTAGCGTGTGCAAAATAAAAAGAACAAGGGCATAGCGTGTGCAAAATAGCAAGAACAAGGGCCTAGCGTGTGCAAAATAAAAAGAAAAAGGGCCTAGCGTGTGCAAAATAAAAACGAACAAGGGCCTAACGTGTGCAAAATCGCAAGAACAAGGGCCTAGCGTGTGCAAAATAGCAAGAGCAAGGGCCTAGCGTGTGCAAAATTGCAAGAACAAGGGCCTAGCGAGTGCAAAATAGCAAGAGCAAGGGCCTAGCGTGTGCGAAAAATCAAGAAGAAGGGCCTAGCATTCGCGAAATAGCAAGAACAAGGGCCTACCTTGTGCAAAATTAAAAGAACAAGGGTCTAGCATGTGCAAAATTGCAAGAACAAGGGCCTAGCGTGTGCAAAAAACAAAGAACAAGGGCATAGCATGTGCAAAATAGCAAGAACAAGGGCCTAGCGTGTGCAAAATAAAAAGAACAAGGGCCTAGCCTCTGCAAAATATAAAGAACAAGGGCCTAACGTGTGCAAAATTGCAAGAACAAGGGCCTAGCGTGTGCAAAATAGCAAGAGCAAGGGCCTAGCGTTTGTAAAAAATCAAAAACAAGGGCATAACGTGTGCAAAA
The DNA here is from genome assembly GCA_948144175.1 of Closterium sp. NIES-65. Classification (NCBI taxonomy): domain Eukaryota; kingdom Viridiplantae; phylum Streptophyta; class Zygnematophyceae; order Desmidiales; family Closteriaceae; genus Closterium; species Closterium sp. NIES-65. The sequence goes on from CANXME010001168.1 coordinate 1,750, forward strand.
TAAAAAGAACAAGGGCCTAGCGTGTGCAAAATAAAAAGTACAAGGGCCTAGCGTGTGCAAAAAAAAAAGTACAAGGGCCTAGCGTTTGCAAAATAAAAAGAACAAGGGCCTAACGAGTGCTAAACTGCAAGAACAAGGGCCTAGCGAGTGCAAAATAGCAAGAGCAAGGGCCTAGCATGTGCAAAAAATCAAGAACAAGGGCCTAGCGTTCGCGAAATGGCAAGAACAAAAGCCTATCATGTGCAAAATAAAAAGAACAAGGGTCTAGCATGTGCAAAGTTGCAAGAACAAGGGCCTAGTGCGTGCAAAATAAAAAGAACAAGGGCATAGCGTGTGCAAAATAGCAAGAACAATGGCCTAGCTTTTGCAAAATAAAATAAACAAGGGCCTAGCTTGTGCAAAATAAAAAGAACAAGGGCCTAGCGTGTGCAAAATTGCAAGAACAAGGGCCTAGCGTGTGCAAAATTGCAAGAACAAGGGCCTAGCGAGTGCAAAATAGCAAGAGCAAGGGCCTAGCGTGTGCAAAAAATCCAGAAGAAGGGCCTAGCTTTCGCGAAATAGCAAGAACAAGGGCCTAGCGTTTGCAAAATAGCAAGAACGAGGGCCTAGCGTGTGCAAAATAAAAAGAATAAGGGTCTATCGTGTGCAAAATAAAAAGAACAAGGGCCTAGCGTGTGCAAAATTGCAAGAACAAGGGCCTAGCGTGTGCAAAATTGCAAGAACAAGGGCCTAGCGAGTGCAAAATAGCAAGAGCAAGGGCCTAGCGTGTGCGAAAAGTCAAGAACAAAGGCCTAGCGTTTGCGAAATAGCAAGAACAAGGGCCTAGCGTGTGCAAAATAAAAAGAAAAAGGGTCTAGCATGTGCAAAATTGCAAGAAGAAGGGCCTAGCGTTTGCAAAATAAAAAGAACAAGGGCATAGCGTGTGCAAAATAGCAAGAACAAGGGCCTAGCGTGTGCAAAATAAAAAGAACAAGGGCCTAGCGTGTGCAAAATAAAAAGAACAAGGGCCTAACGTGTGCAAAATTGCAAGAACAAGGGCCTAGCGTGTGCAAAATAGCAAGAGCAAGGGCCTAGCGTGTGCAAAAAATCAAGAACAAGGGCCTAACGTGTGCAAAATAAAAAGAACAAGAGCCTAGCGTGTGCAAAATAAAAAGAACAAGGGCCTAGCGTGTGCAAAATAAAAAGAACAAGAGCCTAGCGTGTGCAAAATTGCAAGAACAAAGACCTAGCGAGTGCAAAATAGCAAGAGGAAGGGCCTAGCGTGTGCAAACAATCAAGAACAAGGGCCTAGCGTTCGCGAAATAGCAAGAACAAGGGCCTAGCGTGTGCAAAATATAACGAACAAGGGTCTAGCATGTGCAAAATTGCAAGAACAAGGGCCTAGCGTGTGCAAAACAAAAAAAGAACGAGGGCATAGCGTTTGCAAAATAGCAAGAACAAGGGCCTAGCGTGTGCAAAATAAAAAGAACAAGGGCCTAGCGTGTGCAAAATTGCAAGAACAAGGGCCTAGCGTGTGCAGAATTGCAAGAACAAGGGCCTAGCGAGTGCAAAATAGCAAGAGCAAGGGCCTGGCGTGTGCAAAATTTAAAGAACAAGGGCATAGCGTGTGCAAAATTAAAAGAACAAGGGTCTAGCATGTGCAAAATTGCAAGAACAAGGGCCTAGCGTGTGCAAAATAAAAAGAACAAGGGCATAGCGTGTGCAAAATAGCAAGAACAAGGGCCTAGCGTGTGCAAAATAAAAAGAACAAGGGCCTAGCGTCTGCAAAATAAAAAGAACAAGGGCCTAACGTGTGCAAAATTGCAAGAACAATGGCCTAGCGTGTGCAAAATAGCAAGAGCATAGGCCTAGCGTGTGCAAAAAATCAAGGACAAGGGCCTAACGTGTGCAAAATAAAAAGAACAAGGGCCTAGCGTGTGCAAAATAAAAAGTATATGGGCCTAGCGTGTGCAAAATAAAAAGTACAAGGGCCTAGCGTGTGCAAAATAAAAAGAACAAGGGCCTACCGAGTGCAAAACTGCAAGAACAAGGGCCTAGCGAGTGCAAAATAGCAAGAGCAAGGGCCTAGCATGTGCAAAAAATCAAGAACAAGGGCCTAGCGTTCGCGAAATAGCAAGAAAAAAAGCCTAGCATGTGCAAAATAAAAAGAACAAGGGTCTAGCATATGCAAAGTTGCAAGAACAAGGGCCTAGCGCGTGCAAAATAAAAAGAACAAGGGCATAGCGTGTGCAAAATAGCAAGAACAATGGCCTAGCGTGTGCAAAATAAAATAAACAAGGGCCTAGCGTGTGCAAAATAAAAAGAACAAGGGCCTAGCGTGTGCAAAATTGCAAGAACAAGGGCCTAGCGTGTGCAAAATTGCAAGAACAAGGGCCTAGCGAGTGCAAAATAGCAAGAGCAAGGGCCTAGCGTGTGCAAAAAATCCAGAACAAGGGCCTAGCTTTCGCGAAATAGCAAGAACAAGGGCCTAGCGTTTGCAAAATAGCAAGAACAAGGGCCTAGCGTGTGCAAAATAAAAAGAATAAGGATCTAGCGTGTGCAAAATAAAAAGAACAAGGGCCTAGCGTGTGCAAAATTGCAAGAACAAGGGCCTAGCGTGTGCAAAATTGCAAGAACAAGGGCCTAGCGAGTGCAAAATAGCAAGAGCAAGGGCCCAGCGTGTGCGAAAAATCAAGAACAAGGGCCTAGCGTTCGCGAAATAGCAAGAACAAGGGCCTAGCGTGTGCAAAATAAAAAGAACAAGGGTCTAGCATGTGCAAAATTGCAAGAACAAGGGCCTAGCGTGTGCAAAATAAAAAGAACAGGGGCATAGCGTGTGCAAAATAGCAAGAACAAGGGCCTAGCGTGTGCAAAATAAAAAGAACAAGGGCCTAGCGTGTGCAAAATAAAAAGAACAAGGGCCTAACGTGTGCAAAATTGCAAGAACAAGGGCCTAGCGTGTGCAAAATAGCAAGACCAAGGGCCTAGCGTGTGCAAAAAAATCAAGAACAAGGGCCTAACGTGTGCAAAATAAAAAGAACAAGGGCCTAGCGTGTGCAAAATAAAAAGAACAAGGGCCTAGTGTGTGCAAAATAAAAAGAACAAGAGCCTAGCGTGTGCAAAATTGCAAGAACAAAGACCTAGGGAGTGCAAAATAGCAAGAGGAAGGGCCTAGCGTGTGCAAAAAATCAAGAACAAGGGCCTAGCGTTCGCGAAATAGCAAGATCAAGGGCCTAGCGTGTGCAAAATATAACGAACAAGGGTCTAGCATGTGCAAAATTGCAAGAACAAGGGCCTAGCGTGTGCAAAACAAAAAAAGAACGAGGGCATAGCGTTTGCAAAATAGCAAGAACAAGGGCCTAGCGTGTGCAAAATAAAAAGAACAAGGGCCTGGCGTGTGCGAAATTGCAAGAACAAGGGCCTAGCGTGTGCAAAATTGCAAGAACAAGGGCCTAGCGAGTGCAAAATAGCAAGAGCAAGGGCCTAGCGTGTGCGAAAAATCAAGAACAAGGGCCTAGCGTTCGCGAAATAGCAAGAACAAGGGCCTAGCGTGTGCAAAGTATAAAGAACAAGGGTCTAGTATGTGCAAAATTGCAAGAACAAGGGCCTAGCGTGTGCAAAATAAAAAGAACAAGGGCATAGCGTGTGCAAAATAGCAAGAACAAGGGCCTAGCGTGTGCAAAATAAAAAGAAAAAGGGCCTAGCGTGTGCAAAATAAAAACGAACAAGGGCCTAACGTGTGCAAAATCGCAAGAACAAGGGCCTAGCGTGTGCAAAATAGCAAGAGCAAGGGCCTAGCGTGTGCAAAATTGCAAGAGCAAGGGCCTAGCGTGTGCGAAAAATCAAGAAGAAGGGCCTAGCATTCGCGAAATAGCAAGAACAAGGGCCTACCTTGTGCAAAATTAAAAGAACAAGGGTCTAGCATGTGCAAAATTGCAAGAACAAGGGCCTAGCGTGTGCAAAAAACAAAGAACAAGGGCATAGCATGTGCAAAATAGCAAGAACAAGGGCCTAGCGTGTGCAAAATAAAAAGAACAAGGGCCTAGCCTCTGCAAAATAAAAAGAACAAGGGCCTAACGTGTGCAAAATTGCAAGAACAAGGGCCTAGCGTGTGCAAAATAGCAAGAGCAAGGGCCTAGCGTTTGTAAAAAATCAAAAACAAGGGGATAACGTGTGCAAAATAAAAAGAACAAGGGCCTAGCGTGTGCAAAATAAAAAGTACAAGGGCCTAGCGTGTGCAAAATAAAAAGTACAAGGGCCTAGCGTGTGCAAAATAAAAAGAACAAGGGCCTAACGAGTGCTAAACTGCAAGAACAAGGGCCTAGCGAGTGCAAAATAGCAAGAGCAAGGGCCTAGCATGTGCAAAAAATCAAGAACAAGGGCCTAGCGTTCGCGAAATGGCAAGAACAAAAGCCTATCATGTGCAAAATAAAAAGAACAAGGGTCTAGCATGTGCAAAGTTGCAAGAACAAGGGCCTAGCGCGTGCAAAATAAAAAGAACAAGGGCATAGCGTGTGCAAAATAGCAAGAACAATGGCCTAGCTTTTGCAAAATAAAATAAACAAGGGCCTAGCTTGTGCAAAATAAAAAGAACAAGGGCCTAGCGTGTGCAAAATTGCAAGAACAAGGGCCTAGCGTGTGCAAAATTGCAAGAACAAGGGCCTAGCGAGTGCAAAATAGCAAGAGCAAGGGCCTAGCGTGTGCAAAAAATCCAGAAGAAGGGCCTAGCTTTCGCGAAATAGCAAGAACAAGGGCCTAGCGTTTGCAAAATAGCAAGAACGAGGGCCTAGCGTGTGCAAAATAAAAAGAATAAGGGTCTATCGTGTGCAAAATAAAAAGAACAAGGGCCTAGCGTGTGCAAAATTGCAAGAACAAGGGCCTAGCGTGTGCAAAATTGCAAGAACAAGGGCCTAGCGAGTGCAAAATAGCAAGAGCAAGGGCCTAGCGTGTGCGAAAAGTCAAGAACAAAGGCCTAGCGTTCGCGAAATAGCAAGAACAAGGGCCTAGCGTGTGCAAAATAAAAAGAAAAAGGGTCTAGCATGTGCAAAATTGCAAGAAGAAGGGCCTAGCGTTTGCAAAATAAAAAGAACAAGGGCATAGCGTGTGCAAAATAGCAAGAACAAGGGCCTAGCGTGTGCAAAATAAAAAGAACAAGGGCCTAGCGTGTGCAAAATAAAAAGAACAAGGGCATAGCGTGTGCAAAATAGCAAGAACAAGGGCCTAGCGTGTGCAAAATAAAAAGAACAAGGGCCTAACGTGTGCAAAATTGCAAGAACAAGGGCCTAGCGTGTGCAAAATAGCAAGAGCAAGGGCCTAGCGTGTGCAAAAAATCAAGAACAAGGGCCTAACGTGTGCAAAATAAAAAGAACAAGAGCCTAGCGTGTGCAAAATAAAAAGAACAAGGGCCTAGCGTGTGCAAAATAAAAAGAACAAGAGCCTAGCGTGTGCAAAATTGCAAGAACAAAGACCTAGCGAGTGCAAAATAGCAAGAGGAAGGGCCTAGCGTGTGCAAACAATCAAGAACAAGGGCCTAGCGTTCGCGAAATAGCAAGAACAAGGGCCTAGCGTGTGCAAAATATAACGAACAAGGGTCTAGCATGTGCAAAATTGCAAGAACAAGGGCCTAGCGTGTGCAAAACAAAAAAGAACGAGGGCATAGCGTTTGCAAAATAGCAAGAACAAGGGCCTAGCGTGTGCAAAATAAAAAGAACAAGGGCCTAGCGTGTGCAAAATTGCAAGAACAAGGGCCTAGCGTGTGCAGAATTGCAAGAACAAGGGCCTAGCGAGTGCAAAATAGCAAGAGCAAGGGCCTGGCGTGTGCAAAATTTAAAGAACAAGGGCATAGCGTCTGCAAAATTAAAAGAACAAGGGTCTAGCATGTGCAAAATTGCAAGAACAAGGGCCTAGCGTGTGCAAAATAAAAAGAACAAGGGCATAGCGTGTGCAAAATAGCAAGAACAAGGGCCTAGCGTGTGCAAAATAAAAAGAACAAGGGCCTAGCGTCTGCAAAATAAAAAGAACAAGGGCCTAACGTGTGCAAAATTGCAAGAACAATGGCCTAGCGTGTGAAAAATAGCAAGAGCAAGGGCCTAGCGTGTGCAAAAAATCAAGGACAAGGGCCTAACGTGTGCAAAATAAAAAGAGCAAGGGCCTAGCGTGTGCAAAATAAAAAGTATATGGGCCTAGCGTGTGCAAAAGAAAAAGTACAAGGGCCTAGCGTGTGCAAAATAAAAAGAACAAGGGCCTACCGAGTGCAAAACTGCAAGAACAAGGGCCTAGCGAGTGCAAAATAGCAAGAGCAAGGGCCTAGCATGTGCAAAAAATCAAGAACAAGGGCCTAGCGTTCGCGAAATGGCAAGAAAAAAAGCCTAGCATGTGCAAAATAAAAAGAACAAGGGTCTAGCATATGCAAAGTTGCAAGAACAAGGGCCTAGCGCGTGCAAAATAAAAAGAACAAGAGCATAGCGTGTGCAAAATAGCAAGAACAATGGCCTAGCGTGTGGAAAATAAAATAAACAAGGGCCTAGCGTGTGCAAAATAAAAAGAACAAGGGCCTAACGTGTGCAAAATTGCAAGAACAAGGGCCTAGCGTGTGCAAAATTGCAAGAACAAGGGCCTAGCGAGTGCAAAATAGCAAGAGCAAGGGCCTAGCGTGTGCAAAAAATCCAGAACAAGGGCCTAGCTTTCGCGAAATAGCAAGAACAAGGGCCTAGCGTTTGCAAAATAGCAAGAACAAGGGCCTAGCGTGTGCAAAATAAAAAGAATAAGGATCTAGCGTGTGCAAAATAAAAAGAACAAGGGCCTAGCGTGTGCAAAATTGCAAGAACAAGGGCCTAGCGTGTGCAAAATTGCAAGAACAAGGGCCTAGCGAGTGCAAAATAGCAAGAGCAAGGGCCTAGCGTGTGCGAAAAATCAAGAACAAGGGCCTAGCGTTCGCGAAATAGCAAGAACAAGGGCCTAGCGTGTGCAAAATAAAAAGAACAAGGGTCTAGCATGTGCAAAATTGCAAGAACAAGGGCCTAGCGTGTGCAAAATAAAAAGAACAGGGGCATAGCGTGTGCAAAATAGCAAGAACAAGGGCCTAGCGTGTGCAAAATAAAAAGAACAAGGGCCTAGCGTGTGCAAAATAAAAAGAACAAGGGCCTAACGTGTGCAAAATTGCAAGAACAAGGGCCTAGCGTGTGCAAAATAGCAAGAGCAAGGGCCTAGCGTGTGCAAAAAATCAAGAACAAGGGCCTAACGTGTGAAAAATAAAAAGAACAAGGGCCTAGCGTGTGCAAAATAAAAAGAACAAGGGCCTAGCGTGTGCAAAATAAGAAGAACAAGAGCCTAGCGTGTGCAAAATTGCAAGAACAAAGACCTAGCGAGTGCAAAATAGCAAGAGGAAGGGCCTAGCGTGTGCAAAAAATCAAGAACAAGGGCCTAGCGTTCGCGAAATAGCAAGATCAAGGGCCTAGCGTGTGCAAAATATAACGAACAAGGGTCTAGCATGTGCAAAATTGCAAGAACAAGGGCCTAGCGTGTGCAAAAAAAAAAAAGAACGAGGGCATAGCGTTTGCAAAATAGCAAGAACAAGGGCCTAGCGTGTGCAAAATAAAAAGAACAAGGGCCTAGCGTGTGCGAAATTGCAAGAACAAGGGCCTAGCGTGTGCAAAATTGCAAGAACAAGGGCCTAGCGAGTGCAAAATAGCAAGAGCAAGGGCCTAGCGTGTGCGAAAAATCAAGAACAAGGGCCTAGCGTTCGCGAAATAGCAAGAACAAGGGCCTAGCGTGTGCAAAGTATAAAGAACAAGGGTCTAGTATGTGCAAAATTGCAAGAACAAGGGCCTAGCGTGTGCAAAATAAAAAGAACAAGGGCATAGCGTGTGCAAAATAGCAAGAACAAGGGCCTAGCGTGTGCAAAATAAAAAGAAAAAGGGCCTAGCGTGTGCAAAATAAAAACGAACAAGGGCCTAACGTGTGCAAAATTGCAAGAACAAGGGCCTAGCGTGTGCAAAATAGCAAGAGCAAGGGCCTAGCGTGTGCAACAAATCAAGAACAAGGGCCTAACGTGTGCAAAATAAAAAGAACAAGGGCCTAGCGTGTGCAAAATAAAAAGAACAAGGGCCTAGCGTGTGCAAAATAAAAAGAAAAAGAGCCTAGCATGTGCAAAATTGCAAGAACAAAGGCCTAGCGAGTGCAAAATAGCAAGAGGAAGGGCCTAGCGTGTGCAAAAAATCAAGAACAAGGGCCTAGCGTTCGCGAAATGGCGAGAACAAGGGCGTAGCGTGTGCAAAATATAACGAACAAGGGTCTAGCGTTTGCAAAATAGCAAGAACAAGGGCCTAGAGAGTGCAAAATAAAAAAAACAAGGGCCTAGCGTGTGCAAAATAAAAAGAACAAGAGCCTAGCGTTTGCAAAATTGCAAGAAGAAAGGCCTAGCGAGTGCAAAATAGCAAGAGGAAGGGCCTAGCGTGTGCAAAATTGCAAGAACAAGGGCCTAGCGAGTGCAAAGTAGCAAGAGCAAGGGCCTAGCGTTTGCGAAAAATCAAGAACAAGGGCCTAGCGTGTGCAAAATATAACGAACAAGGGCCTAGCGTGTGCAAAACAAAAAAAGAACGAGGGCATAGCGTTTGTAAAATAGCAAGAACAAGGGCCTAGCGTGTGCAAAATAAAAAGAACAAGGGCCTAGCGTGTGCAAAATTGCAAGAACAAGGGCCTAGCGTGTGCCAAATTGCAAGAACAAGGGCCTAGAGAGTGCAAAATAGCAAGAGCAAGGGCCTAGCATGTGCGAAAAATCAAGAACAAGGGCCTAGCGTTCGCGAAATAGCAAGAACAAGGGCCTAGCGTGTGCAAAATAAAAAGAACAAGGGTCTAGCATGTGCAAAATTGCAAGAACAAGGGCCTAGCGTGTGCAAAATAAAAAGAACAAAGGCATAGCGTGTGCAGAATAGCAAGAACAAGGGCCTAGCGTGTGCAAAATAAAAAGAACAAGGGCCTAGCGTGTGCAAAATAAAAAGAACAAGGCCATAGCGTGTGCAAAATAGCAAGAACAAGGGCCTAGCGTGTGCAAAATAAAAAGAACAAGGGCCTAGCGTGTGCAAAATAAAAAGAAAAAGGGCATAGCGTGTGCAAAATAGCAAGAACAAGGGCCTAGCGTGTGCAAAATAAAAAGAACAAGGGCCTAGCGTTGCAAAATTTCAAGAACAAGGGCCTAGCGTGTGCAAAAGAAAAAGAACAAGGGCATAGCGTGTGCAAAATTGCAAGAACAAGGGCCTAGCGTGTGCAAAATTGCAAGAACAAGGGCCTAGCGAGTGCAAAATAGCAAGAGGAAGGGCCTAGCGTGAGCAAAAAATCAAGAACAAGGGCCTAGCATTCGTAAAATAGCAAGAACAAGGGCCTAGCGTGTGCAAAATATAACGAACAAGGGTCTAGCATGTGCAAAATTGCAAGAACAAGGGCCTAGCGTGTACAAAACAAAAAAGAACGAGGGCATAGCGTTTGCAAACTAGCAAGCACAAGGGCCTAGAGTGCGCAAAAAAAAAAAAAACAAGGGCCTAGCGTATGCAAAATTGCAAGAACAGAGGCCTAGCGTGTGCAAAATTGCAAGAACAAGGGCCTAGCGAGTGCAAAATAGCAAGAGCAAGGGCCTAGCGTGTGCAAAAAATTAAGAACAAGGGCCTAGCGTTCACGAAATGGCAAGAACAAAAGCATAACGTGTGCAAAATAAAAAGAACAAGGGTCTAGCATGTGCAAAATTGCAAGAACAAGGGCCTAGCGTGTCCAAAATAAAAAGAACAAGGGCATAGCGTGTGCAAAATAGCAAGAACAACGGCCTAGCGTGTGCAAAATAAAAAGAACAAGGGCCTAGCGTGTGCAAAATAAAAAGAACAAGGGCCTAGCGTGTGCAAAATTGCAAGAACAAGGGCCTAGCGTGTGCAAAACTGCAAGAACAAGGGCCTAGCGAGTGCAAAATAGCAAGAGCAAGGGCCTAGCTTTCGCGAAATAGCAAGAACAAGGGCCTAGCGTGTGCAAAATAAAAAGAACAAGATCCTAGCGTGTGCAAAATTGCAAGAACAAGGGCCTAGCGTGTGCAAAATTGCAAGAACAAGGGCCTAGCGAGTGCAAAATAGCAAGAGCAAGGGCCTAGCGTGTGCGAAAAATCAAGAACAAGGGCCTAGCGTTCGCAAAATAGCAAGAACAAGGGCCTAACGTGTGAAAAATAAAAAGAACAAGGGTCTAGCATGTGCAAAATTGCAAGAACAAGGGCCTAGCGTGTGCAAAATAAAACGAACAAGGGCATAGCGTGTGCAAAATAGCAAGAACAAGGGCCTAGCACGTGCAAAATAAAACGAACAAGGGCATAGCGTTTGCAAAATAGCAAGATCAAGGGCCTAGCGCGTGCAAAATAAAAAGAACAAGGGCCTAGCATGTGCAAAATAAAAAGAACAAGGGCCTAGCGTGTGCAAAATTGCAAGAACAAGGGCCTAGCGTATGCAAAATTGCAAGAACAAGGGCCTAGCGAGTACAAAATAGCAAGAGCAAGGGCCTAGCGTGTGAAAAAAATCAAGAACAACGGCCTAGGGTTCGCGAAATAGCAAGAGCAAGGGCCTAGCGTGTGCTAAATAAAAAGAACAAGGGTCTAGCATGTCCAAAATTGCAAGAACAAGGGCCTAGCATGTCCAAAATAAAAAGAACAAGGGCATAGCGTGTGCAAAATAGCAAGAACAACGGCCTAGCGTGTGCAAAATAAAAAGAACAAGGGCCTAGCGTGTGCAAAATAAAAAGAACAAGGGCCTAGCGTGTGCAAAATTGCAAGAACAAGGGCCTAGCGTGTGCAAAATTGCAAGAACCAGGGCCTAGCGAGTGCAAAATAGCAAGAGCAAGGGCCTAGCTTTCGCGAAATAGCAAGAACAAGGGCCTAGCGTGTGCAAAATAAAAAGAACAAGATCCTAGCGTGTGCAAAATAAAAAGAACAAGGGCCTAGCGTGTGCAAAATTGCAAGAACAAGGGCCTAGCGAGTGCAAAATAGCAAGAGCAAGGGCCTAGCGTGTGCGAAAAATCAAGAACAAGGGCCTAGCGTTCGCAAAATAGCAAGAACAAGGGCCTAACGTGTGCAAAATAAAAAGAACAAGGGTCTAGCATGTGCAAAATTGCAAGAACAAGGGCCTAGCGTGTGCAAAATAAAACGAACAAGGGCATAGCGTGTGCAAAATAGCAAGAACAAGGGCCTAGCACGTGCAAAATAAAACGAACAAGGGCATAGCGTTTGCAAAATAGCAAGAAAAAGGGCCTAGCGCGTGCAAAATAAAAAGAACAAGGGCCTAGCATGTGCAAAATAAAAAGAACAAGGGCCTAGCGTGTGCAAAATTGCAAGAACAAGGGCCTAGCGTATGCAAAATTGCAAGAACAAGGGCCTAGCGAGTACAAAATAGCAAGAGCAAGGGCCTAGCGTGTGAAAAAAATCAAGAACAACGGCCTAGGGTTCGCGAAATAGCAAGAGCAAGGGCCTAGCGTGTGCTAAATAAAAAGAACAAGGGCATAGCGTGTGCTAAATAGCAAGAACAAGGGCCTAGCGTGTGCAAAATAAAAAGAACAAAGGCCTAGTGTGTGCAAAAAAAAAAGAACGAGGGCATAGCGTGTGCAAAATAGCAAGAACAAGGGCCTAGCGTGTGCAAAATAAAAAGAACAAGGGCCTAGCGTGTGCAAAATAAAAAGAACAAGGGCCTAGCGTGTGCAAAATTGTAAGAACAAGGGCCTAGCGTGTGCAAAATTGCAAGAACAAGGGCATAGCGAGTGCAAAATAGCAAGAGCAAGGGCCTAGCTTTCGCGAAATAGCCAGAACAAGGGCCTAGTGTTTGCAAAATAGCAAGAACAAGGGCCTAGCGAGTGCAAAATAAAAAGAACAAGGGCCTAGCGTGTGCAAAATAAAAAGAACAAGAGCCTAGCGTGTGCAAAATTGCAAGAACAAGGGCCTAGCGTGTGCAAAATTGCAAGAACAAGGGCCTAGCGAGTGCAAAATAGCAAGAGCAAGGGCCTAGCGTGTGCGAAAAATCAAGAACAAGGGCCTAGCGTTCGCGAAATAGCAAGAACAAGGGCCTAACGTGTGCAAAATAAAAAGAACAAGGGTCTAGCATGTGCAAAATTGCAAGAACAAGGGCCTAGCGTGTGCAAAATAAAACGAACAAGGGCATAGCGTGTGCAAAATAGCAAGAACAAGGGCCTAGCACGTGCAAAATAAAACGAACAAGGGCATAGCGTTTGCAAAATAGCAAGAACAAGGGCCTAGCACGTGCAAAATAAAAAGAACAAGGGCCTAGCATGTGCAAAATTGCAAGAACAAGGGGCTAGCGTGTGCAAAATTGCAAGAACAAGGGCCTAGCGTATGCAAAATTGCAAGAACAAGGGCCTAGCGAGTGCAAAATAGCAAGAGCAAGGGCCTAGCGTGTGCAAAAAATCAAGAACAAGGGCATAGCGTTCGCGAAATAGCAAGAGCAAGGGCCTAGCATGTGCTAAATAAAAAGAACAAGGGTCTAGCATGTGCAAAATTGCAAGAACAAGGGCCTAGCGAGTGCAAAATAGCAAGAGCAAGGGCCTACCGTGTGCGAAAAATCAAGAACAAGGGCCTAGCGTTCGCGAAATAGCAAGAACAAGGGCCTAACGTGTGCAAAATAAAAAGAACAAGGGTCTAGCATGTGCAAAATTGCAAGAACAAGGGCCTAGCGTGTGCAAAATAAAACGAACAAGGGCATAGCGTGTGCAAAATAGCAAGAACAAGGGCCTAGCACGTGCAAAATAAAACGAACAAGGGCATAGCGTTTGCAAAATAGCAAGAACAAGGGCCTAGCACGTGCAAAATAAAAAGAACAAGGGCCTAGCATGTGCAAAATTGCAAGAACAAGGGGCTAGCGTGTGCAAAATTGCAAGAACAAGGGCCTAGCGTATGCAAAATTGCAAGAGCAAGGGCCTAGCGAGTGCAAAATAGCAAGAGCAAGGGCCTAGCGTGTGCAAAAAATCAAGAACAAGGGCATAGCGTTCGCGAAATAGCAAGAGCAAGGGCCTAGCATGTGCTAAATATAAAGAACAAGGGTCTAGCATGTGCAAAATTGCAAGAACAAGGGCCTAGCGTGTGCAAAATAAAAAGAACAAGGACAGCGTGTGCAAAATAGCAAGAACAAGAGCCTAGCGTGTGCAAAATAAAAAGAACAAGGGCCTAGCGTGTGCAAAATAAAAAGAACAAGGGCCTAGCGTGTGCAAAATTGTAAGAACAAGGGCCTAGCGTGTGCAAAATTGCAAGAACAAGGGCATAGCGAGTGCAAAATAGCAAGAGCAAGGGCCTAGCTTTCGCGAAATAGCCAGAACAAGGGCCTAGTGTTTGCAAAATAGCAAGAACAAGGGCCTAGCGAGTGCAAAATAAAAATAACAAGGGCCTAGCGTGTGCAAAATAAAAAGAACAAGAGCCTAGCGTGTGCAAAATTGCAAGAACAAGGGCCTAGTGTGTGCAAAATTGCAAGAACAAGGGCCTAGCGAGTGCAAAATAGCAAGAGCAAGGGCCTAGCGTGTGCGAAAAATCAAGAACAAGGGCCTAGCGTTCGCAAAATAGCAAGAACAAGGGCGTAACGTGTGCAAAATAAAAAGAACAAGGGTCTAGCATATGCAAAATTGCAAGAACAAGGGCCTAGCGTGTGCAAAATAAAACGAACAAGGGCGTAGTGTGTGCAAAATAGCAAGAACAAGGGCCTAGCACGTGCAAAATAAAACGAACAAGGGCATAGCGTTTGCAAAATAGCAAGAACAAGGGCCTAGCACGTGCAAAATAAAAAGAACAAGGGCCTAGCATGTGCAAAATAAATAGAACAAGGGCCTAGCGTGTGCAAAATAAATAGAACAAGGGCCTAGCGTATGCAAAATTGCAAGAACAAGGGCCTAGCGAGTGCAAAATAGCAAGAGCAAGGGCCTAGCGTGTGCAAAAAATCAAGAACAAGGGCCTAGCGTTCGCGAAATAGCAAGAGCAAGGGCCTAGCGTGTGCTAATTAAAAAGAACAAGGGTTTAGCATGTCCAAAATTGCAAGAACAAGGGCCTAGCGTGTGCAAAATAAAAAAGAACGAGGGCATAGCGTTTGCAAAATAGCAAGAAAAGGGCCTAGAGTGTGCAAAATAAAAAGAACAAGGGCCTAGCGTATGCAAAATTGCAAGAACAAGGGCCTAGCGTGTGCAAAATTGCAAGAACAAGGGCCTAGCACGTGCAAAATAAAAAGAACAAGGGCCTAGCATGTGCAAAATAAAAAGAACAAGGGCCTAGCGGGTGCAAAATAAAAAGAACAAGGGCCTAGCGTATGCAAAATTGCAAGAACAAGGGCCTAGCGTGTGCAAAATTGCAAAAACAAGGGCCTAGCGAGTGCAAAATAGCAAGAGGAAGGGCCTAGCGTGAGCAAAAAATCAAGAACAAGGGCCTAGCGTTCGTGAAATAGCAAGAACAAGGGCCTAGCGTGTGCAAAATATAACGAACAAGGGTCTAGCATGTGCAAAATTGCAAGAATAAGGGCCTAGTGTGTGCAAAAAAAAAAAGAACGAGGGCATAGCGTTTGCAAAATAGCAAGAAAAGGGCCTAGAGTGTGCAAAAAAAAAAGAACAAGGGCCTAGCGTATGCAAAATTGCAAGAACAAGGGCCTAGCGAGTGCCAAATTGCAAGAACAAGGGCCTAGCGAGTGCAAAATAGCAAGAGCAAGGGCCTAGCGTTCGCGAAATGGCAAGAACAAAAGCCTAACGTGTGCAAAATAAAAAGAACAAGGATCTAGCATGTGCAAAATTGCAAGAACAAGGGCCTAGCGTGTGCAAAATAAAAAGAACAAGGGCATAGTGTGTGCAAAATAGCAAGAACAAGGGCCTAGCGTGTGCAAAATAAAGAGAACAAGGGCCTAGCGTGTGCAAAATAAAAAGAACAAGGGCCTAGCGTGTGCAAAATTGCAAGAACAAGGGCCTAGCGTGTGCAAAATAGCAAGAACAAGGGCATAGTGAGTGCAAAATAGCAAGAGCAAGGGCCTAGCTTTCGCGAAATAGCCAGAACAAGGGCCTAGTGTTTGCAAAATAGCAAGAACAAGGGCCTAGCGAGTGCAAAATAAAAAGAACAAGGGCCTAGCGTGTGCAAAATAAAAAGAACAAGATCCTAGCGTGTGCAAAATTGCAAGAACAAGGGCCTAGCGTGTGCAAAATTGCAAGAACAAGGGCCTAGCGAGTGCAAAATAGCAAGAGCAAGGGCCTAGCGTGTGCGAAAAATCAAGAACAAGGGCCTAGCGTTCGCAAAATAGCAAGAACAAGGGCCTAACGTGTGCAAAATATAAAGAACAAGGGTCTAGCATGTGCAAAATTGCAAGAACAAGGGCCTAGCGTGTGCAAAATAAAACGAACAAGGGCATAGCGTGTGCAAAATAGCAAGAACAAGGGCCTAGCACGTGCAAAATAAAACGAACAAGGGCATAGCGTTTGCAAAATAGCAAGAACAAGGGCCTAGCATGTGCAAAATAAAAAGAACAAGGGCCTAGCGTGTGCAAAATTGCAAGAACAAGGGCCTAGCGTATGCAAAATTGCAAGAACAAGGGCCTAGCGAGTGCAAAATAGCAAGAGCAAGGGCCTAGCGTGTGCAAAAAATCAAGAACAAGGGCCTAGCGTTCGCGAAATAGCAAGAGCAAGGGCCTAGCGTGTGCTAAATAAAAAGAACAAGGGTCTAGCATGTCCAAAATTGCAAGAACAAGGGCCTAGCATGTGCAAACTAAAAAGAACAAGGGCCTAGCGGGTGCAAAATAAAAAGAACAAGGGCCTAGCGTGTGCAAAATTGCAAGAACAAGGGCCTAGCGTGTGCAAAATTGCAAAAACAAGGGCCTAGCGAGTGCAAAATAGCAAGAGGAAGGGCCTAGGTGTGCAAAAAATCAAGAACAAGGGCCTAGCGTTCGTGAAATAGCAAGTGCAAGGGCCTAGCGTGTGCAAAATTGCAAGAACAAGGGCCTAGCGTGTGCAAAAAAAAAATAACGAGGGCATAGCGTTTGCAAAATAGCAAGAACAAGGGCGTAGCGTGTGCAAAATAAAAAGAACAAGGGCCTAGCGTGTGCAAAATTGCAAGAACAAGGGCCTAGCGTCTGCAAAATTGCAAGAACAAGGGCCTAGCGAGTGCTAAATAGCAAGAGCAAGGGCCTAGCATGTGCAAAAAATCAAGAACAAGGGCCTAGCGTTCGCGAAATGGCAAGAACAAAAGCCTAGCGTGTGCAAAATAAAAAGAACAAGGGTCTAGCATATGCAAAATTGCAAGAACAAGGGCCTAGCGTGTGCAAAATAAAAAGAACAAGGGCATAGCGTGTGCAAAATAGCAAGAACAAGGGCCTAGCGTGTGCAAAATAAAAAGAACAAGGGTCTAGCATATGCAAAATTGCAAGAACAAGGGCCTAGCGTGTGCAAAATTGCAAGAACAAGGGCCTAGTGTGTGCAAAAAAAAAAGAACGAGGGCATAGCGTGTGCAAAATAGCAAGAACAAGGGCCTAGCGTGTGCAAAATAAAAAGAACAAGGGCCTAGCGTGTGCAAAATAAAAAGAACAAGGGCCTAGCGTGTGCAAAATTGCAAGAACAAGGGCCTAGCGTGTGCAAAATTGCAAGAACAAGGGCATAGCGAGTGCAAAATAGCAAGAGCAAGGGCCTAGCTTTCGCGAAATAGCCAGAACAAGGGCCTAGTGTTTGCAAAATAGCAAGAACAAGGGCCTAGCGAGTGCAAAATAAAAAGAACAAGGGCCTAGCGTGTGCAAAATAAAAAGAACAAGAGCCTAGCGTGTGCAAAATTGCAAGAACAAGGGCCTAGCGTGTGCAAAATTGCAAGAACAAGGGCCTAGCGAGTGCAAAATAGCAAGAGCAAGGGCCTAGCGTGTGCGAAAAATCAAGAACAAGGGCCTAGCGTTCGCGAAATAGCAAGAACAAGGGCCTAACGTGTGCAAAATAAAAAGAACAAGGGTCTAGCATGTGCAAAATTGCAAGAACAAGGGCCTAGCGTGTGCAAACTAAAACGAACAAGGGCATAGCGTGTGCAAAATAGCAAGAACAAGGGCCTAGCACGTGCAAGATAAAACGAACAAGGGCATAGCGTTTGCAAAATAGCAAGAACAAGGGCCTAGCACGTGCAAAATAAAAAGAACAAGGGCCTAGCATGTGCAAAATTGCAAGAACAAGGGCCTAGCGTGTGCAAAATTGCAAGAACAAGGGCCTAGCGTATGCAAAATTGCAAGAACAAGGGCCTAGCGAGTGCAAAATAGCAAGAGCAAGGGCCTAGCGTGTGCAAAAAATCAAGAACAAGGGCCTAGCGTTCGCGAAATAGCAAGAGCAAGGGCCTAGCATGTGCTTAATAAAAAGAACAAGGGTCTAGCATGTCCAAAATTGCAAGAACAAGGGCCTAGCATGTGCAAAATAAAAAGAACAAGGGCCTAGCGGGTGCAAAATAAAAAGAACAAGGGCCTAGCGTGTGCAAAATTGCAAGAACAAGGGCCTAGCGTGTGCAAAATTGCAAAAACAAGGGCCTAGCGAGTGCAAAATAGCAAGAGGAAGGGCCTAGGTGTTCCAAAAATCAAGAACAAGGGCGTAGCGTTCGTGAAATAGCAAGAGCAAGGGCCTAGCATGTGCAAAATATAACGAACAAGGGTCTAGCATGTGCAAAATTGCAAGAACAAGGGCCTAGCGTGTGCAAAACAAAAAATAACGACGGCATAGCGTTTGCAAAATAGCAAGAACAAGGGCGTAGCGTGTGCAAAATAAAAAGAACAAGGGCCTAGCGTGTGCAAAATTGCAAGAACAAGGGCCTAGCGTCTGCAAAATTGCAAGAACAAGGGCCTAGCGAGTGCTAAATAGCAAGAGCAAGGGCCTAGCGTGTGCAAAAAATCAAGAACAAGGGCCTAGCGTTCGCGAAATGGCAAGAGCAAGGGCCTAGCATGTGCTTAATAAAAAGAACAAGGGTCTAGCATGTCCAAAATTGCAAGAACAAGGGCCTAGCATGTGCAAAATAAAAAGAACAAGGGCCTAGCGGGTGCAAAATAAAAAGAACAAGGGCCTAGCGTGTGCAAAATTGCAAGAACAAGGGCCTAGCGTGTGCAAAATTGCAAAAACAAGGGCCTAGCGAGTGCAAAAAAGCAAGAGGAAGGGCCTAGGTGTTCCAAAAATCAAGAACAAGGGCGTAGCGTTCGTGAAATAGCAAGAGCAAGGGCCTAGCATGTGCAAAATATAACGAACAAGGGTCTAGCATGTGCAAAATTGCAAGAACAAGGGCCTAGCGTGTGCAAAACAAAAAATAACGAGGGCATAGCGTTTGCAAAATAGCAAGAACAAGGGCGTAGCGTGTGCAAAATAAAAATAACAAGGGCCTAGCGTGTGCAAAATTGCAAGAACAAGGGCCTAGCGTCTGCAAAATTGCAAGAACAAGGGCCTAGCGAGTGCTAAATAGCAAGAGCAAGGGCCTAGCGTGTGCAAAAAATCAAGAACAAGGGCCTAGCGTTCGCGAAATGGCAAGAACAAAAGCCTAGCGTGTGCAAAATAAAAAGAACAAGGGTCTAGCATATGCAAAATTGCAAGAACAAGGGCCTAGCGTGTGCAAAATAAAAAGAACAAGGGCATAGCGTGTGCAAAATAGCAAGAACAAGGGCCTAGCGTGTGCAAAATAAAAAGAACAAGGGCCTAGCGTGTGCAAAAAAAAAAGAACAAGGGCCTAGCGTGTGCAAAATTGCAAGAACAAGGGCCTAGCGTGTGTAAAATTGCAAGAACAAGGGCCTAGCGAGTGCAAAATAGCAAGAGCAAGGGCCTAGCGTGTGCAAAAACTCAAGAACAAGGGCCTAGCTTTTGCGAAATAGCAAGAACAAGGGCCTAGCGTTTGCAAAATAGCAAGAACAAGGGCCTAGCATGTGCAAAATAAAAAGAACAATGGCCTAGCGTGTGCAAAATAATAAGAACAAGGGCCTAGCGTGTGCAAAATTGCAAGAAGAAGGGCCTAGCGTGTGCAACATTGCAAGAACAAGGGTCTAGCGTGTGCAAAATTGCAAGAACAAGGGCCTAGCGAGTGCAAAATAGCAAGAGCAAGGGCCTAGCGTGCTCGAAAAATCAAGAACAAGGGCGTAGCGTTCGCGAAATAGCAAGAACAAGGGCCTAGCGTGTGCAAAATAAAAAGAACAAGGGTCTAGCATGTGCAAAATTGCAAGAACAAGGGTCTAGCGTGTGCAAAATAAAAAGAACAAGGGCCTAGCGTGTGCAAAATAAAAAGGAACAAGGGCGTAGCGTCTGCAAAATTGCAAGAACAAGGGCCTAGCGTATGCAAAATTGCAAGAACAAGGGCCTAGCGAGTGCAAAATAGCAAGAGCAAGGGCCTAGCGTGTGCAAAAAATCAAGAACAAGGGCCTAGCTTTCGCGGAATAGCAAGAGCAAGGGCCTAGCGTGTGCTAAATAAAAAGAACAAGGGTCTAGCATGTCCAAAATTGCAAGAACAAGGGCCTAGCGTGTGCAAAATAAAAAGAACAAGGGCATAGTGTGTGCAAAATAGCAAGAACAAGGGCCTAGCGTGTGCAAGATAAAAAGAAGAAGGGCATAGTGTGTGCAAAATAGCAAGAACAAGGGCCTAGCGTGTGCAAGATAAAAAGAACAAGGGCCTAGCGTGTGCAAAATAAAAAGAACAAGAGCCTAGCGTGTGCAAAATTGCAAGAACAAAGGCCTAGCGAGTGCAAAATAGCAAGAGGAAGGGCCTAGCGTGTGCAAAATTGCAAGAACAAGGGCATAGCGAGTGCCAAATAGCAAGAGCAAGGGCCTAGCGTGTGCGAAAAATCAAGAACAAGGGCCTAGCGTGTGCAAAATATAACGAACAAGGGTCTAGCATGTGCAAAATTGGAAGAACAAGGGCCTAGCGTGTGCAAAACAAAAAAAGAACGAGGGCATAGCGTTTGCAAAATAGCAAGAACAAGGGCCTAGCGTGTGCAAAATAAAAAGAACAAGGGCCTAGCGTGTGCAAAATAATAAGAACAAGGGCCTATCTTGTGCAAAATTGCAAGAACAAGGGCCTAGCGAGTGCAAAATAGCAAGAGCAAGGGCCTAGCGTGTGCGAAAAATCAAGAACAAGGGCCTAGCGTTCGCGAAATAGCAAGAACAAGGGCCTAGCGTGTGCAAAATAGCAAGAACAAGGGTCTAGCATGTGCAAAATTGCAAGAACAAGGGCCTAGCGTGTGCAAAAAAAAAAGAACAAGGGCATAGCGTGTGCAAAATAGCAAGAACAAGGGCCTAGCGTGTGCAAAATAAAAAAAACAAGGGCCTAGCGTGTGCAAAATAAAACGAACAAGGGCCTAACGTGTGCAAAATTGCAAGAACAAGGGCCTAGCGTGTGCAAAATAGCAAGAGCAAGGGCCTAGCGTGTGCAAAATTGCAAGAACAAGGGCCTAGCGTGTGTAAAATTGCAAGAACAAGGGCCTAGCGAGTGCAAAATAGCAAGAGCAAGGGCCTAGCGTGTGCAAAAACTCAAGAACAAGGGCCTAGCTTTTGCGAAATAGCAAGAACAAGGGCCTAGCGTTTGCAAAATAGCAAGAACAAGGGCCTAGCATGTGCAAAATAAAAAGAACAATGGCCTAGCGTGTGCAAAATAATAAGAACAAGGGCCTAGCGTGTGCAAAATTGCAAGAACAAGGGCCTAGCGTGTGCAACATTGCAAGAACAAGGGTCTAGCGTGTGCAAAATTGCAAGAACAAGGGCCTAGCGAGTGCAAAATAGCAAGAGCAAGGGCCTAGCGTGCTCGAAAAATCAAGAGCAAGGGCGTAGCGTTCGCGAAATAGCAAGAACAAGGGCCTAGCGTGTGCAAAATAAAAAGAACAAGGGTCTAGCATGTGCAAAATTGCAAGAACAAGGGTCTAGCGTGTGCAAAATAAAAAGAACAAGGGCCTAGCGTGTGCAAAATAGAAAGGAACAAGGGCGTAGCGTCTGCAAAATTGCAAGAACAAGGGCCTAGCGTATGCAAAATTGCAAGAACAAGGGCCTAGCGAGTGCAAAATAGCAAGAGCAAGGGCCTAGCGTGTGCAAAAAATCAAGAACAAGGGCCTAGCTTTCGCGAAATAGCAAGAGCAAGGGCCTAGCGTGTGCTAAATAAAAAGAACAAGGGTCTAGCATGTCCAAAATTGCAAGAACAAGGGCCTAGCGTGTGCAAAATAAAAAGAACAAGGGCATAGTGTGTGCAAAATAGCAAGAACAAGGGCCTAGCGTGTGCAAGATAAAAAGAACAAGGGCATAGTGTGTGCAAAATAGCAAGAACAAGGGCCTAGCGTGTGCAAGATAAAAAGAACAAGGGCCTAGCGTGTGCAAAATAAAAAGAACAAGAGCCTAGCGTGTGCAAAATTGCAAGAACAAAGGCCTAGCGAGTGCAAAATAGCAAGAGGAAGGGCCTAGCGTGTGCAAAATTGCAAGAACAAGGGCATAGCGAGTGCCAAATAGCAAGAGCAAGGGCCTAGCGTGTGCGAAAAATCATGAACAAGGGCCTAGCGTGTGCAAAATATAACGAACAAGGGTCTAGCATGTGCAAAATTGGAAGAACAAGGGCCTAGCGTGTGCAAAACAAAAAAAGAACGAGGGCATAGCGTTTGCAAAATAGCAAGAACAAGGGCCTAGCGTGTGCAAAATAAAAAGAACAAGGGCCTAGCGTGTGCAAAATAATAAGAACAAGGGCCTATCGTGTGCAAAATTGCAAGAACAAGGGCCTAGCGAGTGCAAAATAGCAAGAGCAAGGGCCTAGCGTGTGCGAAAAATCAAGAACAAGGGCCTAGCGTTCGCGAAATAGCAAGAACAAGGGCCTAGCGTGTGCAAAATAGCAAGAACAAGGGTCTAGCATGTGCAAAATTGCAAGAACAAGGGCCTAGCGTGTGCAACAAAAAAAAGAACAAGGGCATAGCGTGTGCAAAATAGCAAGAACAAGGGCCTAGCGTGTGCAAAATAAAAAAAACAAGGGCCTAGCGTGTGCAAAATAAAACGAACAAGGGCCTAACGTGTGCAAAATTGCAAGAACAAGGGCCTAGCGTGTGCAAAATAGCCAGAGCAAGGGCCTAGCGTGTGCAAAAAATCAAGAACAAGGGCCTAACGTGTGCAAAATAAAAAGAACAAGGGCCTAGCGTGTGCAAAATAAAAAGAACAAAGGCCTAGCGTGTGCAAAATTGCAAGAATAAGAGCCTAGCGTGTGCAAAATTGCAAGAACAAAGGCCTAGCGAGTGCAAAATAGCAAGAGGAAGGGCCTAGCGTGTGCAAAAAATCAAGAACAAGGGCCTAGCGTTCGCGAAATGGCAAGAACAAGGGCCTAGCGTGTGCAAAAAATCAAGGACAAGGGCCTAACGTGTGCAAAATAAAAAGAACAAGGGCCTAGCGTGTGCAAAATAAAAAATATATGGGCCTAGCGTGTGCAAAATAAAAAGTACAAGGGCCTAGCATGTGCAAAATAAAAAGAACAAGGGCCTACCGAGTGCAAAACTGCAAGATTAAGGGCCTAGCGAGTGCAAAATAGCAAGAGCAATGGCCTAGCATGTGCAAAAAATCAAGAACAAGGGCCTAGCGTTCGCGAAATGGCAAGAAAAAAAGCCTAGCATGTGCAAAATAAAAAGAACAAGGGTCTAGCATATGCAAAGTTGCAAGAACAAGGGCCTAGCGCGTGCAAAATAAAAAGAACAAGGGCATAGCGTGTGCAAAATAGCAAGAACAATGGCCTAGCGTGTGCAAAATAAAATAAACAAGGGCCTAGCGTGTGCAAAATAAAAAGAACAAGGGCCTAGCGTGTGCAAAATTGCAAGAACAAGGGCCTAGCGTGTGCAAAATTGCAAGAACAAGGGCCTAGCGAGTGCAAAATAGCAAGAGCAAGGGCCTAGCGTGTGCAAAAAATCCAGAACAAGGGCCTAGCTTTCGCGAAATAGCAAGAACAAGGGCCTAGCGTTTGCAAAATAGCAAGAACAAGGGCCTAGCGTGTGCAAAATAAAAAGAATAAGGATCTAGCGTGTGCAAAATAAAAAGAACAAGGGCCTAGCGTGTGCAAAATTGCAAGAACAAGGGCCTAGCGTGTGCAAAATTGCAAGAACAAGGGCCTAGCGAGTGCAAAATAGCAAGAGCAAGGGCCTAGCGTGTGCGAAAAATCAAGAACAAGGGCCTAGCGTTCGCGAAATAGCAAGAACAAGGGCCTAGCGTGTGCAAAATAAAAAGAACAAGGGTCTAGCATGTGCAAAATTGCAAGAACAAGGGCCTAGCGTGTGCAAAATAAAAAGAACAGGGGCATAGCGTGTGCAAAATAGCAAGAACAAGGGCCTAGCGTGTGCAAAATAAAAAGAACAAGGGCCTAGCGTGTGCAAAATAAAAAGAACAAGGGCCTAACGTGTGCAAAATTGCAAGAACAAGGGCCTAGCGTGTGCAAAATAGCAAGAGCAAGGGCCTAGCGTGTGCAAAAAATCAAGAACAAGGGCCTAACGTGTGCAAAATAAAAAGAACAAGGGCCTAGCGTGTGCAAAATAAAAAGAACAAGGGCCTAGCGTGTGCAAAATAAAAAGAACAAGAGCCTAGCGTGTGCAAAATTGCAAGAACAAAGACCTAGCGAGTGCAAAATAGCAAGAGGAAGGGCCTAGCGTGTGCAAAAAATCAAGAACAAGGGCCTAGCGTGTGCAAAATAAAAAGAACAAGGGCCTAGCGTGTGCGAAATTGCAAGAACAAGGGCCTAGCGTGTGCAAAATTGCAAGAACAAGGGCCTAGCGAGTGCAAAATAGCAAGAGCAAGGGCCTAGCGTGTGCGAAAAATCAAGAACAAGGGCCTAGCGTTCGCGAAATAGCAAGAACAAGGGCCTAGCGTGTGCAAAATATAAAGAACAAGGGTCTAGTATGTGCAAAATTGCAAGAACAAGGACCTAGCGTGTGCAAAATAAAAAGAACAAGGGCATAGCGTGTGCAAAATAGCAAGAACAAGGGCCTAGCGTGTGCAAAA
Organism: Closterium sp. NIES-65; assembly: GCA_948144175.1. Taxonomy (NCBI): domain Eukaryota; kingdom Viridiplantae; phylum Streptophyta; class Zygnematophyceae; order Desmidiales; family Closteriaceae; genus Closterium; species Closterium sp. NIES-65. The sequence continues at coordinate 25,699 of CANXME010001168.1, forward strand.
TAAAAAGAAAAAGGGCCTAGCATGTGCAAAATAAAAACGAACAAGGGCCTAACGTGTGCAAAATTGCAAAACAAGGGCCTAGCTGAGCAAAATAGCAAGAGCAAGGGCCTAGCGTGTGCAAAAAATCAAGAACAAGGGCCTAACGTGTGCAAAATAAAAAGAACAAGGGCCTAGCGTGTGCAAAATAAAAAGAACAAGGGCCTAGCGTGTGCAAAATAAAAAGAAAAAGAGCCTAGCGTGTGCAAAATTGCAAGAACAAAGGCCTAGCGAGTGCAAAATAGCAAGAGGAAGGGCCTAGCGTGTGCAAAAAATCAAGAACAAGGGCCTAGCGTTTGCGAAATGGCGAGAACAAGGGCGTAGCGTGTGCAAAATATAACGAACAAGGGTCTAGCGTTTGCAAAATAGCAAGAACAAGGGCCTAGCGAGTGCAAAATAAAAAGAACAAGGGCCTAGCGTGTGCAAAATAAAAAGAACAAGAGCCTAGCGTTTGCAAAATTGCAAGAAGAAAGGCATAGCGAGTGCAAAATAGCAAGAGGAAGGGCCTAGCGTGTGCAAAATTGCAAGAACAAGGGCCTAGCGAGTGCAAAATAGCAAGAGCAAGGGCCTAGCGTGTGCAAAATTGCAAGAACAAGGGCCTAGCGTGTGCGAAAAATCAAGAACAAGGGCCTAGCGTGTGCAAAATATAACGAACAAGGGCCTAGCGTGTGCAAAACAAAAAAAGAACGAGGGCATAGCGTTTGTAAAATAGCAAGAACAAGGGCCTAGCGTGTGCAAAATAAAAAGAACAAGGGCCTAGCGTGTGCAAAATTGCAAGAACAAGGGCCTAGCGTGTGCCAAATTGCAAGAACAAGGGCCTAGAGAGTGCAAAATAGCAAGAGCAAGGGCCTAGCATGTGCGAAAAATCAAGAACAAGGGCCTAGCGTTCGCGAAATAGCAAGAACAAGGGCCTAGCGTGTGCAAAATAAAAAGAACAAGGGTCTAGCATGTGCAAAATTGCAAGAACAAGGGCCTAGCGTGTGCAAAATAAAAAGAACAAAGGCATAGCGTGTGCAGAATAGCAAGAACAAGGGCCCAGCGTGTGCAAAATAAAAAGAACAAGGGCCTAGCGTGTGCAAAATAAAAAGAACAAGGGCCTAGCGTCGCATGAAGAACCGTCCCCCTATAGGGGCGTTTGTGAGCCCAGGAAGCTGCGAAATCCGTACCGGTATAAAATGTGAAGCAATGTTTCTCGGATCCTGGACCGCCCAGCACGATCGTGTTTGTCGCAATCCTAGATAGCTTGAGACGAGATTCCAGCTCTTTTTGCCTTCAAACGGTCCCGCCGCATGAAGAACCGTCCCCCTATAGGGGCGTTTGTGAGCCCGGGAAGCTGCGAGATCCGTACCGGTATAAAATGTGAAGCAATGTTTCTCGAATCGTGGACCGCCCAGCACGATCGTGTTTTCCACAATCCTAGATACCTTGGGACGAGATTCCAGCTCTTTTTGCCTTCAAACGGGCCCCCCGCATGAAGAACCGTCCCCATATAAGGGCGTTCGTGAGCCCGGGAAGCTGCAAAATCCGTACCGGTATAAAATGTGAAGCAATGTTTCTCGGATCCTGGACCGCCCAGCACGATCGTGTTTGTCGCAATCCTAGATAGCTTGAGACGAGATTCCAGCTCTTTTTGTCTTCAAACGGGCCCGTCGCATGAAGAACCGCCCCCCTATAGGGGCGTTTGTGAGCCCGGGAAGCTGCGAAATCCGTACCGGTATCAAATGTGAAGCAATGTTTCTCGGATCCTGGACCGCCCAGCACGATCGTGTTTGCCACAATCCTAGATACCTTGGGACGAGATTCCAGCTCTTTTCCCCTTCAAACGGGCCCGCCGCATGAAGAACCGTCCCCATATAAGGGCGTTCGTGAGCTCGGGAAGCTGCAAAATCCGTACCGGTATAAAATGTGAAGCAATGTTTTCGGATCCTGGACCGCCCCGCACGATCGTGTTTGTCGCAATCCTAGATAGCTTGAGACGAGATTCCAGCTCTTTTTGCCTTCAAACGGGCCCGTCGCATGAAGAACCGTCCCCCTATAGGGGCGTTTGTGAGCCCGGGAAGCTGCGAAATCCGTACCGGTATAAAATGTGAAGCAATGTTTCTCGGATCCTGGACCGCCCAGCACGATCGTGTTTGCCACAATCCTAGATAGCTTGAGACAAGATTCCAGCTCTTTTTGCCTTCAAACGGGCCCGCCACATGAAGAACCGTCCCCATATAAGGGCGTTCGTGAGCCCAGGAAGCTGCGAAATCCGTACCGGTATAAAATGTGAAGCAATGTTTCTCGGATCCTGGACCGCCCAGCACGATTGTGTTTGTCACAATCCTAGATAGCTTGAGACGAGATTCCAGCTTCTTTTGCCTTTAAACGGGCCCGTCGCATGAAGAACCGTCCCCCTATAGGGGCGTTTGTGAGCCTCGAAAGCTGCGAAATCCGTACCGGTATAAAATGTGAAGCAATGTTTCTCGAATCCTGGACCGCCCAGCACGATCGTGTTTGCCACAATCCTAGATACCTTGGGACGAGATTCCAGCTCTTTTTGCCTTCAAACGGGCCCGCCGCATGAAGAACCGTCCCCATATAAGGGCGTTCGTGAGCCCGGGAAGCTGCAAAATCCGTACCGGTATAAAATGTGAAGCAATGTTTCTCGGATCCTGGACCGCCCAGCACGATTGTGTTTGTCACAATCCTAGATAGCTTGAGACGAGATTACAGCTCCTTTTGCCTTTAAACGGGCCCGTCGCATGAAGAACCGTCCCCCTATAGGGGCGTTTGTGAGCCTCGAAAGCTGCGAAATCCGTACCGGTATAAAATGTGAAGCAATGTTTCTCGAATCCTGGACCGCCCAGCACGATCGTGTTTGCCACAATCCTAGATACCTTGGGACGAGATTCCAGCTCTTTTTGCCTTCAAACGGGCCCGCCGCATGAAGAACCGTCCCCATATAAGGGCGTTCGTGAGCCCGGGATGCTGCAAAATCCGTACCGGTATAAAACGTGAAGCAATGTTTCTCGGATCCTGGACCGCCCAGCACGATCGTGTTTGTCGCAATCCTAGATAGCTTGAGACGAGATTCCAGCTCTTTGTGCCTTCAAACGGGCCTGCCGCATGAAGAACCGTCCCCCTATAGGGGCGTTTGTGAGCCTGGGAAGCTGCGAGATCCGTACCGGTATAAAATGTGAAGCAATGTTTCTCGGATCCTGGACCGCCCAGCACGATCGTGTTTGCCACAATCCTAGATAGCTTGGGACGAGATTCCAGCTCTTTTTGCCTTCAAACGGGCCCGCCGCATGAAGAACCGTCCCCATATAAGGGCGTTTGTGAGCCCGGGAAGCTGCGAAATCCGTACCGGTATAAAATGTGAAGCAATGTTACTCGGATCCTGGACCGCCCAGCACGATCGTGTTCGCCACAGTCCTAGATAACTTGGGACGAGATTCCAGCTCTTTTTGCCTTCAAACGGGCCCGCCGCATGAAGAACCGTCCCCATATAAGGGCGTTTGTGAGCCCGGGAAGCTGCGAAATCCGTACCGGTATAAAATGTGAAGCAATGTTACTCGGATCCTGGACCGCCCAGCACGATCGTGGTCGCCACAGTCCTAGATAACTTGGGACGAGATTCCAGCTCTTTTTGCCTTCAAACGGGCCCGCCGCATGAAGAACCGTCCCCATATAAGGGCGTTTGTGAGCCCGGGAAGCTGCGAAATCCGTACCGGTATAAAATGTGAAGCAATGTTACTCGGATCCTGGACCGCCCAGCACGATCGTGTTCGCCACAGTCCTAGATAACTTGGGACGAGATTCCAGCTCTTTTTGCCTTCAAACGGGCCCGCCGCATGAAGAACCGTCCCCATATAAGGGCGTTTGTGAGCCCGGGAAGCTGCGAAATCCGTACCGGTATAAAATGTGAAGCAATGTTACTCGGATCCTGGACCGCCCAGCACGATCGTGTTTGCCACAATCCTAGATAGCTTGAGACGAGATTCCAGCTCTTTTTGCCTTCAAACGGGCCTGCCGCATGAAGAACCGTCCCCATATAAGGGCGTTCGTGAGCCCGGGAAGCTGCGAAATCCGTACCGGTATAAAATGTGAAGCAATGTTTCTCGGATCCTGGACCGCCCAGCACGATCGTGTTTGTCGCAATCCTAGATAGCTTGAGACGAGATTCCAGCTCTTTTTGCCTTCAAACGGGCCCGTCGCATGAAGAACCGTCCCCCTATAGGGGCGTTTGTGAGCCCGGGAAGCTGCGAAATCCGTACCGGTATAAAATGTGAAGCAATGTTTCTCGGATCCTGGACCGCCCAGCACGATCGTGTTTGTCGCAATCCTAGATAGCTTGAGACGAGATTCCAGCTCTTTTTGCCTTCAAACGGGCCCGTCGCATGAAGAACCGTCCCCCTATAGGGGCGTTTGTGAGCCCGGGAAGCTGCGAAATCCGTACCGGTATAAAATGTGAAGCAATGTTTCTCGGATCCTGGACCGCCCAGCACGATCGTGTTTGTCGCAATCCTAGATAGCTTGAGACGAGATTCCAGCTCTTTTTGCCTTCAAACGGGCCCGCCGCATGAAGAACCGTCCCCATATAAGGGCGTTCGTGAGCCCGGGAAGCTGCGAAATCCGTACCGGTATAAAATGTGAAGCAATGTTTCTCGGATCCTGGACCGCCCAGCACGATCGTGTTTGTCGCAATCCTAGATAGCTTGAGACGAGATTCCAGCTCTTTTTGCCTTCAAACGGGCCCGCCGCATGAAGAACCGTCCCCATATAAGGGCGTTCGTGAGCCCGGGAAGCTGCGAAATCCGTACCGGTATAAAATGTGAAGCAATGTTTCTCGGATCCTGGACCGCCCAGCACGATCGTGTTTGTCGCAATCCTAGATAGCTTGAGACGAGATTCCAGCTCTTTTTGCCTTCAAACGGGCCCGTCGCATGAAGAACCGTCCCCCTATAGGGGCGTTTGTGAGCCCGGGAAGCTGCGAAATCCGTACCGGTATAAAATGTGAAGCAATGTCTCTCGGATCCTGGACCGCCCAGCACGATCGTGTTTGCCACAATCCTAGATAGCTTGAGACGAGATTCCAGCTCTTTTTGCCTTCAAACGGGCCCGCCGCATGAAGAACCGTCCCCATATAAGGGCGTTCGTGAGCCCGGGAAGCTGCGAAATCCGTACCGGTATAAAATGTGAAGCAATGTTTCTTGGATCCTGGACCGCCCAGCACGATCGTGTTTGTCGCAATCCTAGATAGCTTGAGACGAGATTCCAGCTCTTTTTGCCTTCAAACGGGCCTGCCGCATGAAGAACCGTCCCCATATAAGGGCGTTCGTGAGCCCGGGAAGCTGCGAAATCCGTACCGGTATAAAATGTGAAGCAATGTTTCTCGGATCCTGGACCGCCCAGCACGATCGTGTTTGTCGCAATCCTAGATAGCTTGAGACGAGATTCCAGCTCTTTTTGCCTTCAAACGGGCCCGTCGCATGAAGAACCGTCCCCCTATAGGGGCGTTTGTGAGCCCGGGAAGCTGCGAAATCCGTACCGGTATAAAATGTGAAGCAATGTTTCTCGGATCCTGGACCGCCCAGCACGATCGTGTTTGTCGCAATCCTAGATAGCTTGAGACGAGATTCCAGCTCTTTTTGCCTTCAAACGGGCCCGTCGCATGAAGAACCGTCCCCATATAAGGGCGTTCGTGAGCCCGGGAAGCTGCGAAATCCGTACCGGTATAAAATGTGAAGCAATGTTTCTCGGATCCTGGACCGCCCAGCACGATCGTGTTTGTCGCAATCCTAGATAGCTTGAGACGAGATTCCAGCTCTTTTTGCCTTCAAACGGGCCCGTCGCATGAAGAACCGTCCCCCTATAGGGGCGTTTGTGAGCCCGGGAAGCTGCGAAATCCGTACCGGTATAAAATGTGAAGCAATGTTTCTCGGATCCTGGACCGCCCAGCACGATCGTGTTTGTCGCAATCCTAGATAGCTTGAGACGAGATTCCAGCTCTTTTTGCCTTCAAACGGGCCCGCCGCATGAAGAACCGTCCCCATATAAGGGCGTTCGTGAGCCCGGGAAGCTGCGAAATCCGTACCGGTATAAAATGTGAAGCAATGTTTCTCGGATCCTGGACCGCCCAGCACGATCGTGTTTGTCGCAATCCTAGATAGCTTGAGACGAGATTCCAGCTCTTTTTGCCTTCAAACGGGCCCGCCGCATGAAGAACCGTCCCCATATAAGGGCGTTCGTGAGCCCGGGAAGCTGCGAAATCCGTACCGGTATAAAATGTGAAGCAATGTTTCTCGGATCCTGGACCGCCCAGCACGATCGTGTTTGTCGCAATCCTAGATAGCTTGAGACGAGATTCCAGCTCTTTTTGCCTTCAAACGGGCCCGTCGCATGAAGAACCGTCCCCCTATAGGGGCGTTTGTGAGCCCGGGAAGCTGCGAAATCCGTACCGGTATAAAATGTGAAGCAATGTCTCTCGGATCCTGGACCGCCCAGCACGATCGTGTTTGCCACAATCCTAGATAGCTTGAGACGAGATTCCAGCTCTTTTTGCCTTCAAACGGGCCCGCCGCATGAAGAACCGTCCCCATATAAGGGCGTTCGTGAGCCCGGGAAGCTGCGAAATCCGTACCGGTATAAAATGTGAAGCAATGTTTCTTGGATCCTGGACCGCCCAGCACGATCGTGTTTGTCGCAATCCTAGATAGCTTGAGACGAGATTCCAGCTCTTTTTGCCTTCAAACGGGCCCGTCGCATGAAGAACCGTCCCCCTATAGGGGCGTTTGTGAGCCCGGGAAGCTGCGAAATCCGTACCGGTATAAAATGTGAAGCAATGTTTCTCGGATCCTGGACCGCCCAGCACGATCGTGTTTGCCACAATCCTAGATAGCTTGAGACGAGATTCCAGCTCTTTTTGCCTTCAAACGGGCCCGCCGCATGAAGAACCGTCCCCATATAAGGGCGTTCGTGAGCCCGGGAAGCTGCGAAATCCGTACCGGTATAAAATGTGAAGCAATGTTTCTTGGATCCTGGACCGCCCAGCACGATCGTGTTTGTCGCAATCCTAGATAGCTTGAGACGAGATTCCAGCTCTTTTTGCCTTCAAACGGGCCCGTCGCATGAAGAACCGTCCCCCTATAGGGGCGTTTGTGAGCCCGGGAAGCTGCGAAATCCGTACCGGTATAAAATGTGAAGCAATGTTTCTCGGATCCTGGACCGCCCAGCACGATCGTGTTTGTCGCAATCCTAGATAGCTTGAGACGAGATTCCAGCTCTTTTTGCCTTCAAACGGGCCCGCCGCATGAAGAACCGTCCCCATATAAGGGCGTTCGTGAGCCCGGGAAGCTGCGAAATCCGTACCGGTATAAAATGTGAAGCAATGTTTCTCGGATCCTGGACCGCCCAGCACGATCGTGTTTGTCGCAATCCTAGATAGCTTGAGACGAGATTCCAGCTCTTTTTGCCTTCAAACGGGCCCGTCGCATGAAGAACCGTCCCCCTATAGGGGCGTTTGTGAGCCCGGGAAGCTGCGAAATCCGTACCGGTATAAAATGTGAAGCAATGTTTCTCGGATCCTGGACCGCCCAGCACGATCGTGTTTGCCACAATCCTAGATAGCTTGAGACGAGATTCCAGCTCTTTTTGCCTTCAAACGGGCCCGCCGCATGAAGAACCGTCCCCATATAAGGGCGTTCGTGAGCCCGGGAAGCTGCGAAATCCGTACCGGTATAAAATGTGAAGCAATGTTTCTTGGATCCTGGACCGCCCAGCACGATCGTGTTTGTCGCAATCCTAGATAGCTTGAGACGAGATTCCAGCTCTTTTTGCCTTCAAACGGGCCCGTCGCATGAAGAACCGTCCCCCTATAGGGGCGTTTGTGAGCCCGGGAAGCTGCGAAATCCGTACCGGTATAAAATGTGAAGCAATGTTTCTCGGATCCTGGACCGCCCAGCACGATCGTGTTTGTCGCAATCCTAGATAGCTTGAGACGAGATTCCAGCTCTTTTTGCCTTCAAACGGGCCCGTCGCATGAAGAACCGTCCCCCTATAGGGGCGTTTGTGAGCCCGGGAAGCTGCGAAATCCGTACCGGTATAAAATGTGAAGCAATGTTTCTCGGATCCTGGACCGCCCAGCACGATCGTGTTTGCCACAATCCTAGATAGCTTGAGACGAGATTCCAGCTCTTTTTGCCTTCAAACGGGCCCGCCGCATGAAGAACCGTCCCCATATAAGGGCGTTCGTGAGCCCGGGAAGCTGCGAAATCCGTACCGGTATAAAATGTGAAGCAATGTTTCTCGGATCCTGGACCGCCCAGCACGATCGTGTTTGTCGCAATCCTAGATAGCTTGAGACGAGATTCCAGCTCTTTGTGCCTTCAAACGGGCCTGCCGCATGAAGAACCGTCCCCCTATAGGGGCGTTTGTGAGCCTGGGAAGCTGCGAGATCCGTACCGGTATAAAATGTGAAGCAATGTTTCTCGGATCCTGGACCGCCCAGCACGATCGTGTTTGTCGCAATCCTAGATAGCTTGAGACGAGATTCCAGCTCTTTTTGCCTTCAAACGGGCCCGCCGCATGAAGAACCGTCCCCATATAAGGGCGTTCGTGAGCCCGGGAAGCTGCGAAATCCGTACCGGTATAAAATGTGAAGCAATGTTTCTCGGATCCTGGACCGCCCAGCACGATCGTGTTTGTCGCAATCCTAGATAGCTTGAGACGAGATTCCAGCTCTTTTTGCCTTCAAACGGGCCCGTCGCATGAAGAACCGTCCCCCTATAGGGGCGTTTGTGAGCCCGGGAAGCTGCGAAATCCGTACCGGTATAAAATGTGAAGCAATGTTTCTCGGATCCTGGACCGCCCAGCACGATCGTGTTTGTCGCAATCCTAGATAGCTTGAGACGAGATTCCAGCTCTTTTTGCCTTCAAACGGGCCCGCCGCATGAAGAACCGTCCCCATATAAGGGCGTTCGTGAGCCCGGGAAGCTGCGAAATCCGTACCGGTATAAAATGTGAAGCAATGTTTCTCGGATCCTGGACCGCCCAGCACGATCGTGTTTGTCGCAATCCTAGATAGCTTGAGACGAGATTCCAGCTCTTTTTGCCTTCAAACGGGCCCGCCGCATGAAGAACCGTCCCCATATAAGGGCGTTCGTGAGCCCGGGAAGCTGCGAAATCCGTACCGGTATAAAATGTGAAGCAATGTTTCTCGGATCCTGGACCGCCCAGCACGATCGTGTTTGTCGCAATCCTAGATAGCTTGAGACGAGATTCCAGCTCTTTTTGCCTTCAAACGGGCCCGTCGCATGAAGAACCGTCCCCCTATAGGGGCGTTTGTGAGCCCGGGAAGCTGCGAAATCCGTACCGGTATAAAATGTGAAGCAATGTTTCTCGGATCCTGGACCGCCCAGCACGATCGTGTTTGTCGCAATCCTAGATAGCTTGAGACGAGATTCCAGCTCTTTTTGCCTTCAAACGGGCCCGCCGCATGAAGAACCGTCCCCATATAAGGGCGTTCGTGAGCCCGGGAAGCTGCGAAATCCGTACCGGTATAAAATGTGAAGCAATGTTTCTCGGATCCTGGACCGCCCAGCACGATCGTGTTTGTCGCAATCCTAGATAGCTTGAGACGAGATTCCAGCTCTTTTTGCCTTCAAACGGGCCTGTCGCATGAAGAACCGTCCCCCTATAGGGGCGTTTGTGAGCCCGGGAAGCTGCGAAATCCGTACCGGTATAAAATGTGAAGCAATGTTTCTTGGATCCTGGACCGCCCAGCACGATCGTGTTTGTCGCAATCCTAGATAGCTTGAGACGAGATTCCAGCTCTTTTTGCCTTCAAACGGGCCCGCCGCATGAAGAACCGTCCCCATATAAGGGCGTTCGTGAGCCCGGGAAGCTGCGAAATCCGTACCGGTATAAAATGTGAAGCAATGTTTCTTGGATCCTGGACCGCCCAGCACGATCGTGTTTGTCGCAATCCTAGATAGCTTGAGACGAGATTCCAGCTCTTTTTGCCTTCAAACGGGCCCGCCGCATGAAGAACCGTCCCCATATAAGGGCGTTCGTGAGCCCGGGAAGCTGCGAAATCCGTACCGGTATAAAATGTGAAGCAATGTTTCTCGGATCCTGGACCGCCCAGCACGATCGTGTTTGTCGCAATCCTAGATAGCTTGAGACGAGATTCCAGCTCTTTTTGCCTTCAAACGGGCCCGTCGCATGAAGAACCGTCCCCCTATAGGGGCGTTTGTGAGCCCGGGAAGCTGCGAAATCCGTACCGGTATAAAATGTGAAGCAATGTTTCTCGGATCCTGGACCGCCCAGCACGATCGTGTTTGTCGCAATCCTAGATAGCTTGAGACGAGATTCCAGCTCTTTTTGCCTTCAAACGGGCCCGCCGCATGAAGAACCGTCCCCATATAAGGGCGTTCGTGAGCCCGGGAAGCTGCGAAATCCGTACCGGTATAAAATGTGAAGCAATGTTTCTCGGATCCTGGACCGCCCAGCACGATCGTGTTTGTCGCAATCCTAGATAGCTTGAGACGAGATTCCAGCTCTTTTTGCCTTCAAACGGGCCTGTCGCATGAAGAACCGTCCCCCTATAGGGGCGTTTGTGAGCCCGGGAAGCTGCGAAATCCGTACCGGTATAAAATGTGAAGCAATGTTTCTCGGATCCTGGACCGCCCAGCACGATCGTGTTTGCCACAATCCTAGATAGCTTGAGACGAGATTCCAGCTCTTTTTGCCTTCAAACGGGCCCGCCGCATGAAGAACCGTCCCCATATAAGGGCGTTCGTGAGCCCGGGAAGCTGCGAAATCCGTACCGGTATAAAATGTGAAGCAATGTTTCTTGGATCCTGGACCGCCCAGCACGATCGTGTTTGTCGCAATCCTAGATAGCTTGAGACGAGATTCCAGCTCTTTTTGCCTTCAAACGGGCCCGTCGCATGAAGAACCGTCCCCCTATAGGGGCGTTTGTGAGCCCGGGAAGCTGCGAAATCCGTACCGGTATAAAATGTGAAGCAATGTTTCTCGGATCCTGGACCGCCCAGCACGATCGTGTTTGTCGCAATCCTAGATAGCTTGAGACGAGATTCCAGCTCTTTTTGCCTTCAAACGGGCCCGTCGCATGAAGAACCGTCCCCCTATAGGGGCGTTTGTGAGCCCGGGAAGCTGCGAAATCCGTACTGGTATAAAATGTGAAGCAATGTTTCTCGGATCCTGGACCGCCCAGCACGATCGTGTTTGCCACAATCCTAGATAGCTTGAGACGAGATTCCAGCTCTTTTTGCCTTCAAACGGGCCCGCCGCATGAAGAACCGTCCCCATATAAGGGCGTTCGTGAGCCCGGGAAGCTGCGAAATCCGTACCGGTATAAAATGTGAAGCAATGTTTCTTGGATCCTGGACCGCCCAGCACGATCGTGTTTGTCGCAATCCTAGATAGCTTGAGACGAGATTCCAGCTCTTTTTGCCTTCAAACGGGCCCGTCGCATGAAGAACCGTCCCCCTATAGGGGCGTTTGTGAGCCCGGGAAGCTGCGAAATCCGTACCGGTATAAAATGTGAAGCAATGTTTCTCGGATCCTGGACCGCCCAGCACGATCGTGTTTGTCGCAATCCTAGATAGCTTGAGACGAGATTCCAGCTCTTTTTGCCTTCAAACGGGCCCGCCGCATGAAGAACCGTCCCCATATAAGGGCGTTCGTGAGCCCGGGAAGCTGCGAAATCCGTACCGGTATAAAATGTGAAGCAATGTTTCTCGGATCCTGGACCGCCCAGCACGATCGTGTTTGTCGCAATCCTAGATAGCTTGAGACGAGATTCCAGCTCTTTTTGCCTTCAAACGGGCCCGCCGCATGAAGAACCGTCCCCATATAAGGGCGTTCGTGAGCCCGGGAAGCTGCGAAATCCGTACCGGTATAAAATGTGAAGCAATGTTTCTCGGATCCTGGACCGCCCAGCACGATCGTGTTTGTCGCAATCCTAGATAGCTTGAGACGAGATTCCAGCTCTTTTTGCCTTCAAACGGGCCCGTCGCATGAAGAACCGTCCCCCTATAGGGGCGTTTGTGAGCCCGGGAAGCTGCGAAATCCGTACCGGTATAAAATGTGAAGCAATGTTTCTCGGATCCTGGACCGCCCAGCACGATCGTGTTTGTCGCAATCCTAGATAGCTTGAGACGAGATTCCAGCTCTTTTTGCCTTCAAACGGGCCCGCCGCATGAAGAACCGTCCCCATATAAGGGCGTTCGTGAGCCCGGGAAGCTGCGAAATCCGTACCGGTATAAAATGTGAAGCAATGTTTCTCGGATCCTGGACCGCCCAGCACGATCGTGTTTGTCGCAATCCTAGATAGCTTGAGACGAGATTCCAGCTCTTTTTGCCTTCAAACGGGCCTGTCGCATGAAGAACCGTCCCCCTATAGGGGCGTTTGTGAGCCCGGGAAGCTGCGAAATCCGTACCGGTATAAAATGTGAAGCAATGTTTCTCGGATCCTGGACCGCCCAGCACGATCGTGTTTGCCACAATCCTAGATAGCTTGAGACGAGATTCCAGCTCTTTTTGCCTTCAAACGGGCCCGCCGCATGAAGAACCGTCCCCATATAAGGGCGTTCGTGAGCCCGGGAAGCTGCGAAATCCGTACCGGTATAAAATGTGAAGCAATGTTTCTTGGATCCTGGACCGCCCAGCACGATCGTGTTTGTCGCAATCCTAGATAGCTTGAGACGAGATTCCAGCTCTTTTTGCCTTCAAACGGGCCCGTCGCATGAAGAACCGTCCCCCTATAGGGGCGTTTGTGAGCCCGGGAAGCTGCGAAATCCGTACCGGTATAAAATGTGAAGCAATGTTTCTCGGATCCTGGACCGCCCAGCACGATCGTGTTTGTCGCAATCCTAGATAGCTTGAGACGAGATTCCAGCTCTTTTTGCCTTCAAACGGGCCCGCCGCATGAAGAACCGTCCCCATATAAGGGCGTTCGTGAGCCCGGGAAGCTGCGAAATCCGTACCGGTATAAAATGTGAAGCAATGTTTCTCGGATCCTGGACCGCCCAGCACGATCGTGTTTGTCGCAATCCTAGATAGCTTGAGACGAGATTCCAGCTCTTTTTGCCTTCAAACGGGCCCGCCGCATGAAGAACCGTCCCCATATAAGGGCGTTCGTGAGCCCGGGAAGCTGCGAAATCCGTACCGGTATAAAATGTGAAGCAATGTTTCTTGGATCCTGGACCGCCCAGCACGATCGTGTTTGTCGCAATCCTAGATAGCTTGAGACGAGATTCCAGCTCTTTTTGCCTTCAAACGGGCCCGTCGCATGAAGAACCGTCCCCCTATAGGGGCGTTTGTGAGCCCGGGAAGCTGCGAAATCCGTACCGGTATAAAATGTGAAGCAATGTTTCTCGGATCCTGGACCGCCCAGCACGATCGTGTTTGTCGCAATCCTAGATAGCTTGAGACGAGATTCCAGCTCTTTTTGCCTTCAAACGGGCCCGCCGCATGAAGAACCGTCCCCATATAAGGGCGTTCGTGAGCCCGGGAAGCTGCGAAATCCGTACCGGTATAAAATGTGAAGCAATGTTTCTCGGATCCTGGACCGCCCAGCACGATCGTATTTGTCGCAATCCTAGATAGCTTGAGACGAGATTCCAGCTCTTTTTGCCTTCAAACGGGCCCGCCGCATGAAGAACCGTCCCCATATAAGGGCGTTCGTGAGCCCGGGAAGCTGCGAAATCCGTACCGGTATAAAATGTGAAGCAATGTTTCTCGGATCCTGGACCGCCCAGCACGATCGTGTTTGTCGCAATCCTAGATAGCTTGAGACGAGATTCCAGCTCTTTTTGCCTTCAAACGGGCCCGTCGCATGAAGAACCGTCCCCCTATAGGGGCGTTTGTGAGCCCGGGAAGCTGCGAAATCCGTACCGGTATAAAATGTGAAGCAATGTTTCTCGGATCCTGGACCGCCCAGCACGATCGTGTTTGTCGCAATCCTAGATAGCTTGAGACGAGATTCCAGCTCTTTTTGCCTTCAAACGGGCCCGCCGCATGAAGAACCGTCCCCATATAAGGGCGTTCGTGAGCCCGGGAAGCTGCGAAATCCGTACCGGTATAAAATGTGAAGCAATGTTTCTCGGATCCTGGACCGCCCAGCACGATCGTGTTTGTCGCAATCCTAGATAGCTTGAGACGAGATTCCAGCTCTTTTTGCCTTCAAACGGGCCTGTCGCATGAAGAACCGTCCCCCTATAGGGGCGTTTGTGAGCCCGGGAAGCTGCGAAATCCGTACCGGTATAAAATGTGAAGCAATGTTTCTCGGATCCTGGACCGCCCAGCACGATCGTGTTTGCCACAATCCTAGATAGCTTGAGACGAGATTCCAGCTCTTTTTGCCTTCAAACGGGCCCGCCGCATGAAGAACCGTCCCCATATAAGGGCGTTCGTGAGCCCGGGAAGCTGCGAAATCCGTACCGGTATAAAATGTGAAGCAATGTTTCTTGGATCCTGGACCGCCCAGCACGATCGTGTTTGTCGCAATCCTAGATAGCTTGAGACGAGATTCCAGCTCTTTTTGCCTTCAAACGGGCCCGTCGCATGAAGAACCGTCCCCCTATAGGGGCGTTTGTGAGCCCGGGAAGCTGCGAAATCCGTACCGGTATAAAATGTGAAGCAATGTTTCTCGGATCCTGGACCGCCCAGCACGATCGTGTTTGTCGCAATCCTAGATAGCTTGAGACGAGATTCCAGCTCTTTTTGCCTTCAAACGGGCCCGCCGCATGAAGAACCGTCCCCATATAAGGGCGTTCGTGAGCCCGGGAAGCTGCGAAATCCGTACCGGTATAAAATGTGAAGCAATGTTTCTCAGATCCTGGACCGCCCAGCACGATCGTGTTTGTCGCAATCCTAGATAGCTTGAGACGAGATTCCAGCTCTTTTTGCCTTCAAACGGGCCCGTCGCATGAAGAACCGTCCCCCTATAGGGGCGTTTGTGAGCCCGGGAAGCTGCGAAATCCGTACCGGTATAAAATGTGAAGCAATGTTTCTCGGATCCTGGACCGCCCAGCACGATCGTGTTTGTCGCAATCCTAGATAGCTTGAGACGAGATTCCAGCTCTTTTTGCCTTCAAACGGGCCCGTCGCATGAAGAACCGTCCCCCTATAGGGGCGTTTGTGAGCCCGGGAAGCTGCGAAATCCGTACCGGTATAAAATGTGAAGCAATGTTTCTCGGATCCTGGACCGCCCAGCACGATCGTGTTTGTCGCAATCCTAGATAGCTTGAGACGAGATTCCAGCTCTTTTTGCCTTCAAACGGGCCTGTCGCATGAAGAACCGTCCCCCTATAGGGGCGTTTGTGAGCCCGGGAAGCTGCGAAATCCGTACCGGTATAAAATGTGAAGCAATGTTTCTCGGATCCTGGACCGCCCAGCACGATCGTGTTTGCCACAATCCTAGATAGCTTGAGACGAGATTCCAGCTCTTTTTGCCTTCAAACGGGCCCGCCGCATGAAGAACCGTCCCCATATAAGGGCGTTCGTGAGCCCGGGAAGCTGCGAAATCCGTACCGGTATAAAATGTGAAGCAATGTTTCTTGGATCCTGGACCGCCCAGCACGATCGTGTTTGTCGCAATCCTAGATAGCTTGAGACGAGATTCCAGCTCTTTTTGCCTTCAAACGGGCCCGTCGCATGAAGAACCGTCCCCCTATAGGGGCGTTTGTGAGCCCGGGAAGCTGCGAAATCCGTACCGGTATAAAATGTGAAGCAATGTTTCTCGGATCCTGGACCGCCCAGCACGATCGTGTTTGTCGCAATCCTAGATAGCTTGAGACGAGATTCCAGCTCTTTTTGCCTTCAAACGGGCCCGCCGCATGAAGAACCGTCCCCATATAAGGGCGTTCGTGAGCCCGGGAAGCTGCGAAATCCGTACCGGTATAAAATGTGAAGCAATGTTTCTCGGATCCTGGACCGCCCAGCACGATCGTGTTTGTCGCAATCCTAGATAGCTTGAGACGAGATTCCAGCTCTTTTTGCCTTCAAACGGGCCCGCCGCATGAAGAACCGTCCCCATATAAGGGCGTTCGTGAGCCCGGGAAGCTGCGAAATCCGTACCGGTATAAAATGTGAAGCAATGTTTCTCGGATCCTGGACCGCCCAGCACGATCGTGTTTGTCGCAATCCTAGATAGCTTGAGACGAGATTCCAGCTCTTTTTGCCTTCAAACGGGCCCGTCGCATGAAGAACCGTCCCCCTATAGGGGCGTTTGTGAGCCCGGGAAGCTGCGAAATCCGTACCGGTATAAAATGTGAAGCAATGTTTCTCGGATCCTTGACCGCCCAGCACGATCGTGTTTGTCGCAATCCTAGATAGCTTGAGACGAGATTCCAGCTCTTTTTGCCTTCAAACGGGCCCGTCGCATGAAGAACCGTCCCCCTATAGGGGCGTTTGTGAGCCCGAGAAGCTGCGAAATCCGTACCGGTATCAAATGTGAAGCAATGTTTCTCGGATCCTGGACCGCCCAGCACGATCGTGTTTGCCACAATCCTAGATAGCTTGAGACGAGATTCCAGCTCTTTTTGCCTTCAAACGGGCCCGTCGCATGAAGAACCGTCCCCCTATAGGGGCGTTTGTGAGCCCGGGAAGCTGCGAAATCCGTACCGGTATCAAATGTGAAGCAATGTTTCTCGGATCCTGGACCGCCCAGCACGATCGTGTTTGCCACAATCCTAGATAGCTTGAGACGAGATTCCGGCTCCTTTTGCCTTCAAACGGGCCCGCCGCATGAAGAACCGTCCCCATATAAGGGCGTTCGTGAGCCCGGGAAGCTGCGAAATCCGTACCGGTATAAAATGTGAAGCAATGTTTCTCGGATCCTGGACCGCCCAGCACGATCGTGTTTGTCGCAATCCTAGATAGCTTGAGACGAGATTCCAGCTCTTTTTGCCTTCAAACGGGCCCGTCGCATGAAGAACCGTCCCCCTATAGGGGCGTTTGTGAGCCCGGGAAGCTGCGAAATCCGTACCGGTATAAAATGTGAAGCAATGTTTCTCGGATCCTTGACCGCCCAGCACGATCGTGTTTGTCGCAATCCTAGATAGCTTGAGACGAGATTCCAGCTCTTTTTGCCTTCAAACGGGCCCGTCGCATGAAGAACCGTCCCCCTATAGGGGCGTTTGTGAGCCCGAGAAGCTGCGAAATCCGTACCGGTATCAAATGTGAAGCAATGTTTCTCGGATCCTGGACCGCCCAGCACGATCGTGTTTGCCACAATCCTAGATAGCTTGAGACGAGATTCCAGCTCTTTTTGCCTTCAAACGGGCCCGTCGCATGAAGAACCGTCCCCCTATAGGGGCGTTTGTGAGCCCGGGAAGCTGCGAAATCCGTACCGGTATCAAATGTGAAGCAATGTTTCTCGGATCCTGGACCGCCCAGCACGATCGTGTTTGCCACAATCCTAGATAGCTTGAGACGAGATTCCGGCTCCTTTTGCCTTCAAACGGGCCCGCCGCATGAAGAACCGTCCCCATATAAGGGCGTTCGTGAGCCCGGGAAGCTGCGAAATCCGTACCGGTATAAAATGTGAAGCAATGTTTCTTGGATCCTGGACCGCCCAGCACGATCGTGTTTGTCGCAATCCTAGATAGCTTGAGACGAGATTCCAGCTCTTTTTGCCTTCAAACGGGCCCGTCGCATGAAGAACCGTCCCCCTATAGGGGCGTTTGTGAGCCCGGGAAGCTGCGAAATCCGTACCGGTATAAAATGTGAAGCAATGTTTCTCGGATCCTGGACCGCCCAGCACGATCGTGTTTGTCGCAATCCTAGATAGCTTGAGACGAGATTCCAGCTCTTTTTGCCTTCAAACGGGCCCGCCGCATGAAGAACCGTCCCCATATAAGGGCGTTCGTGAGCCCGGGAAGCTGCGAAATCCGTACCGGTATAAAATGTGAAGCAATGTTTCTCGGATCCTGGACCGCCCAGCACGATCGTATTTGTCGCAATCCTAGATAGCTTGAGACGAGATTCCAGCTCTTTTTGCCTTCAAACGGGCCCGCCGCATGAAGAACCGTCCCCATATAAGGGCGTTCGTGAGCCCGGGAAGCTGCGAAATCCGTACCGGTATAAAATGTGAAGCAATGTTTCTCGGATCCTGGACCGCCCAGCACGATCGTGTTTGTCGCAATCCTAGATAGCTTGAGACGAGATTCCAGCTCTTTTTGCCTTCAAACGGGCCCGTCGCATGAAGAACCGTCCCCCTATAGGGGCGTTTGTGAGCCCGGGAAGCTGCGAAATCCGTACCGGTATAAAATGTGAAGCAATGTTTCTCGGATCCTGGACCGCCCAGCACGATCGTGTTTGTCGCAATCCTAGATAGCTTGAGACGAGATTCCAGCTCTTTTTGCCTTCAAACGGGCCCGCCGCATGAAGAACCGTCCCCATATAAGGGCGTTCGTGAGCCCGGGAAGCTGCGAAATCCGTACCGGTATAAAATGTGAAGCAATGTTTCTCGGATCCTGGACCGCCCAGCACGATCGTGTTTGTCGCAATCCTAGATAGCTTGAGACGAGATTCCAGCTCTTTTTGCCTTCAAACGGGCCTGTCGCATGAAGAACCGTCCCCCTATAGGGGCGTTTGTGAGCCCGGGAAGCTGCGAAATCCGTACCGGTATAAAATGTGAAGCAATGTTTCTCGGATCCTGGACCGCCCAGCACGATCGTGTTTGCCACAATCCTAGATAGCTTGAGACGAGATTCCAGCTCTTTTTGCCTTCAAACGGGCCCGCCGCATGAAGAACCGTCCCCATATAAGGGCGTTCGTGAGCCCGGGAAGCTGCGAAATCCGTACCGGTATAAAATGTGAAGCAATGTTTCTTGGATCCTGGACCGCCCAGCACGATCGTGTTTGTCGCAATCCTAGATAGCTTGAGACGAGATTCCAGCTCTTTTTGCCTTCAAACGGGCCCGTCGCATGAAGAACCGTCCCCCTATAGGGGCGTTTGTGAGCCCGGGAAGCTGCGAAATCCGTACCGGTATAAAATGTGAAGCAATGTTTCTCGGATCCTGGACCGCCCAGCACGATCGTGTTTGTCGCAATCCTAGATAGCTTGAGACGAGATTCCAGCTCTTTTTGCCTTCAAACGGGCCCGCCGCATGAAGAACCGTCCCCATATAAGGGCGTTCGTGAGCCCGGGAAGCTGCGAAATCCGTACCGGTATAAAATGTGAAGCAATGTTTCTCAGATCCTGGACCGCCCAGCACGATCGTGTTTGTCGCAATCCTAGATAGCTTGAGACGAGATTCCAGCTCTTTTTGCCTTCAAACGGGCCCGTCGCATGAAGAACCGTCCCCCTATAGGGGCGTTTGTGAGCCCGGGAAGCTGCGAAATCCGTACCGGTATAAAATGTGAAGCAATGTTTCTCGGATCCTGGACCGCCCAGCACGATCGTGTTTGTCGCAATCCTAGATAGCTTGAGACGAGATTCCAGCTCTTTTTGCCTTCAAACGGGCCCGTCGCATGAAGAACCGTCCCCCTATAGGGGCGTTTGTGAGCCCGGGAAGCTGCGAAATCCGTACCGGTATAAAATGTGAAGCAATGTTTCTTGGATCCTGGACCGCCCAGCACGATCGTGTTTGTCGCAATCCTAGATAGCTTGAGACGAGATTCCAGCTCTTTTTGCCTTCAAACGGGCCTGTCGCATGAAGAACCGTCCCCCTATAGGGGCGTTTGTGAGCCCGGGAAGCTGCGAAATCCGTACCGGTATAAAATGTGAAGCAATGTTTCTCGGATCCTGGACCGCCCAGCACGATCGTGTTTGCCACAATCCTAGATAGCTTGAGACGAGATTCCAGCTCTTTTTGCCTTCAAACGGGCCCGCCGCATGAAGAACCGTCCCCATATAAGGGCGTTCGTGAGCCCGGGAAGCTGCGAAATCCGTACCGGTATAAAATGTGAAGCAATGTTTCTTGGATCCTGGACCGCCCAGCACGATCGTGTTTGTCGCAATCCTAGATAGCTTGAGACGAGATTCCAGCTCTTTTTGCCTTCAAACGGGCCCGTCGCATGAAGAACCGTCCCCCTATAGGGCGTTTGTGAGCCCGGGAAGCTGCGAAATCCGTACCGGTATAAAATGTGAAGCAATGTTTCTCGGATCCTGGACCGCCCAGCACGATCGTG
Organism: Closterium sp. NIES-65; assembly: GCA_948144175.1. Lineage (NCBI taxonomy): Eukaryota > Viridiplantae > Streptophyta > Zygnematophyceae > Desmidiales > Closteriaceae > Closterium > Closterium sp. NIES-65. Next base: position 45,883 of record CANXME010001168.1, read on the forward strand.
TTTGTCGCAATCCTAGATAGCTTGAGACGAGATTCCAGCTCTTTTTGCCTTCAAACGGGCCCGCCGCATGAAGAACCGTCCCCATATAAGGGCGTTCGTGAGCCCGGGAAGCTGCGAAATCCGTACCGGTATAAAATGTGAAGCAATGTTTCTCGGATCCTGGACCGCCCAGCACGATCGTGTTTGTCGCAATCCTAGATAGCTTGAGACGAGATTCCAGCTCTTTTTGCCTTCAAACGGGCCCGCCGCATGAAGAACCGTCCCCATATAAGGGCGTTCGTGAGCCCGGGAAGCTGCGAAATCCGTACCGGTATAAAATGTGAAGCAATGTTTCTCGGATCCTGGACCGCCCAGCACGATCGTGTTTGTCGCAATCCTAGATAGCTTGAGACGAGATTCCAGCTCTTTTTGCCTTCAAACGGGCCCGTCGCATGAAGAACCGTCCCCCTATAGGGGCGTTTGTGAGCCCGGGAAGCTGCGAAATCCGTACCGGTATAAAATGTGAAGCAATGTTTCTCGGATCCTTGACCGCCCAGCACGATCGTGTTTGTCGCAATCCTAGATAGCTTGAGACGAGATTCCAGCTCTTTTTGCCTTCAAACGGGCCCGTCGCATGAAGAACCGTCCCCCTATAGGGGCGTTTGTGAGCCCGAGAAGCTGCGAAATCCGTACCGGTATCAAATGTGAAGCAATGTTTCTCGGATCCTGGACCGCCCAGCACGATCGTGTTTGCCACAATCCTAGATAGCTTGAGACGAGATTCCAGCTCTTTTTGCCTTCAAACGGGCCCGTCGCATGAAGAACCGTCCCCCTATAGGGGCGTTTGTGAGCCCGGGAAGCTGCGAAATCCGTACCGGTATCAAATGTGAAGCAATGTTTCTCGGATCCTGGACCGCCCAGCACGATCGTGTTTGCCACAATCCTAGATAGCTTGAGACGAGATTCCGGCTCCTTTTGCCTTCAAACGGGCCCGCCGCATGAAGAACCGTCCCCATATAAGGGCGTTCGTGAGCCCGGGAAGCTGCGAAATCCGTACCGGTATAAAATGTGAAGCAATGTTTCTCGGATCCTGGACCGCCCAGCACGATCGTGTTTGTCGCAATCCTAGATAGCTTGAGACGAGATTCCAGCTCTTTTTGCCTTCAAACGGGCCCGTCGCATGAAGAACCGTCCCCCTATAGGGGCGTTTGTGAGCCCGGGAAGCTGCGAAATCCGTACCGGTATAAAATGTGAAGCAATGTTTCTCGGATCCTTGACCGCCCAGCACGATCGTGTTTGTCGCAATCCTAGATAGCTTGAGACGAGATTCCAGCTCTTTTTGCCTTCAAACGGGCCCGTCGCATGAAGAACCGTCCCCCTATAGGGGCGTTTGTGAGCCCGAGAAGCTGCGAAATCCGTACCGGTATCAAATGTGAAGCAATGTTTCTCGGATCCTGGACCGCCCAGCACGATCGTGTTTGCCACAATCCTAGATAGCTTGAGACGAGATTCCAGCTCTTTTTGCCTTCAAACGGGCCCGTCGCATGAAGAACCGTCCCCCTATAGGGGCGTTTGTGAGCCCGGGAAGCTGCGAAATCCGTACCGGTATCAAATGTGAAGCAATGTTTCTCGGATCCTGGACCGCCCAGCACGATCGTGTTTGCCACAATCCTAGATAGCTTGAGACGAGATTCCGGCTCCTTTTGCCTTCAAACGGGCCCGCCGCATGAAGAACCGTCCCCATATAAGGGCGTTCGTGAGCCCGGGAAGCTGCGAAATCCGTACCGGTATAAAATGTGAAGCAATGTTTCTCGGATCCTGGACCGCCCAGCACGATCGTGTTTGTCGCAATCCTAGATAGCTTGAGGACGAGATTCCAGCTCTTTTTGCCTTCAAACGGGCCCGTCGCATGAAGAACCGTCCCCCTATAGGGCGTTTGTGAGCCCGAGAAGCTGCGAAATCCGTACCGGTATCAAATGTGAAGCAATGTTTCTCGGATCCTGGACCGCCCAGCACGATCGTGTTTGCCACAATCCTAGATAGCTTGAGACGAGATTCCAGCTCTTTTTGCCTTCAAACGGGCCCGTCGCATGAAGAACCGTCCCCCTATAGGGGCGTTTGTGAGCCCGGGAAGCTGCGAAATCCGTACCGGTATCAAATGTGAAGCAATGTTTCTCGGATCCTGGACCGCCCAGCACGATCGTGTTCGCCACAGTCCTAGATAACTTGGGACGAGATTCCAGCTCTTTTGCTTTCAAACGGGCCCGCCGCATGAAGAACCGTCCCCATATAAGGGCGTTTGTGAGCCCGGGAAGCTGCGAAATCCGTACCGGTATAAAATGTGAAGCAATGTTACTCGGATCCTGGACCGCCCAGCACGATCGTGTTTGCCACAGTCCTAGATAACTTGGGACGAGATTCCAGCTCTTTTTGCCTTCAAACGGGCCCGCCGCATGAAGAACCGTTCCCATATAAGGGCGTTTGTGAGCCCGGGAAGCTGCGAAATCCGTACCGGTATAAAATGTGAAGCAATGTTACTCGGATCCTGGACCGCCCAGCACGATCGTGTTCGCCACAGTCCTAGATAACTTGGGACGAGATTCCAGCTCTTTTTGCTTTCAAACGGGCCCGCCGCATGAAGAACCGTCCCCATATAAGGGCGTTTGTGAGCCCGGGAAGCTGCGAAATCCGTACCGGTATAAAATGGGAAGCAATGTTACTCGGATCCTAGACCGCCCAGCACGATCGTGTTCGCCACAGTCCTAGATAACTTGGGACGAGATTCCAGCTCTTTTTGCTTTCAAACGGGCCCGCCGCATGAAGAACCGTCCCCATATAAGGGCGTTTGTGAGCCGGGAAGCTGCGAAATCCGTACCGGTATAAAATGTGAAGCAATGTTACTCGGATCCTGGACCGCCCAGCACGATCGTGTTTGCCACAGTCCTAGATAACTTGGGACGAGATTCCAGCTCTTTTTGCCTTCAAACGGGCCCGCCGCATG
>CANXME010001169.1:0-48795 GCA_948144175.1 Closterium sp. NIES-65
CTAGGCCCTTGTTCTTTTTATTTTGCACACGCTAGGCCCTTGTTCTTGCTATTTTGCACACGCTATGCCCTTGTTCTTTTTATTTTGCACACGCTTGGCCCTTGTTCTTGCAATTTTGCACATGCTAGACCCTTGTTCTTTTTATTTTGCACACGCTAGGCCCTTGCTTTTGCTACTTCGCGAACGCTAGGCCCTTGTTCTTGATATTTTGCACAAGCTAGGCCCTTGCTCTTGCTATTTTGCACTCGCTAGGCCCTTGTTCTTGCAATTTTGCACACGCTAGGCCCTTGTTCTTGCAATTTTGCACACGCTAGGCCCTTGTTCTTTTTATTTTGCACACGCTAGGCCCTTGTTCTTGCTATTTTGCACACGCTATGCCCTTGTTCTTTTTATTTTGCACACGCTAGGCCCTTGTTCTTGCAATTTTGCACATGCTAGACCCTTGTTCTTTTTATTTTGCACTCGTAGGCCCTTGCTTTTGCTACTTCGCGAACGCTAGGCCCTTGTTCTTGATATTTTGCACACGCTAGGCTCTTGCTCTTGCTATTTTGCACTCGCTAGGCCCTTGTTCTTGCAAATTTGCACACGCTAGGCCCTTGTTCTTTCAATTTTGCACACGCTAGGCTCTTGTTCTTTTTATTTTGCACACGCTAGGCCCTTGTTCTTTTTATTTTGCACACGCTAGGCCCTTGTTCTTGCTATTTTGCACATGCTATGCCCTTGTTCTTTTTATTTTGCACACACTAGGCCCTTATTCTTTTTATTTTGCACACGCTATGCCCTTGTTCTTTTTATTTTGCACACGCTATGCCCTTGTTCTTTTTATTTTGCACACGTTAGGCCCTTGTTCTTTTTATTTTGCACACGCTAGGCTCTTGTTCTTGCTATTTTGCACACGCTATGTCCTTGTTCTTTTTATTTTGCATACGCTAGGCCCTTGTTCTTGCAATTTTGCACATGCTAGACCCTTGTTCTTTTTATTTTGCACACGCTAGGCCCTTGTTTATGAATTTTTGCACACGCTAGGCCCTTGCTCTTGCTATTTTGCACTCGCTAGGCCCTTGTTCTTGCAATTTTGCACACGCTAGGCCCTTGTTCTTGCAATTTTGCACATGTTAGACCCTTGTTCTTTTTATTTTGCACACGCTATGCCCTTGTTCTTTTTATTTTGCACACGCTAGGCCCTTGTTCTTTTTATTTTGCACACGCTAGGCCCTTGTTCTTGTTATTTTGCACACGCTATGTCCTTGTTCTTTTTATTTTGCATACGCTAGGCCCTTGTTCTTGCAATTTTGCACATGTTAGACCCTTGTTCTTTTTATTTTGCACACGCTATGCCCTTGTTTTTTTTATTTTGCACACGCTAGGCCCTTGTTCTTTTTATTTTGCACACGCTAGGCCCTTGTTCTTGCTATTTTGAACACGCTATGTCCTTGTTCTTTTTATTTTGCACACGCTAGGCCCTTGTTCTTTTTATTTTGCACACGCTAGGCCCTTGTTCTTGCTATTTTGCACACGCTATGCCCTTGTTCTTTTTATTTTGCACACGCTTGGCCCTTGTTCTTGCAATTTTGCACATGCTAGACCCTTGTTCTTTTTATTTTGCACACGCTAGGCCCTTGCTTTTGCTACTTCGCGAACGCTAGGCCCTTGTTCTTGATATTTTGCACAAGCTAGGCCCTTGCTCTTGCTATTTTGCACTCGCTAGGCCCTTGTTCTTGCAAATTTGCACACGCTAGGCCCTTGTTCTTTCAATTTTGCACACGCTAGGCTCTTGTTCTTTTTATTTTGCACACACTAGGCCCTTGTTCTTTTTATTTTGCACACGCTAGGCCCTTGTTCTTGCTATTTTGCACATGCTATGCCCTTGTTCTTTTTATTTTGCACACACTAGGCCCTTATTCTTTTTATTTTGCACACGCTATGCCCTTGTTCTTTTTATTTTGCACACGCTATGCCCTTGTTCTTTTTATTTTGCACACGCTAGGCCCTTGTTCTTTTTATTTTGCACACGCTAGGCCCTTGTTCTTTTTATTTTGCACACGCTAGGCCCTTGTTCTTGATTTTTTTGCACACGCTAGGCCCTTGTTCTTGCAATTTTGCACTCGCTAGGCCCTTGTTCTTGCTATTTCGCGAACGCTAGGCCCTTGTTCTTGAATTTTTGCACACGCTAGGCCCTTGCTCTTGCTATTTTGCACTCGCTAGGCCCTTGTTCTTGCAATTTTGCACACGCTAGGCCCTTGTTCTTGCAATTTTGCACACGCTAGGCCCTTGTTCTTTTTATTTTGCACACGCTAGGCCCTTGTTCTTGCTATTTTGCACACGCTATGCCCTTGTTCTTTTTATTTTGCACACGCTAGGCCCTTGTTCTTGCAATTTTGCACATGCTAGACCCTTCTTCTTTTTATTTTGCACACGCTAGGCCCTTGCTTTTGCTACTTCGCGAACGCTAGGCCCTTGTTCTTGATATTTTGCACACGCTAGGCTCTTGCTCTTGCTATTTTGCACTCGCTAGGCCCTTGTTCTTGCAAATTTGCACACGCTAGGCCCTTGTTCTTTCAATTTTGCACACGCTAGGCTCTTGTTCTTTTTATTTTGCACACGCTAGGCCCTTGTTCTTTTTATTTTGCACACGCTAGGCCCTTGTTCTTGCTATTTTGCACATGCTATGCCCTTGTTCTTTTTATTTTGCACACACTAGGCCCTTATTCTTTTTATTTTGCACACGCTATGCCCTTGTTCTTTTATTTTGCACACGCTATGCCCTTGTTCTTTTTATTTTGCACACGCTAGGCCCTTGTTCTTTTTATTTTGCACACGCTAGGCCCTTGTTCTTGCTATTTTGCACACGCTATGTCCTTGTTCTTTTTATTTTGCATACGCTAGGCCCTTGTTCTTGCAATTTTGCACATGCTAGACCCTTGTTCTTTTTATTTTGCACACGCTAGGCCCTTGTTTATGAATTTTTGCATACGCTAGGCCCTTGCTCTTGCTATTTTGCACTCGCTAGGCCCTTGTTCTTGCAATTTTGCACACGCTAGGCCCTTGTTCTTGCAATTTTGCACATGTTAGACCCTTGTTCTTTTTATTTTGCACACGCTATGCCCTTGTTCTTTTTATTTTACACACGCTAGGCCCTTGTTCTTTTTTTTTTTGCACACGCTAGGCCCTTGTTCTTGCTATTTTGCACACGCTATGTCCTTGTTCTCTTTATTTTGCATACGCTAGGCCCTTGTTCTTGCAATTTTGCACATGTTAGACCCTTGTTCTTTTTATTTTGCACACGCTATGCCCTTGTTTTTTTTATTTTGCACACGCTAGGCCCTTGTTCTTTTTATTTCGCACACGCTAGGCCCTTGTTCATGCTATTTTGAACACGCTATGTCCTTGTTCTTTTTATTTTGCACACGCTAGGCCCTTGTTCTTTTTATTTTGCACACGCTAGGCCCTTGTTCTTGCTATTTTGCACACGCTATGCCCTTGTTCTTTTTATTTTGCACACGCTTGGCCCTTGTTCTTGCAATTTTGCACATGCTAGACCCTTGTTCTTTTTATTTTGCACACGCTAGGCCCTTGCTTTTGCTACTTCGCGAACGCTAGGCCCTTGTTCTTGATATTTTGCACAAGCTAGGCCCTTCCTCTTGCTATTTTGCACTCGCTAGGCCCTTGTTCTTGCAAATTTGCACACGCTAGGCCCTTGTTCCTTCAATTTTGCACACGCTAGGCTCTTGTTCTTTTTATTTTGCACACACTAGGCCCTTGTTCTTTTTATTTTGCACACGCTAGGCCCTTGTTCTTGCTATTTTGCACATGCTATGCCCTTGTTCTTTTTATTTTGCACACACTAGGCCCTTATTCTTTTTATTTTGCACACGCTATGCCCTTGTTCTTTTTATTTTGCACACGCTATGCCCTTGTTCTTTTTATTTTGCACACGCTAGGCCCTTGTTCTTTTTATTTTGCACACGCTAGGCCCTTGTTCTTGCTATTTTGCACACGCTATGTCCTTGTTCTTTTTATTTTGCATACGCTAGGCCCTTGTTCTTGCAATTTTGCACATGCTAGACCCTTGTTCTTTTTATTTTGCACACGCTAGGCCCTTGTTCTTGAATTTTTGCACACGCTAGGCCCTTGCTCTTGCTATATTGCACTCGCTAGGCCCTTGTTCTTGCAATTTTGCACACGCTAGGCCCTTGTTCTTGCAATTTTGCACATGTTAGACCCTTGTTCTTTTTATTTTGCACACGCTATGCCTTTGTTCTTTTTTTTTTGCACACGCTAGGCCCTTGTTCTTGCTATTTTGCACATGCTATGTCCTTGTTCTTTTTATTTTGCATACGCTAGGCCCTTGCTCTTGCTATTTTGCACTTGCTAGGCCCTTGTTCTTGCAAATTTGCACATGCTAGGCCCTTGTTCTTTTTATTTTGCACACGCTAGGCCATTGTTCTTGCTATTTTGCACACGCTATGTCCTTGTTCTTTTTTTTTTGCACACGCTAGGCCCTTGTTCTTTTTATTTTGCACACGCTAGGCCCTTGTTCTTTTTATTTTGCACACGCTAGGCCCTTGTTCTTTTTATTTTGCACATGCTAGGCCCTAGTTCTTTTTATTTTGCACACGCTATACCCTTGTTCTTTTTATTTTGCACACGCTAGGCCCTTGTTCTTGCTATTTTGCACACGCTAGGCCCTTGTTCTTTTTATTTTGCACACGCTAGGCCCTTGTTCTTTTTATTTTGCACACGCTATGCCCTTGTTCTTTTTATTTTGCACACGCTAGGCCCTTGTTTTTTTTTATTTTGCACACGCTAGGCCCTTGTTCTTTTTATTTTGCACACGCTAGGCCCTTGTTCTTTTTATTTTGCACACGCTAGGCCCTTGTTCTTTTTATTTTGCACACGTTAGGCCCTTGTTCTTTTTATTTTGCACACGCTAGGCCCTTGTTCTTTTTATTTTGCACACGCTAGGCCCTTGTTCTTTTTTTTTCGCACACGCTAGGCCCTTGTTCTTTTTATTTTGCACACGCTAGGCCCTTGTTCTTTTTATTTTGCACACGCTAGGCCCTTGTTCTTTTTATTTTGCACACGCTATGCCCTTGTTCTTTTTATTTTGCACACGCTAGGCCCTTGTTTTTTTTTATTTTGCACACGCTAGGCCCTTGTTCTTTTTATTTTGCACACGCTAGGCCCTTGTTCTTTTTATTTTGCACATGCTAGGCCCTTGTTCTTTTTTTTTCGCACACGCTAGGCCCTTGTTCTTTTTATTTTGCACACGCTAGGCCCTTGTTTTTTTATATTTTGCACACGCTAGGCCCTTGTTTTTTTTTATTTTGCACACGCTAGGCCCTTGTTCTTTTAATTTTGCACACGCTAGGCCCTTGTTCTTTTTATTTTGCACACGCTAGGCCCTTGTTCTTTTTTTTTCGCACACGCTAGGCCCTTGTTCTTTTTATTTTGCACACGCTAGGCCCTTGTTCTTTTTATTTTGCACACGCTAGGCCTTTGTTCTTTTTATTTTGCACATGCTAGGCCCTAGTTCTTTTTATTTTGCACACGCTATGCCCTTGTTCTTTTTATTTTGCACACGCTAGGCCCTTGTTTTTTTTTATTTTGCACACGCTAGGCCCTTGTTCTTTTTATTTTGCACACGCTAGGCCCTTGTTCTTTTTATTTTGCACACGCTAGGCCCTTGTTCTATTTTTTTCGCACACGCTAGGCCCTTGTTATTTTTATTTTGCACACGCTAGGCCCTTGTTCTTTTTATTTTGCACACGCTAGGCCCTTGTTTTTGCTATTTTGCACACGCTATGTCCTTGTTCTTTTTATTTTGCACACGCTAGGCCCTTGTTCTTTTTATTTTGCACACGCTAGGCCCTTGTTCTTGCTATTTTGCACACGCTATGCCCTTGTTCTTTTTATTTTGCACACGTTTGGCCCTTGTTCTTGCAATTTTGCACATGCTAGACCCTTGTTCTTTTTATTTTGCACACGCTAGGCCCTTGCTTTTGCTACTTCGCGAACGCTAGGCCCTTGTTCTTGATATTTTGCACAAGCTAGGCCCTTGCTCTTGCTATTTTGCACTCGCTAGGCCCTTGTTCTTGCAAATTTGCACACGCTAGGCCCTTGTTCTTTCAATTTTGCACACGCTAGGCTCTTGTTCTTTTTATTTTGCACACACTAGGCCCTTGTTCTTTTTATTTTGCACACGCTAGGCCCTTGTTCTTGCTATTTTGCACATGCTATGCCCTTGTTCTTTTTATTTTGCACACACTAGGCCCTTATTCTTTTTATTTTGCACACGCTATGCCCTTGTTCTTTTTATTTTGCACACGCTATGCCCTTGTTCTTTTTATTTTACACTCGCTAGGCCCTTGTTCTTTTTATTTTGCACACGCTAGGCCCTTGTTCTTGCTATTTTGCACACGCTATGTTCTTGTTCTTTTTATTTTGCATACGCTAGGCCCTTGTTCTTGCAATTTTGCACATGCTAGACCCTTGTTCTTTTTATTTTGCACACGCTAGGCCCTTGTTTATGAATTTTTGCACACGCTAGGCCCTTGCTCTTGCTATTTTGCACTCGCTAGGCCCTTGTTCTTGCAATTTTGCACACGCTAGGCCCTTGTTCTTGCAATTTTGCACATGTTAGACCCTTGTTCTTTTTATTTTGCACACGCTAGGCCCTTGTTCTTTTTTTTTTTGCACACGCTAGGCCCTTGTTCTTGCTATTTTGCACACGCTATGTCCTTGTTCTTTTTATTTTGCATACGCTAGGCCCTTGCTCTTGCTATTTTGCACTTGCTAGGCCCTTGTTCTTGCAAATTTGCACATGCTAGGCCCTTGTTCTAGCAATTTTTGCACACACTAGGCCCTTGTTCTTTTTATTTTGCACATGCTAGGCCCTTGTTCTTTTTATTTTGCACACGCTAGGCCATTGTTCTTGCTATTTTGCATACGCTATGTCCTTGTTCTTTTTTTTTTGCACACGCTAGGTCCTTGTTCTTTTTATTTTGCACACGCTAGGCCCTTGTTCTTTTTATTTTGCACACGCTAGGCCCTTGTTCTTTTTATTTTGCACATGCTAGGCCCTAGTTCTTTTTATTTTGCACACGCTATGCCCTTGTTCTTTTTATTTTGCACACGCTAGGCCCTTGTTCTTGCTATTTTGCACACGCTAGGCCCTTGTTCTTTTTATTTTGCACACGCTAGGCCCTTGTTCTTTTTATTTTGCACACGCTATGCCCTTGTTCTTTTTATTTTGCACACGCTAGGCCCTTGTTTTTTTTATTTTGCACACGCTAGGCCCTTGTTCTTTTTATTTTGCACATGCTAGGCCCTTGTTCTTTTTATTTTGCACACGCTATGCCCTTGTTCTTTTTATTTTGCACACGCTAGGCCCTTGTTCTTGCTATTTTGCACACGCTAAGCCCTTGTTCTTTTTATTTTGCAAACACTAGGCCCTTGTTCTTGCAATTTTGCATACGCTAGGCCCTTGTTCTCTTTATTTTGCACACGCTAGGCCCTTGTTCTTTTTATTTTGCACACGCTATGCCCTTGTTCTTTTTATTTTGCACACGCTAGGCCCTTGTTTTTTTTTATTTTGCACACGCTAGGCCCTTGTTCTTTTTATTTTGCACACGCTAGGCCCTTGTTCTTTTTATTTTGCACACGCTAGGCCCTTGTTCTTTTTATTTTGCACACGCTAGGCCCTTGTTCTTGCTATTTCGCACACGCTATGCCCTTGTTTTTTTTATTTTGCACATGCTATGCCCTTGTTCTTGCAATTTTGCACATGCTAGACCCTTGTTCTTTTTATTTTGCACACGCTAGGCCCTTGTTCTTGCAATTTTGCACATGCTAGACCCTTGTTCTTTTTATTTTGCACACACTAGGCCCTTGCTCTTGCTATTTCGCGAACGCTAGGCCCTTGTTCTTTATTTTTTGCACACGCTAGGCCCTTGCTCTTGCTATTTTGCACTCGCTAGGCCCTTGTTCTTGCAATTTTGCACACGCTAAGCCCTTGTTCTTGCAATTTTGCACACGCTAGGCCCTTGTTCTTTTTATTTTGCACACGCTAGGCCCTTGTTCTTTTTATTTTGCACACGCTATGCCCTTGTTCTTTTTATTTTGCACACGCTAGGCCCTTGTTTTTTTTATTTTGCACACGCTAGGCCCTTGTTCTTTTTATTTTGCATACGCTAGGCCCTTGTTCTTTTTATTTTGCACACGCTAGGCCCTTGTTCTTTTTTTTTCGCACACGCTAGGCCCTTGTTCTTTTTATTTTGCACACGCTAGGCCCTTGTTCTTTTTATTTTGCACACGCTTGGCCCTTGTTCTTGCTATTTTACACACGCTATGCCCTTGTCCTTTTTATTTTGCACATGCTAGCGCCTTGTTCTTGCAATTTTGCACACGCTAGGCCCTTGTTCTTTTTATTTTGCACACGCTAGGCCCTTGTTCTTTTTATTTTGCACACGCTATGCCCTTGTTCTTGCTATTTTGCACACGCTAGGCCCTTGTTCCTTTTTATTTTACACACGATAGGCCCTTGTTCGTTTTATTTTGCACACGCTAGGCCCTTGTTCTTGCTATTTTGCACACGCTATGCCCTTGTTTTTTTATTTTGCACACGCTATGCCCTTGTTCTTGCAATTTTGCACATGCTAGACCCTTGTTCTTTTTATTTTGCACACGCTAGGCCCTTGTTCTTGCAATTTTGCAAGAACAAGGGCCTTGCGTGTGCAAAATTGCAAGAACAAGGGCATAGCTTGTGCAAAATTGCAAGAACAAAGGCCTAGCTTGTGCAAAATTGCAAGAACAAAGGCCTAGCTTGTGCAAAATTGCAAGAAGAAGGGCCTAGCGTGTGCAAAATTGCAAGAACATGGATCTAGCGTGTGCAAAATAGCAAGAACAAGGGCCTAGCGTGTGCAAAATTGCAAGAACAAGGGCCTAGCGTGTGCAAAATTGCAAGAACAAGGGTCTAGCGTGTGCAAAATAGCAAGAACAAGGGCATAGCGTGTACAAAATTGCAAGAACAAGAGTCTAGCGTGTGCAAAATAGCAAGAACAAGGGCCTAGCGTGTGCAAATTTGCAAGAACAAGGGCCTAGCGTGTGCAAAATTGCAAGAACAAGGGCCTAGCGTGTGCAAAAGTGCAAGAACAAGGGCCAAGCGTGTGCAAAATTGCAAGAACAAGGGTCTAGCGTGTGCAAAATTGCAAGAACAGGGGTCTAGCGTGTGCAAAATTGCAAGAACAGGGGTCTAGCGTGTGCAAAATAGCAAGAACAAGGGCCTAGCGTGTGCAAAATAGCAAGAACAAGGGCCTAGCGTGTGCAAAATTGCAAGAACAAGGGCCTAGAGTGTACAAAATTGCAAGAACAAGGGCCTAGCGTGTGCAAAATAGCATGAACAAGGGCATAGCGTGTGCAAAATTGCAAGAACAAGGGTCTAGCGTGTGCAAAATTGCAAGAACAAGGGTCTAGCGTGTGCAACATAGCAAAAACAAGGGCTAACGTGTGCAAGATTGCAAGAACAAGGGCCTAGCGTGTGCAAAATTGCAAGAACAAGGGCCTAGCGTGTGCAAAATTTCAGGAACAAGGGCCTAGCTTGTGCAAAATTGCAAGAACAAGGGCCTAGCGTGTGCAAAATAGCAAGAAAAGGGGGCTAGCGTGTGCAAAATAGCAAGAACAAGGGCCTAGCGTGTGCAAAATTGCAAGAACAAGGTCTAGCGTGTGCAAAATAGTAAGAACAAGGGCCTAGCGTGTGCAAAATTGCAAGAACACGGGTCTAGCGTGTGCAAAGTAGCACGACAAGGGTCTAGCGTGTGCTAAATTGTAAGAACAAGGGCATAGCGTGTGCAAAATTGCAAGAACAAGGGCCTAGCGTGTGCAAAATTGCAAGAACAAGGGCATAGCGTATGCAAAATAGCAAGAACAAGGGCATCGCGTGTGAAAAATTGCAAAAACAGTGGTCTAGCGTGTGCAAAATAGCATGAAAAAGGGCCTAGCGTGTGCAAAATAGCAAGAACAAGGGCCTAGCGAGTGCAAAATTGCAAGAACAAGGGCCTAGCGTGTACAAAATTGCAAGAACAAGGGCCTAGCGTGTCCAAAATAGCAAGAACAAGAGCATAGCGTGTGCAAAATTGCAAAAACAGGGGTCTAGCGTGTGCAAAATAGCAAGAACAAGGGCCTAGCGTGTGCAAAATAGCAAGAACAAGGGCCTAGCAAGTGCAAAATTGCAAGAACAAGGGCCTAGAGTGTACAAAATTGCAAGAACAAGGGCCTAGCATGTGCAAAATAGAAAGAACAAGGGCCTAGCATGTGCAAAATAGCAAGAAAAAGGGGCTAGCGTGTGCAAAATAGCAAGAACAAGGAACTAGCGTGTGCAAAATTGCAAGAACAGGGGTCTAGCGTGTGCAAAATAGCAAGAACAAGGGCCTAGCATGTGCAAGATTGCAAGAACAAGGGTCTAGCGTGTGCAAAATAGCAAGAACAAGGGCCTAGCGTGTGCAAAATTGCAAGAACAAGGGCATAGCGTGTGCAAAATTGCAAGAACAAGGGCCTAGCGTGTGCAAAATTGCAAGAACAAGGGCATAGCGTGTGTAAAATAGCAAGAACAAGGGCATAGCGTGTGCAAAATTGCAAGAACAAGGGTCTAGCGTGTGCAAAATTGCAAGAACAAGGGCCTAGCGTGTGCAAAATTGCAAGAATAAGGGTCTAGCGTGTGCAAAATTGCAAGAACAAGGGCCTAGCGTGTGCAAAATTGCAAGAACAAGGGTCTAGCTTGCCTGGTCCAAGAGCTTGCCTGGTCCAGGAGCTTGCCTGGTCCAGGAGCGTGCCTGGTCCACGAGCCTACCTGGTCCACGAGCTTGCCTGGTCCAGGAGCTTGCCTGGTCTAGGAGCATGCCTGGTCCAAAATCTTGCCTGGTCCAGGAGCTTGCCCAGTCCAGGAGCTTTCCTGGTCCAGTAGCTTGCCTGGTCTAGGAGCTTGCCTGGTCCAGGAGCGTGCCTGGTCCAGGACCTTGCCTAGTCCAGGAGCTTGCTTGGTCCAGAAGCCTGCCTGGTCCAAGAGCTTGCCTAGTCGAGGAGCGTGCCTGGAACAAGAGATTGCGTGGTCCAGGAGCTTGCCTGGTCCAGGAGCTTGCTTGGTCTAGAAGCATGCGTGATCCACGAGCTTGCCTTGTCCAGGAGCGTGCCTGGTCCAGGAGCTTGCGTGGTCGAGGAGCTTGCCTGATCCAGGAGCTTATCTGGTCCAAGAGCTTGCTTGGTCCACGAGCCTGCCTGGTCCAAGAGCTTGTCTGGTCCAGGAGCATGCATGGTCCCAGAGCTTGCGTGGTCCAAGAGCTTGCCACGTCCAAAATCTTGCCCGGGACCAGGCACGTTCCTGGACCAGGCAAGCTCTTTGACCAGGCAGACTCGTGGACCAGGAAAGCTCCTGGTCTAGGCAAGCTCCTGGACCAGGCAAGCTCCTCGACCAGGCTAGCTCTTGGACCAGGCAAGCTCTTGGACCAGGCAGGCTTTTAGACCAAGCAAGCTCTTGGACCAGGCAAGCTCCTGGACCAGGCAAGCTCCTGGACCAGGCACGCTCCTGGTCCACGCAAGCTTCTGGACCAGGCAAGCTCCTGGTCCACGCAAGCTCCTGGACCAGGCTAGCTCATGGACCAGGGAAGCTCCTGGACCAGGCAAGCTCCTGGACCACGCAAGCTCTTGGACCAGACATGCTCGTGGACGAGGCAAGCTCTTGGACCAGGCAAGCTTCAAGACCAAGCAAGCTCTTGGACCAGGCAAGCTCCTGGACCAGGAAAGCTCCTAGACCAGGCAAGCTCCTAGACCAGGCAAGCTCCTGGACGAGGCAAGCCCCTGGACTAGGCAAGCTCCTGGACGAAGCAAGCTTCTGGACTAGGCACGCTCGTGGACCAGGCACGCTCCTGGACCAAGCAAGCTCTTGGACCAGGCAGGCTCGTGGACCATGCACGCTCCTGGACCCGGCTAGCTCCTGGACCAGGCAAGCTCCTGGACCAAGCAAGCTCCTGGACCAGGCACGCTCGTGGATCAGGCACACTCTTGGACCAAGCAAGCTCCTGGACAACGCAAGCTCTTGGACTTGGCACGCTCCTGGACCAGGCAAGCTCTTGGACCACGCACGCTTCAGGACCATGCAAGCTCTTGGACGAGTCAAGCTCCTCGACCAGGCACGATCTTGGACCAGGCAAGCTCCTGGACTAGGCAAGCTCCTGGACCAGGCAAGCTCCTGGACCAGGCAAGCTCCTGGACCAGGCAAGCTCCTAGACGACGCAAGCTCCTGGACCAGGCAAGCTCCTAGACTAGGCAAGCTCCTTGACCAGGCAAGCTCGTGGCCCAGGCACGCTCGTGGACTAGGCAAGCTCTTGGACCAGCCAAGCTCCTGGACAAGGCAAGCTCCAGGACCACTCAAGCTCATGGACCAGGCACGCTCCTCAACCACGCAAGCTCTTGGACACGCAATGCTTTTGGACCAAGCAAGCTCCTTGACCAGGCAAGCTCCTGGACCAGCAAGCTCCTGGACCAGGCAAGCTCCTGGACCAGGCAAGGTTCTGGACCAGGCAAGCTCCTGGACCAGGCAAGGTCGTGGACCATGCAAGCTCCTAGACCAGGCACGCTCATGGACCAGGCACGCTCCTGGACCAGGCAAGCTCTTTGACCAGGCAGAATCGTGAACCAGGAAAGCTCCTGGACTAGGCAAGCTCCTGGACCAGGCAAGCTCCTCGACCAGGCAAGCTCTTGGACCAGGCAAGCTCTTGGACCAGGCAGGCTTCTAGACCAAGCAAGCTCTTGGACCAGGCAAGCTCCTGGACCAGGCAAGCTCCTAGACCACGCAAGCTCCTGGTCCACGCAAGCTTCTGGACCAGGCAAGCTCCTGGTCCACGCAAGCTCCTGGACCAGGCTAGCTCATGGACCAGGGAAGCTCCTGGACCAGGCAAGCTCCTGGACCACGCAAGCTCTTGGACCAGACATGCTCGTGGACGAGGCAAGCTCTTGGACCAGGCAAGCTTCAAGACCAAGCAAGCTCTTGGACCAGGCAAGCTCCTGGACCAAGAAAGCTCCTAGACCAGGCAAGCTCCTAGACCAGGCAAGCTCCTGGACGAGGCAAGCTCCTGGACTAGGCAAGCTCCTGGACCAAGCAAGCTTCTGGACCAGGCACGCTCGTGGACCAGGCACGCTCCTGGACCAAGCAAGCTCTTGGACCAGGCAGGCTCGTGGACCATGCACGTTCCTGGACCCGGCTAGCTCCTGGACCAGGCAAGCTCCTGCACCAAGCAAGCTCCTGGACCAGGCACGCTCGTGGATCAGGCACACTCCTAGACCAGGCAAGCTCCTGGACAACGCAAGCTCTTGGACTTGGCACGCTCCTGGACCAGGCAAGCTCTTGGACCACGCACGCTTCTGGACCATGCAAGCTCTTGGACGAGTCAAGCTCCTCGACCAGGCACGATCTTGGACCAGGCAAGCTCCTGGACTAGGCAAGCTCCTGGACCAGGCAAGCTCCTGGACCAGGCAAGCTCCTGGACCAGGCAAGCTCCTAGACGACGCAAGCTCCTGGACCAGGCAAGCTCCTAGACTAGGCAAGCTCCTTGACCAGGCAAGCTCGTGGCCTAGGCACGCTCGTGGACTAGGCAAGCTCTTAGGCCAGGGAGGCTCCTGGACAAGGCAAGCTCCTGGACCACTCAAGCTCATGGACCAGGCACGCTCCTGAACTACGCAAGCTCTTGGACACGCAACGCTTCTGGACCAAGCAAGCTCCTGGACCAGGCAAGCTCCTGGACCAGCAAGCTCCTGGATCAGGCAAGCTCCTGGACCAGGCAAGGTCCTGGACCAGGCAAGCTCCTGGACCATGCAAGGTCCTGGACCATGCAAGTTCTTGGACCAGGCTCGCTCGTGGACCAGGCACGCTCCTTGACCAGGCAAGCTCTTTGACCAGGCAGACTCGTGGACCAGGAAAGCTCCTAGACTAGGCAAGCTCCTGGATCAGACAAGCTCCTCGACCAGGCCCGCTCGTGGACAAGGCACGATCATGGACCAGGCACGCTCCTGGACCAGGCAAGCTCGTGGACTAAGCACGCTTCTGGACCAGGCAAGCTCCTGGACAAGGCAAGCTCCTAGACCAGGCAAGCTCGTGGACCAGGCAAGCTCCTGGACCGAGCAAGCTCCTGGACCAAGCAAGCTCCTGGACCAGGCAAACTCCTAGACCAGGCAAGCTCGTGGACCAGGCATGCTCATGGACCAGGCAAGCTCCTGAACCAGGCAAGCTCCTGGACCACGAAAGCTCTTGGACCACTCACGCTCCTGGACCAGGCAAGCTCTTGGACCACGCAGGCTTCAGGACCAAGCAAGCTCCTGGATCACGCAAGCTCCTGGACCAGGCAAGCTTATGGGCCACACAAGCTCCTGGACCAGGCAAGCTCCTGGACTAGGCAAGCTTCTGGAACAGCCAAGCTCTTGGACAAGGCACGCTCCAAGATCAGGCAAGCTCTTGGACCAGGCAGGCTTCTCGACCAAGCAAGCTCTTGGACTAGGCACACTCCTGGACCAGGCACGCTCTTGGACAAGGCAAGCTCCTGGACCACGCAAGCTTTTGGACCAGGGGAGCTCCTGGACCAGGCAAGCTCCTCGACCAGGCAAGCTCCTAAACCACGCAAGCTCCTGGACCAGGCAAGCTCCTAGACCAGGCAAGCTCCTTGACCAGGCAAGCTCCTGGACCAGGCACGCTCGTGGACCAGGCAAGCTCCTGGACCAGGCAAGCTCCTGGACAAGGCAAGCTCGTGGACCACGCAAGCTCATGGACCAAGCTCGCTCCTGGACCAGGCAAGCTCTTGGACACGCAACGCTTCTTCACCAAGCAAGCTCCTGGACCAGGCAAGCTCCTGGACTAGCAAGCTCTTGGACCAGGCAAGCTCCTGGACCAGGCAAGGTCCTGGACCAGGCAAGCTCCTGGACCAGGCAAGGTCCTAGACCATGCAAGCTCCTGGACCAGGCACGCTCGTGGACCAGGCACGCTCCTGGACCAGGCAAGCTCTTTGACCAGGCAGACTCGTGGACCAGGAAAGCTCCTGGACTAGGCAAGCTCCTGGACCAGGTAAGCTCCTCGACCAGGCCCGCTCGTGGACCAAGCACGCTCCTCGACAAGGCAAGCTCGTGGACCAGGTAAGCTCTTGGACCAGGCAGGCTTCTCGACCAAGCGAGCTCCTGGACGAGGCACACTCCTGGACTAGGCACGCTCGTGGACAAGGCAAGCTCGTGGACCAGGCAAGATCCTGGACCACACAAGCTCTTGGAACATGCAAGCTCTTGGACTAGGCAAGCTCCTCGACCAGGCAAGCTCTTGGACCAGGCAAGCTCCTTGACCAGGCAAGCTAACGGGCCAAGAATGCTCCTGGAGAAGGCAAGCTCCTGGACCAAGCAAGCTCCTGGACCAGGCAAGCTCCTGGACCAGTCAAGCTCCAAGACCAAGCACGCTCCTGGACCAGGCAAGCTCCTGGACTAGGCACGCTCCTGGACCACGCAAGCTCCAAGTCCAAGCAAGCTCCGGGACCAGGCTAGCTCCTGGACAAGGCAAGCTCCTGGACCTGGCAAGCTCCAGGACCACGCAAGCTCTCGGACCAGGCATGCTCGTGGACTAGGCAAGCTCTTGGACCAGGCAGGCTTCTAGACCAAGCAAGCTGCTGGAGCAGGCAAGCTCCTGGACCAGGCAAGCTCCTAGACCAGGAAAGCTCCTGGACCAGGCAAGTTCCTGGACCAGGCAAGCTCCTGGACCAGGCAAGCTCCTGGACCAAGCAAGCTCCTGGACCAGGCACGCTCGTGGACCAGGCACGCTCCTAGACCAGGCAAGCTCTTGGACCAGGCATGCTCGTGGACCAGGCATGCTCCTGGACCAGGCAAGCTCCTGGACCGGGCAAGCTCCTAGACCAGGCAAGCTTTTGGACCAGGCACGCTCCTGGACAAGGCAAGCTCCTGGACCACGCAAGCTCTTGGACCAGGCACGCTCCTGAACCAGGTAAACTCTTGGACCAGGCACGATTCTAGACCAAGCAAGCTCCTGGACCAGTAAAGCTCATGGACCAGGCACGCTCCTGACCAGGCAAGCTCCTGGACCACGCAAGCTCCTGGACCATGCAAGCTCCTGAACGTGGCAAGCTCGTGGACCAGGCAAGCTCTTCGACCAGCCAAGCTTCTGGACCAAGCAAGCTCCTGAACAAGGCAAGCTCCTGGACCAAGCAAGCTCGTGGACCAGGCAAGCTCTTAGACCAGGCAAGCTCCTAGACCAGGCAAGCTCCTGGACCAGGCAAGCTCCTGGACCAGGCACGCTCGTAGACCAGGCACGCTCCTGGACCAGGCAAGCTCTTGAACCAATCAGGCTCGTGTACCAGGCAAGCTCTTGGACCAGGCAAGCTCTTGGACAAGGTAGGCTCGTGGACCAGGCAAGCTCTTGTATCAGGCAAGCTCCTGGACTGCGCAAGCTCCTAGACTAGGCACGCTCATGGAGCAGGCACGCTCTTGGACCAGGCACGCTCTTGGACCAGGCAAGCTCGTGGACCAGGCACACTCCTGGACCAGACAAGCACCTGGACCAGGCAAGCTCCTGGACCACGCCAGCTCTTGGACCAGGCACGCTCCTGGACCAGGCAAGCTCTTAGACCAGGCACGCTTCTGGACCAAGCAAGCTCCTGGACCAAGCAAGCTCCTGGACCACACAAGCTCTTGGACCAGGCATGCTCCTCGACTAGGCAAGCTCTTGGACCAGGCAGGCTTCTGGACCAAGCAAGCTCCTAGACTAGGCAAGCTCCTCAACGAGGCACGCTCCTGGAACAGGCAAGCTCCAGGACAAGGCAAGCTCCTGGACAAGGTAGGCTCCTGGACCAGGCTAGCTCCTAGACCAGGCAAGCTCCTGGACCAGGCAAGCTCCTTCACCAGACACGCTCGTGGAGCAGACATGCTCTTGGACCAGGCAAGCTCTTGGACCAGGCACGCTCGTGGACGAGGCATGCTCTTGGACCAGGCAAGCTCCTGGACTAGGCAAGCGCCTGGACCAAGCAAGCTCCTGGACCAAGCACGCTCCTGGACCACGCAAGCTCCTAGACCAGGCAAGCTCCTGGACCAGGCAAGCTCCTGGACCAGGCAAACTTGTGGACCAGGCACGCTCCTGGACCAGGCAAGATCCTGGACCAGGTAAGCTCCTGAACCAGGCAAGCTCCTGGATCAGGGCAAGCTCCTGGACCAGGCACGCTCCTGGACAAGGCAAGCTCGTGAACCAAGCACACTCGTGGACCAGGCAAGCTCCTCAACTAGGCAAGCTCCTGGACCAGGCAAGCTCCTGGCCTGGCAAGCTCCTGGACGTGGAAAGCTCCTAGACCTGGCAAGCTCCTGGAGAAGGCAAGCTCTTGGACCAGGCAAGCTCTTGGACCAGGCAAGCTCTTGGACCACGCAAGCTCCTGGACCAGGCACGCTCCAGGACCAGGCACGCTCGTGGACCACGCACGAACCTGGACCAGGCAAGCTCGTGGACTAGGCAAGCTCCTGGACGAGTCAAGCTCCTGGACCACGCAAGCTCTTGGACCAGGCACGCTCCTCGACCAGGCAAGCTCTTGGACCGGGCAGGCTTCTGGACCAAGCAAGCTCCTGGACGAGGCACACTCCTGGATTAAGCAAGCTCATGGACCAGGCAAGCTCCTGGACCAGGCAAGCTCCCAGACCATGCAAGCTTGTGGATTAGGCCCGCTCCTTGACCAGGCAAGCTCCTGGACCAAGCAAGCTCCTGGAACATGCAAGCTCCTGGACCAGGCAATCTCCTGGACCAGGCAAGCTCCT
This sequence comes from Closterium sp. NIES-65, assembly GCA_948144175.1. Classification (NCBI taxonomy): domain Eukaryota; kingdom Viridiplantae; phylum Streptophyta; class Zygnematophyceae; order Desmidiales; family Closteriaceae; genus Closterium; species Closterium sp. NIES-65. Next base: position 17,833 of record CANXME010001169.1, read on the forward strand.
GGACTAGGCAAGCTTCTGGACCAGGCAAGCTCCTGGACCAAGCAAGCTCCTGGACCAGGCACGCTCGTGGACCAGGCACGCTCGTGGACCAGGCACGCTCGTGGACCAGGAACGCTCGTGGACCAGGCACGCTCGTGGACCAGGCACGCTCGTGGACCAGGCACGCTCGTGGACCAGGCACGCTCGTGGAACAAGGGTCTAGCATGTGCAAAATAGCAAGAACAAGGGCCTAGCGTGTGCAAAATTGCAAGAACAAGGGACTAGCGTGTGCAAAATAGCAAGAACAAGGGCCTAGCGTGTGCAAAATTGCAAGAACAAGGGCTTAGCGTGTGCAAAATTGCAAAAACAAGGGCCTAGCATGTGCAAAATTGCAAGAACAAGAATCTAGCGTATGGAAAGAGCAAGAACAAGGGCATAGCGTGTGCAAAATTGCAAGAACAAGGGTCTAGCGAATGCAAAATAGCAAGAACAAGGGCCTAGCGTGTGCAAAATTGCAAGGACAAGGGCCTAGCGTGTGCAAAATTGCAAGAACACGGGTTTAGCGTGTGCAAAATAGCAAGAACAAAAGCATAGTGTGTGCAAAATTGCAAGAACAAGGGTCTAGCGTGTGCGAAATAGCAAGAACAAGGGCCTAGCGTATGCAAATTTGCAAGAACAAGGGCCTAGCGTGTACAAAATTGCAAGAACAAGGGCCTAGCGTGTGCAAAAGTGCAACAACAAGGGCCTAGCATGTGCAAAATGCAAGAACAAGGGTCTAGCGTGTGCAAAATAGCAGGAACAAGGGTATAGCGTGTGCAAAATAGCAAGAACAAGAGCCTAGCGTGTGCAAAATAGCAAGAACAAGGGCCTAGCGTGTGCAAAATTGCAAGAATAAGGGCCTAGCGTGTACAAAATTGCAAGAACAAGGGCCTAGCGTGTGCAAAAAAGCAAGAACAAGGGCATGGCGTGTGCAAAATTGCAAGAACAAGGGCCTAGCGTGTGCAAAAGTGCAACAACAAGGGCCTAGCGTGTGCAAATTTGCAAGAACAAGGGTCTAGCGTGTGCAAAATAGCAAGAACAAGGGCATAGCGTGTGCAAAATTGCAAGAACAAGGGTCTAGCGTATGCAAAACAGCAAAAACAAGGGCCTAGCGTGTGCAAAATAGCAAGAACAAGGGCCTAGTGTGTGCAAAATTGCAAGAATAAGGGCCTAGCGTGTACAAAATTGCAAGAACAAGGGCCTAGCGTGTGCAAAATAGCAAGAACAAAGGCATGGTGTGTGCAAAATTGCAAGAACAAGGGCCTAACGAGTGCAAAATTCCAAGAACAAGGGCCTAGCGTGTGCAAAATTGCAAGAACAAGGGCCTAGCGTGTGCAAAACTTCAGGAACAAGGGCCTAGTGTGTGCAAAATTGCAAGAACAAGGGCCTAGTGTGTGCAAAATAGCAAGAAAAAGGGGCTAGCGTGTGCAAAATAGCGAGAACACGGGCCTAGCGTGTGCAAAATTGCAAGAACAAGGGTCTAGCGTGTGCAAAATAGCAAGAACAAGGGCCTAGCGTGTGCAAAATTGCACGAACAAGGGCCTAGCGTGTGCAAAATTGCAAGAACAAGGGTCTAGCGTGTGCAAAATAGCAATAACAAGGGCATAGCGTGTGCAAAATAGCAAGAACAAGGGCATAGCGTGTGCAAAATTGCAAGAACAAGGGTCTAGCGTATGCAAAATAGCCAGAACAAGGGCATAGCGTATGCAATATTGCAAGAACAAGGGCATAGTGTGTGCAATATTGCAAGAACAAGGGCATAGCGTGTGCAAAATAGCAAGAACAAGGGCCTAGCGTGTGCAAAATAGCAAGAACAAAGGCATGGTGTGTGCAAAATTGCAAGAACAAGGGCCTAACGAGTGCAAAATTCCAAGAACAAGGGCCTAGATGTGCAAAATTGCAAGAACAAGGGCCTAGCGTGTGCAAAACTTCAGGAACAAGGGCCTAGTGTGTGCAAAATTGCAAGAACAAGGGCCTAGTGTGTGCAAAATAGCAAGAAAAAGGGGCTAGCGTGTGCAAAATAGCGAGAACACGGGCCTAGCGTGTGCAAAATTGCAAGAACAAGGGTCTAGCGTGTGCAAAATAGCAAGAACAAGGGCCTAGCGTGTGCAAAATTGCAAGAACAAGGGCCTAGCGTGTGCAAAATTGCAAGAACAAGGGTCTAGCGTGTGCAAAATAGCAATAACAAGGGCAAAGCGTGTGCAATATTGCAAGAACAAGGGCATAGCGTGTGCAAAATTGCAAGAACAAGGGTCTAGCGTATGCAAAATAGCAAGAACAAGGGCATAGCGTATGCAATATTGCAAGAACAAGGGCATAGCGTGTGCAATATTGCAAGAACAAGGGCATAGCGTGTGCAAAATAGCAAGCACAAGGGCCTAGCGTGTGCAAAATTGCAAGAACAAGGGTCTAGCGTGTGCAAAATTTCAAGAACAAGGGCCTTCCTTGTGCAAAATTGCAAGAACAAGGGCCTAGCGTGTGCAAAATTGCAAGAACAAGGGTCTAGCGTATGCAAAATAGCAAGAACAAGGGCCTAGCGTGTGCAAAATTGCAAGAACAAGGGTCTAGCGTGTGCAAAATAGCAAGAACAAGGGCCTAGCGTGTGCAAAATTGCAAGAACAAGGGTCTAGCGTGTGCAAAATAGAAAGAACAAGAGCCTAGCATGTGCAAAATTGCAAGAACAGGGCCTAGCGTTTGCAAAATTGCAAGAACAAGGGCCTAGCGTGTGCAAAATTTCAGGAACAAGTGCCTAGTGTGTGCAAAATTGCAAGAACAAGGGCCTAGTGTGTGCAAAATAGCAAGAAAAAGGGGCTAGCGTGTGCAAAATAGCAAGAACACGGGCCTAGCGTGTGCAAAATTGCAAGAAGAAGGGTCTAGCGTGTGCAAAATAGCAAGAACAAGGGCCTAGCGTGTGCAAAATTGCAAGAACAAGGGCCTAGCGTATACAAAATTGCAAGAACAAGGGTCTAGCGTGTGCAAAATAGCAAGAACAAGGGCATAGCGTGTGCAATATTGCAAGAACAAGGGCATAGCGTATGCAAAATTGCAAGAACAAGGGTCTATTGTGTGCAAAATAGCAAGAACAAGGGCCTAGCGTGTGCAAAATTGCAAGAACAAGGGACTAGCGTGTGCAAAATTTCAAGAACAAGGGCCTAGCTTGTGCAAAATTGCAAGAACAAGGGCCTAGCGTGTGCAAAATTGCAAGAACAAGGGTCTAGCGTGTGCAAAATAGCAAGAACAAGGGCCTAGCGTGTGCAAAAATGCAAGAATAAGGGTCTAGCGTGTGCAAAATAGCAAGAACAAGGGCCTAGCGTGTGAAAAATTGCAAAAACAAGGGTCTAACGTGTGCAAAATAGCAAGAACAAGGGCCTAGCGTGTGCAAAACTGCAAGGACAAGGGTCTAGCGTGTGCAAAATTGCAAGAACAAGGGCCTTGCGTGTGCAAAATTGCAAGAACAAGGGTCTAGCGTGTGCAAAATAGCAAGAACAAGGGCCTAGCGTGTGCAAAATTGCAAGAACAAGGGCCTAGCGTGTGCAAAATTGCAAGAACAAGGGCCTAGCATTTGCAAAATTGCAATAACAAGGGTCTAGCATATGCAAAATAGCAAGAACAAGGGCCTAGCGTGTGCAAAATTGCAAGAACAAGGGCGTAGCGTGTGCAAAATTGCAAGAACAAGGGCCTAGCCTGTGCAAAATTGCAAGAACAAGGGCCTAGCGTGTGAAAAATAGCAAGAACAAGGGCATAGCGTGTGCAAAATTGCAAGAACAAGGGTCTAGCGTGTGCAAAATTGCAAGAACAAGGGCCTAGCGTGTGCAAAATTGCAAGAACAAGGGTCTAGCGTGTGCAAAATTGCAAGAACAAGGGCCTAGCGTGTGCAAAATTGCAAGAACAAGGGCATAGCGTGTGCAACTTTGCAAGAACAAGGGCCTAGTGTGTGCAAAATTTCAGGAACAAGGGCCTAGCATGTGCAACATTGCAAGAAAAAGGGCCTAGCGTGTGCAAAATTTCAGGAACAAGGGCCTAGTGTGTGCAAAATTGCAAGAAAAAGGGGCTAGCGTCTGAAAAATAGAAAGAACAGGGGCCTAGCGTGTGCAAAATTGCAAGAACAAGGGCCTAGCATGTGCAAAATTGCAAGAACAAGGGCCTAGCGTATGCAACATTGCAAGAACAACGGCCTAGCGTGTGCAAAATTGCAAGAACAAGGGTCTAGCGTGTGCAAAATTGCAAGAACAAGGGCATAGCGTGTGCAAAATAGCAAGAACAAGGGCCTAGCGTGTGCAAAATTGCAAGAACAAGGGTCTATTGTGTGCAAAATAGCAAGAACAAGGGCCTAGCGTGTGCAAAATTGCAAGAACAAGGGTCTAGCGTGTGCAAAATAGCAAGAAGAAGGGCCTAGCGTGTGCAAAATAGCAAGAACAAGGGCCTAGCGTGTGCAAAATTGCAAGAACAAGGGCCTAGCGTGTGCAAAATTGCAAGAACAAGGGCCTAGCATGTGCAAAATTGCAAGAACAAGGGCCAAGCGTGTGCAAAATTTCAGGAACAAGGGCCTAGCATGTGCAAAATTGCAAGAACAAGGGCCTTGCGTGTGCAACATTTCAGGAACAAGGGCCTACTGTGTGCAAAATTGCAAGAAAAAGGGGCTAGCGTGTGCAAAATAGCAAGAACAGGGGCCTAGCGTGTGCAAAATTGCAAGAACAAGGGTCTAGCGTGTGCAAAATAGCAAGAACAGGTGCCTAGCGTGTGCAACATTGCAAGAACAAGAGCCTAGCGTGTGCAAAATTGCAAGAACAAGGGTCTAGCGTGTGAAAAATTGCAATTTTGCACACGCTAGGCCCTTGTTCTTGCAATTTTGCACACGCTAGGCCCTTGTTCTTTTTATTTTGCACACGCTAGGCCCTTGTTCTTGCTAATTTGCACACGCTATGCCCTTGTTCTTTTTATTTTGCACACGCTAGGCCCTTGTTCTTGCAATTTTGCACATGCTAGACCCTTGTTCTTTTTATTTTGCACACGCTAGGCCCTTGCTTTTGCTACTTCGCGAACGCTAGGCCCTTGTTCTTGATATTTTGCACACGCTAGGCCCTTGCTCTTGCTATTTTGCACTCGCTAGGCCCTTGTTCTTGCAAATTTGCACACGCTAGGCCCTTGTTCTTTCAATTTTGCACACGCTAGGCTCTTGTTCTTTTTATTTTGCACACGCTAGGCCCTTGTTCTTTTTATTTTGCACACGCTAGGCCCTTGTTCTTGCTATTTTGCACATGCTATGCCCTTGTTCTTTTTATTTTGCACACACTAGGCCCTTATTCTTTTTATTTTGCACACGCTATGCCCTTGTTCTTTTTATTTTGCACACGCTATGCCCTTGTTCTTTTTATTTTGCACACGCTAGGCCCTTGCTCTTTTTATTTTGCACACGCTAGGCCCTTGTTCTTGCTATTTTGCACACGCTATGCCCTTGTTCTTTTTATTTTGCACACGCTAGGCCCTTGTTCTTGCAATTTTGCACATGCTAGACCCTTGTTCTTTTTATTTTGCACACGCTAGGCCCTTGCTTTTGCTACTTCGCGAACGCTAGGCCCTTGTTCTTGATATTTTGCACACGCTAGGCCCTTGTTCTTGCAATTTTGCACACGCTAGGCCCTTGTTCTTGCAGTTTTGCACATGTTAGACCCTTGTTCTTTTTATTTTGCACACACTATGCCCTTGTTCTTTTTATTTTGCACACGCTAGGCCCTTGTTCTTTTTATTTTGCACACGCTAGGCCCTTGTTCTTGCTATTTTGCACACGCTATGTCCTTGTTCTTTTTATTTTGCATACGCTAGGCCCTTGTTCTTGCAATTTTGCACATGTTAGACCCTTGTTCTTTTTATTTTGCACACGCTATGCCCTTGTTCTTTTTATTTTGCACACGCTAGGCCCTTGTTCTTTTTATTTCGCACACGCTAGGCCCTTGTTCTTGCTATTTTGCACACGCTATGTCCTTGTTCTTTTTATTTTGCACACGCTAGGCCCTTGTTATTTTTTTTTTGCACACGCTAGGCCCTTGTTCTTGCTATTTTGCACACGCTATGTCCTTGTTCTTTTTTTTTTGCATACGCTAGGCCCTTGTTCTTGCAATTTTGAACATGCTAGACCCTTGTTCTTTTTATTTTGCACACGCTAGGCCCTTGCTTTTGCTACTTCGCGAACGCTAGGCCCTTGTTCTTGATATTTTGCACAAGCTAGGCCCTTGCTCTTGCTATTTTGCACTCGCTAGGCCCTTGTTCTTGCAAATTTGCACACGCTAGGCCCTTGTTCTTTCAATTTTGCACACGCTAGGCTCTTGTTCTTTTTATTTTGCACACACTAGGCCCTTGTTCTTTTTATTTTGCACACGCTAGGCCCTTGTTCTTGCTATTTTGCACATGCTATGCCCTTGTTCTTTTTATTTTGCACACACTAGGCCCTTATTCTTTTTATTTTGCACACGCTATGCCCTTGTTCTTTTTATTTTGCACACGCTATGCCCTTGTTCTTTTTATTTTGCACACGCTAGGCCCTTGTTCTTTTTATTTTGCACACGCTAGGCCCTTGTTCTTGCTATTTTGCACACGCTTTGTCCTTGTTCTTTTTATTTTGCATACGCTAGGCCCTTGTTCTTGCAATTTTGCACATGCTAGACCCTTGTTCTTTTTATTTTGCACACGCTAGGCCCTTGTTCTTGAATTTTTGCACACGCTAGGCCCTTGCTCTTGCTATATTGCACTCGCTAGGCCCTTGTTCTTGCAATTTTGCACACGCTAGGCCCTTGTTCTTGCAATTTTGCACATGTTAGACCCTTGTTCTTTTTATTTTGCACACGCTATGCCCTTGTTCTTTTTATTTTGCACACGCTAGGCCCTTGTTCTTTTTATTTTGCACACGCTAGGCCCTTGTTCTTGCTATTTTGCACACGCTATGTCCTTGTTCTTTTTATTTTGCATACGCTAGGCCCTTGCTCTTGCTATTTTGCACTTGCTATGCCCTTGTTCTTGCAAATTTGCACATGCTAGGCCCTTGTTCTTGCAATTTTTGCACACACTAGGCCCTTGTTCTTTTTATTTTGCACATGCTAGGCCCTTGTTCTTTTTATTTTGCACACGCTAGGCCATTGTTCTTGCTATTTTGCACACGCTATGTCCTTGTTCTTTTTATTTTGCACACGCTAGGCCCTTGTTCTTTTTATTTTGCACACGCTAGGCCCTTGTTCTTTTTATTTTGCACACGCTAGGCCCTTGTTCTTTTTATTTTGCACAAGCTAGGCCCTAGTTCTTTTTTTTTTGCACACGCTATGCCCTTGTTCTTTTTATTTTGCACACGCTAGGCCCTTGTTCTTGCTATTTTGCACACGCTAGGCCCTTGTTCTTTTTATTTTGCACACGCTAGGCCCTTGTTCTTTTTATTTTGCACACGCTATGCCCTTGTTCTTTTTATTTTGCACACGCTAGGCCCTTGTTTTTTTTATTTTGCACACGCTAGGCCCTTGTTCTTTTTATTTTGCACATGCTAGGCCCTTGTTCTTTTTATTTTGCACACGCTATGCCCTTGTTCTTTTTATTTTGCACACGCTAGGCCCTTGTTCTTGCTATTTTGCACACGCTAAGCCCTTGTTCTTTTTATTTTGCGAACGCTAGGCCCTTGTTCTTGCAATTTTGCATACGCTAGGCCCTTGTTCTCTTTATTTTGCACACGCTAGGCCCTTCTTCTTTTTATTTTGCACACGCTATGCCCTTGTTCTTTTTATTTTGCACACGCTAGGCCCTTGTTTTTTTTATTTTGCACACACTAGGCCCTTGTTCTTTTTATTTTGCACACGCTAGGCCCTTGTTCTTTTTATTTTGCACACGCTATGCCCTTGTTCTTGCTATTTTGCACACGCTAGGCCCTTCTTCCTTTTTATTTTGCACACGCTAGGCCCTTGTTCTTTTTATTTTGCACACGCTAGGCCCTTGTTCTTGCTATTTTGCACACGCTATGCCCTTTTTTTTTTATTTTGCACATGCTATGCCCTTGTTCTTGCAATTTTGCACATGCTAGACCCTTGTTCTTTTTATTTTGCACACGCTAGGCCCTTGTTCTTGCAATTTTGCACATGATAGACCCTTGTTCTTTTTATTTTGCACACGCTAGGCCCTTGCTCTTGCTATTTCGCGAACGCTAGGCCCTTGTTCTTTATTTTTTGCACACGCTAGGCCCTTGCTCTTGCTATTTTGCACTCGCTAGGCCCTTGTTCTTGCAATTTTGCACACGCTAGGCCCTTGTTCTTGCAATTTTGCACACGCTAGGCCCTTGTTCTTTTTATTTTGCAGACGCTAGGCCCTTGTTCTTTTTATTTTGCACACGCTATGCCCTTGTTCTTTTTATTTTGCACACGCTAGGCCCTTGTTTTTTTTATTTTGCACACGCTAGGCCCTTGTTCTTTTTATTTTGCATACGCTAGGCCCTTGTTCTTTTTATTTTGCACACGCTAGTCCCTTGTTCCTTTTTTTTCGCACACGCTAGGCCCTTGTTCTTTTTATTTTGCACACGCTAGGCCCTTGTTCTTTTTATTTTGCACACGCTTGGCCCTTGTTCTTGCTATTTTACACACGCTATGCCCTTGTCCTTTTTATTTTGCACATGCTAGCCCCTTGTTCTTGCAATTTTGCACACGCTAGGCCCTTGTTCTTTTTATTTTGCACACGCTAGGCCCTTGTTCTTTTTATTTTGCACACGCTATGCCCTTGTTCTCGCTATTTTGCACACGCTAGGCCCTTGTTCCTTTTTATTTTACACACGATAGGCCCTTGTTCGTTTTATTTTGCACACGCTAGGCCCTTGTTCTTGCTATTTTGCACACGCTATGCCCTTGTTTTTTTTATTTTGCACACGCTATGCCCTTGTTCTTGCAATTTTGCACATGCTAGACCCTTGTTCTTTTTATTTTGCACACGCTAGGCCCTTGTTCTTGCAATTTTGCAAGAACAAGGGCCTTGCGTGTGCAAAATTGCAAGAACAAGGGCATAGCTTGTACAAAATTGCAAGAACAAAGGCCTAGCTTGTGCAAAATTGCAAGAACAAAGGCCTAGCTTGTGCAAAATTGCAAGAAGAAGGGCCTAGCGTGTGCAAAATTGCAAGAACATGGATCTAGCGTGTGCAAAATAGCAAGAACAAGGGCCTAGCGTGTGCAAAATTGCAAGAACAAGGGCCTAGCGTGTGCAAAATTGCAAGAACAAGGGTCTAGCGTGTGCAAAATAGCAAGAACAAGGGCATAGCGTGTACAAAATTGCAAGAACAAGAGTCTAGCGTGTGCAAAATAGCAAGAACAAGGGCCTAGCGTGTGCAAATTTGCAAGAACAAGGGCCTAGCGTGTGCAAAATTGCAAGAACAAGGGCCTAGCGTGTGCAAAAGTGCAAGAACAAGGGCCAAGCGTGTGCAAAATTGCAAGAACAAGGGTCTAGCGTGTGCAAAATTGCAAGAACAGGGGTCTAGCGTGTGCAAAATTGCAAGAACAGGGGTCTAGCGTGTGCAAAATAGCAAGAACAAGGGCCTAGCGTGTGCAAAAAAACAAGAACAAGGGCCTAGCGTGTGCAAAATTGCAAGAACAAGGGCCTAGAGTGTACAAAATTGCAAGAACAAGGGCCTAGCGTGTGCAAAATAGCATGAACAAGGGCATAGCGTGTGCAAAATTGCAAGAACAAGGGTCTAGCGTGTGCAAAATTGCAAGAACAAGGGTCTAGCGTGTGCAACATAGCAAAAACAAGGGCTAACGTGTGCAAGATTGCAAGAACAAGGGCCTAGGGTGTGCAAAATTGCAAGAACAAGGGCCTAGCGTGTGCAAAATTTCAGGAACAAGGGCCTAGCTTGTGCAAAATTGCAAGAACAAGGGCCTAGCGTGTGCAAAATAGCAAGAAAAGGGGGCTAGCGTGTGCAAAATAGCAAGAACAAGGGCCTAGCGTGTGCAAAATTGCAAGAACAAGGTCTAGCGTGTGCAAAATAGTAAGAACAAGGGCCTAGCGTGTGCAAAATTGCAAGAACACGGGTCTAGCGTGTGCAAAGTAGCACGACAAGGGCCTAGCGTGTGCTAAATTGTAAGAACAAGGGCATAGCGTGTGCAAAATTGCAAGAACAAGGGCCTAGCGTGTGCAAAATTGCAAGAACAAGGGCATAGCGTATGCAAAATAGCAAGAACAAGGGCATCGCGTGTGCAAAATTGCAAAAACAGTGGTCTAGCGTGTGCAAAATAGCAAGAAAAAGGGCCTAGCGTGTGCAAAATAGCAAGAACAAGGGCCTAGCGAGTGCAAAATTGCAAGAACAAGGGCCTAGCGTGTACAAAATTGCAAGAACAAGGGCCTAGCGTGTCCAAAATAGCAAGAACAAGAGCATAGCGTGTGCAAAATTGCAAAAACAGGGGTCTAGCGTGTGCAAAATAGCAAGAACAAGGGCCTAGCGTGTGCAAAATAGCAAGAACAAGGGCCTAGCAAGTGCAAAATTGCAAGAACAAGGGCCTAGAGTGTACAAAATTGCAAGAACAAGGGCCTAGCATGTGCAAAATAGAAAGAACAAGGGCCTAGCATGTGCAAAATAGCAAGAAAAAGGGGCTAGCGTGTGCAAAATAGCAAGAACAAGGAACTAGCGTGTGCAAAATTGCAAGAACAGGGGTCTAGCGTGTGCAAAATAGCAAGAACAAGGGCCTAGCATGTGCAAGATTGCAAGAACAAGGGTCTAGCGTGTGCAAAATAGCAAGAACAAGGGCCTAGCGTGTGCAAAATTGCAAGAACAAGGGCATAGCGTGTGCAAAATTGCAAGAACAAGGGCCTAGCGTGTGCAAAATTGCAAGAACAAGGGCATAGCGTGTGTAAAATAGCAAGAACAAGGGCATAGCGTGTGCAAAATTGCAAGAACAAGGGTCTAGCGTGTGCAAAATTGCAAGAACAAGGGCCTAGTGTGTGCAAAATTGCAAGAACAAGGGTCTAGCGTGTGCAAAATTGCAAGAACAAGGGCCTAGCGTGTGCAAAATTGCAAGAACAAGGGTCTAGCTTGCCTGGTCCAAGAGCTTGCCTGGTCCAGGAGCTTGCCTGGTCCAGGAGCGTGCCTGGTCCACGAGCCTACCTGGTCCACTAGCTTGCCTGGTCCAGGAGCTTGCCTGGTCTAGGAGCATGCCTGGTCCAAAATCTTGCCTGGTCCAGGAGCTTGCCCAGTCCAGGAGCTTTCCTGGTCCAGTAGCTTGCCTGGTCTAGGAGCTTGCCTGGTCCAGGAGCGTGCCTGGTCCAGGACCTTGCCTAGTCCAGGAGCTTGCTTGGTCCAGAAGCCTGCCTGGTCCAAGAGCTTGCCTAGTCGAGGAGCGTGCCTGGAACAAGAGATTGCGTGGTCCAGGAGCTTGCCTGGTCCAGGAGCTTGCTTGGTCTAGAAGCATGCGTGATCCACGAGCTTGCCTTGTCCAGGAGCGTGCCTGGTCCACGAGCGTGCCTGGTCCAGGAGCTTGCGTGGTCGAGGAGCTTGCCTGATCCAGGAGCTTATCTGGTCCAAGAGCTTGCTTGGTCCACGAGCCTGCCTGGTCCAAGAGCTTGTCTGGTCCAGGAGCATGCATGGTCCCAGAGCTTGCGTGGTCCAAGAGCTTGCCACGTCCAAAATCTTGCCCGGGACCAGGCACGCTCCTGGACCAGGCAAGCTCTTTGACCAGGCAGACTCGTGGACCAGGAAAGCTCCTGGTCTAGGCAAGCTCCTGGACCAGGCAAGCTCCTCGACCACGCTAGCTCTTGGACCAGGCAAGCTCTTGGACCAGGCAGGCTTCTAGACCAAGCAAGCTCTTGGACCAGGCAAGCTCCTGGACCAGGCAAGCTCCTGGACCAGGCACGCTCCTGGTCCACGCAAGCTTCTGGACCAGGCAAGCTCCTGGTCCACGCAAGCTCCTGGACCAGGCTAGCTCATGGACCAGGGAAGCTCCTGGACCAGGCAAGCTCCTGGACCACGCAAGCTCTTGGGCCAGACATGCTCGTGGACGAGGCAAGCTCTTGGACCAGGCAAGCTTCAAGACCAAGGAAGCTCTTGGACCAGGCAAGCTCCTGGACCAGGAAAGCTCCTAGACCAGGCAAGCTCCTAGACCAGGCAAGCTCCTGGACGAGGCAAGACCCTGGACTAGGCAAGCTCCTGGACCAAGCAAGCTTCTGGACTAGGCACGCTCGTGGACCAGGCACGCTCCTGGACCAAGCAAGCTCTTGGACCAGGCAGGCTCGTGGACCATGCACGCTCCTGGACCCGGCTAGCTCCTGGACCAGGCAAGCTCCTAGACCAAGCAAGCTCCTGGACCAGGCACGCTCGTGGATCAGGCACACTCTTGGACCAAGCAAGCTCCTGGACAACGCAAGCTCTTGGACTTGGCACGCTCCTGGACCAGGCAAGCTCTTGGACCACGCACGCTTCAGGACCATGCAAGCTCTTGGACGAGTCAAGCTCCTCGACCAGGCACGATCTTGGACCAGGCAAGCTCCTGGACTAGGCAAGCTCCTGGACCAGGCAAGCTCCTGGACCAGGCAAGCTCCTGGACCAGGCAAGCTCCTAGACGACGCAAGCTCCTGGACCAGGCAAGCTCCTAGACTAGGCAAGCTCCTTGACCAGGCAAGCTCCTGGACAAGGCAAGCTCCTGGACCACTCAAGCTCATGGACCAGGCACGCTCCTCAACCACGCAAGCTCTTGGACACGCAATGCTTTTGGACCAAGCAAGCTCCTTGACCAGGCAAGCTCCTGGACCAGCAAGCTCCTGGACCAGGCAAGCTCCTGGACCAGGCAAGGTTCTGCACCAGGCAAGCTCCTGGACCAGGCAAGGTCGTGGACCATGCAAGCTCCTGGACAAGGCACGCTCATGGACCAGGCACGCTCCTGGACCAGGCAAGCTCTTTGACCAGGCAGACTCGTGAACCAGGAAAGCTCCTGGACTAGGCAAGCTCCTGGACCAGGCAAGCTCCTCGACCAGGCAAGCTCTTGGACCAGGCAAGCTCTTGGACCAGGCAGGCTTCTAGACCAAGCAAGCTCTTGGACCAGGCAAGCTCCTGGACCAGGCAAGCTCCTAGACCACGCAAGCTCCTGGTCCACGCAAGCTTCTGGACCAGGCAAGCTCCTGGTCCACGCAAGCTCTTGGACCAGGCTAGCTCATGGACCAGGGAAGCTCCTGGACCAGGCAAGCTCCTGGACCACGCAAGCTCTTGGACCAGACATGCTCGTGGACGAGGCAAGCTCTTGGACCAGGCAAGCTTCAAGACCAAGCAAGCTCTTGGACCAGGCAAGCTCCTGGACCAGGAAAGCTCCTAGACCAGGCAAGCTCCTAGACCAGGCAAGCTCCTGGACGAGGCAAGCTCCTGGACTAGGCAAGCTCCTGGACCAAGCAAGCTTCTGGACCAGGCACGCTCGTGGACCAGGCACGCTCCTGGACCAAGCAAGCTCTTGGACCAGGCAGGCTCGTGGACCATGCACGTTCCTGGACCCGGCTAGCTCCTGGACCAGGCAAGCTCCTGCACCAAGCAAGCTCCTGGACCAGGCACGCTCGTGGATCAGGCACACTCGTAGACCAGGCAAGCTCCTGGACAACGCAAGCTCTTGGACTTGGCACGCTCCTGGACCTGGCAAGCTCTTGGACCACGCACGCTTCTGGACCATGCAAGCTCTTGGACGAGTCAAGCTCCTCGACCAGGCACGATCTTGGACCAGGCAAGCTCCTGGACTAGGCAAGCTCCTGGACCAGGCAAGCTCCTGGACCAGGCAAGCTCCTGGACCAGGCAAGCTCCTAGACGACGCAAGCTCCTAAACCAGGCAAGCTCCTAGACTAGGCAAGCTCCTTGACCAGGCAAGCTCGTGGCCTAGGCACGCTCGTGGACTAGGCAAGCTCTTAGGCCAGGGAGGCTCCTGGACAAGGCAAGCTCCTGGACCACTCAAGCTCATGGACCAGGCACGCTCCTGAACTACGCAAGCTCTTGGACACGCAACGCTTCTGGACCAAGCAAGCTCCTGGACCAGGCAAGCTCCTGGACCAGCAAGCTCCTGGACCAGGCAAGCTCCTGGACCAGGCAAGGTCCTGGACCAGGCAAGCTCCTGGACCATGCAAGGTCCTGGACCATGCAAGTTCTTGGACCAGGCACGCTCGTGGACCAGGCACGCTCCTTGACCAGGCAAGCTCTTTGACCAGGCAGACTCGTGGACCAGGAAAGCTCCTAGACTAGGCAAGCTCCTGGACCAGGCAAGCTCCTCGACCAGGCCCGCTCGTGGACAAGGCACGATCATGGACCAGGCACGCTCCTGGACCAGGCAAGCTCGTGGACTAAGCACGCTTCTGGACCAGGCAAGCTCCTGGACAAGGCAAGCTCCTAGACCAGGCAAGCTCGTGGACCAGGCAAGCTCCTGGACCGAGCAAGCTCCTGGACCAAGCAAGCTCCTGGACCAGGCAAACTCCTAGACCAGGCAAGCTCGTGGACCAGGCATGCTCATGGACCAGGCAAGCTCCTGAACCAGGCAAGCTCCTGGACCACGAAAGCTCTTGGACCACTCACGCTCCTGGACCAGGCAAGCTCTTGGACCACGCAGGCTTCAGGACCAAGCAAGCTCCTGGATCACGCAAGCTCCTGGACCAGGCAAGCTTATGGGCCAGACAAGCTCCTGGACCAGGCAAGCTCCTGGACTAGGCAAGCTTCTGGAACAGCCAAGCTCTTGGACAAGGCACGCTCCAAGATCAGGCAAGCTCTTGCACCAGGCAGGCTTCTCGACCAAGCAAGCTCTTGGACCAGGCACACTCCTGGACCAGGCAAGCTCTTGGACAAGGCAAGCTCCTGGACCACGCAAGCTTTTGGACCAGGGGAGCTCCTGGACCAGGCAAGCTCCTCGACCAGGCAAGCTCCTAAACTACGCAAGCTCCTGGACCAGGCAAGCTCCTAGACCAGGCAAGCTCCTTGACCAGGCAAGCTCCTGGACCAGGCACGCTCGTGGACCAGGCAAGCTCCTGGACCAGGCAAGCTCCTGGACAAGGCAAGCTCGTGGACCACGCAAGCTCATGGACCAAGCTCGCTCCTGGACCAGGCAAGCTCTTGGACACGCAACGCTTCTTCACCAAGCAAGCTCCTGGACCAGGCAAGCTCCTGGACTAGCAAGCTCCTGGACCAGGCAAGCTCCTGGACCAGGCAAGGTCCTGGACCAGGCAAGCTCCTGGACCAGGCAAGGTCCTAGACCATGCAAGCTCCTGGACCAGGCACGCTCGTGGACCAGGCACGCTCCTGGACCAGGCAAGCTCTTTGACCAGGCAGACTCGTGGACCAGGAAAGCTCCTGGACTAGGCAAGCTCCTGGACCAGGTAAGCTCCTCGGCCAGGCCCGCTCGTGGACCAAGCACGCTCCTCGACAAGGCAAGCTCCTGGACCAGGTAAGCTCTTGGACCAGGCAGGCTTCTCGACCAAGCGAGCTCCTAGACGAGGCACACTCCTGGACTAGGCACGCTCGTGGACAAGGCAAGCTCGTGGACCAGGCAAGATCCTGGACCACACAAGCTCCTGGAACATGCAAGCTCTTGGACTAGGCAAGCTCCTCGACCAGGCAAGCTCTTGGACCAGGCAAGCTCCTTGACCAGGCAAGCTAACGGGCCAAGAATGCTCCTGGATAAGGCAAGCTCCTGTACCAAGCAAGCTCCTGGACCAGGCAAGCTCCTGGACCAGTCAAGCTCCAAGACCAGGCACGCTCCTGGACCAGGCAAGCTCCTGGACTAGGCACGCTCCTGGACCACGCAAGCTCCAAGTCCAAGCAAGCTCCGGGACCAGGCTAGCTCCTGGACAAGGCAAGCTCCTGGACCTGGCAAGCTCCAGGACCACGCAAGCTCTCGGACCAGCATGCTCGTGGACTAGGCAAGCTCTTGGACCAGGCAGGCTTCTAGACCAAGCAAGCTGCTGGACCAGGCAAGCTCCTGGACCAGGCAAGCTCCTAGACGAGGAAAGCTCCTGGACCAGGCAAGTTCCTGGACCAGGCAAGCTCCTGGACCAGGCAAGCTCCTGGACCAAGCAAGCTCCTGGACCAGGCACGCTCGTGGACAAGGCACGCTCCTAGACCAGGCAAGCTCTTGGACCAGGCATGCTCGTGGACCAGGCATGCTCCTGGACCAGGCAAGCTCCTGGACCGGGCAAGCTCCTAGACCAGGCAAGCTTTTGGACCAGGCACGCTCCTGGACAAGGCAAGCTCCTGGACCACGCAAGCTCTTGGACCAGGCACGCTCCTGAACCAGGTAAACTCTTGGACCAGGCACGCTTCTAGACCAAGCAAGCTCCTGGACCAGTAAAGCTCATGGACCAGGCACGCTCCTGACCAGGCAAGCTCCTGGACCACGCAAGCTCCTGGACCATGCAAGCTCCTGAACGTGGCAAGCTCGTGGACCAGGCAAGCTCTTCGACCAGCCAAGCTTCTGGACCAAGCAAGCTCCTGAACAAGGCAAGCTCCTGGACCAAGCAAGCTCGTGGACCAGGCAAGCTCTTAGACCAGGCAAGCTCCTAGACCAGGCAAGCTCCTGGACCAGGCAAGCTCCTGGACCAGGCACGCTCGTAGACCAGGCACGCTCCTGGACCAGGCAAGCTCTTGAACCAATCAGGCTCGTGTACCAGGCAAGCTCTTGGACCAGGCAAGCTCTTGGACCAGGTAGGCTCGTGGACCAGGCAAGCTCTTGTATCAGGCAAGCTCCTGGACTGCGCAAGCTCCTAGACTAGGCACGCTCATGGAGCAGGCACGCTCTTGGACCAGGCACGCTCTTGGACCAGGCAAGCTCGTGGACCAGGCACACTCCTGGACCAGACAAGCACCTGGACCAGGCAAGCTCCTGGACCACGCAAGCTCTTGGACCAGGCACGCTCCTGGACCAGGCAAGCTCTTAGACCAGGCACGCTTCTGGACCAAGCAAGCTCCTGGACCAAGCAAGCTCCTGGACCACGCAAGCTCTTGGACCAGGCATGCTCCTCGACTAGGCAAGCTCTTGGACCAGGCAGGCTTCTGGACAAAGCAAGCTCCTAAACTAGGCAAGCTCCTCAACGAGGCACGCTCCTGGAACAGGCAAGCTCCAGGACAAGGCAAGCTCCTGGACAAGGTAGGCTCCTGGACCAGGCTAGCTCCTAGACCAGGCAAGCTCCTGGACCAGGCAAGCTCCTTCACCAGACACGCTCGTGGAGCAGACATGCTCTTGGACCAGGCAAGCTCTTGGACCAGGCACGCTCGTGGACGAGGCATGCTCTTTGACCAGGCAAGCTCCTGGACTAGGCAAGCTCCTGGACCAAGCAAGCTCCTGGACCAAGCACGCTCCTGGACCACGCAAGCTCCTAGACCAGGCAAGCTCCTGGACCAGGCAAGCTCCTGGACCAGGCAAACTTGTGGACCAGGCACGCTCCTGGACCAGGCAAGATCCTGGACCAGGTAAGCTCCTGAACCAGGCAAGCTCCTGGATCAGGGCAAGCTCCTGGACCAGGCACGCTCCTGGACAAGGCAAGCTCGTGAACCAAGCACACTCGTGGACCAGGCAAGCTCCTCAACTAGGCAAGCTCCTGGACCAGGCAAGCTCCTGGCCTGGCAAGCTCCTGGACGTGGAAAGCTCCTAGACCTGGCAAGCTCCTGGAGAAGGCAAGCTCTTGGACCAGGCAAGCTCTTGGACCAGGCAAGCTCTTGGACCACGCAAGCTCCTGGACCAGGCACGCTCCAGGACCAGGCACGCTCGTGGACCACGCACGAACCTGGACCAGGCAAGCTCGTGGACTAGGCAAGCTCCTGGACGAGTCAAGCTCCTGGACCACGCAAGCTCTTGGACGAGGCACGCTCCTCGACCAGGCAAGCTCTTGGACCGGGCAGGCTTCTGGACCAAGCAAGCTCCTGGACGAGGCACACTCCTGGATTAAGCAAGCTCATGGACCAGGCAAGCTCCTGGACCAGGCAAGCTCCCAGACCATGCAAGCTTGTGGATTAGGCCCGCTCCTTGACCAGGCAAGCTCCTGCACCAAGCAAGCTCCTGGAACATGCAAGCTCCTGGACCAGGCAATCTCTTGGACCAGGCAAGCTCCTGGACTAGGCAAGCTTCTAGACCAGGCAAGCTCCTGGACCAAGCAAGCTCCTGGACCAGGCACGCTCGTGGACCAGGCACGCTCGTGGACCGAGCACGCTCGTGGACCAGGAACGCTCGTGGACCAGGCACGCTCGTGGACCAGGCACGCTCGTGGACCAGGCACGCTCGTGGACCAGGCACGCTCGTGGAACAAGGGTCTAGCATGTGCAAAATAGCAAGAACAAGGGCCTAGCGTGTGCAAAATTGCAAGAACAAGGGACTAGCGTGTGCAAAATAGCAAGAACAAGGGCCTAGCGTGTGCAAAATTGCAAGAACAAGGGCCTAGCGTGTGCAAAATTGCAAAAACAAGGGCCTAGCATGTGCAAAATTGCAAGAACAAGGATCTAGCGTATGGAAAGAGCAAGAACAAGGTTATAGCGTGTGCAAAATTGCAAGAACAAGGGTCTAGCGTATGCAAAATAGCAAGAACAAGGGCCTAGCGTGTGCAAAATTGCAAGGACAAGGGCCTAGCGTGTGCAAAATTGCAAGAACACGGGTTTAGCGTGTGCAAAATAGCAAGAACAAAAGCATAGCGTGTGCAAAATTGCAAGAACAAGGGTCTAGCGTGTGCAAAATAGCAAGAACAAGGGCCTAGCGTATGCAAATTTGCAAGAACAAGGGCCTAGCATGTACAAAATTGCAAGAACAAGGGCCTAGCGTGTGCAAAAGTGCAACAAGGGCCTAGCATGTGCAAAATGCAAGAACAAGGGTCTAGCGTGTGCAAAATAGCAAGAACAAGGGTATAGCGTGTGCAAAATTGCAAGAACAGGGGTATAGCGTGTGCAAAATAGCAAGAACAAGAGCCTAGCGTGTGCAAAATAGCAAGAACAAGGGCCTAGCGTGTGCAAAATTGCAAGAATAAGGGCCTAGCGTGTACAAAATTGCAAGAACAAGGGCCTAGCGTGTGCAAAATAGCAAGAACAAGGGCATGGCGTGTGCAAAATTGCAAGAACAAGGGCCTAGCGTGTGCAAATTTGCAAGAACAAGGGTCTAGCGTGTGCAAAATAGCAAGAACAAGGGCATAGCGTGTGCAAAATTGCAAGAACAAGGGTCTAGCGTATGCAAAAAAGCAAAAACAAGGGCCTAGCGTGTGCAAAATAGCAAGAACAAGGGCCTAGTGTGTGCAAAATTGCAAGAATAAGGGCCTAGCGTGTACAAAATTGCAAGAACAAGGGCCTAGCGTGTGCAAAATAGCAAGAACAAAGGCATGGTGTGTGCAAAATTGCAAGAACAAGGGCCTAACGAGTGCAAAATTCCAAGAACAAGGGCCTAGCGTGTGCAAAATTGCAAGAACAAGGGCCTAGCGTGTGCAAAACTTCAGGAACAAGGGCCTAGTGTGTGCAAAATTGCAAGAACAAGGGCCTAGTGTGTGCAAAATAGCAAGAAAAAGGGGCTAGCGTGTGCAAAATAGCGAGAACACGGGCCTAGCGTGTGCAAAATTGCAAGAACAAGGGTCTAGCGTGTGCAAAATAGCAAGAACAAGGGCCTAGCGTGTGCAAAATTGCAAGAACAAGGGCCTAGCGTGTGCAAAATTGCAAGAACAAGGGTCTAGCGTGTGCAAAATAGCAATAACAAGGGCATAGCGTGTGCAATATTGCAAGAACAAGGGCATAGCGTGTGCAAAATTGCAAGAACAAGGGTCTAGCGTATGCAAAAAAGCAAGAACAAGGGCATAGCGTATGCAATATTGCAAGAACAAGGGCATAGCGTGTGCAATATTGCAAGAACAAGGGCATAGCGTGTGCAAAATAGCAAGCACAAGGGCCTAGCGTGTGCAAAATTGCAAGAACAAGGGTCTAGCGTGTGCAAAATTTCAAGAACAAGGGCCTTCCTTGTGCAAAATTGCAAGAACAAGGGCCTAACGAGTGCAAAATTGCAAGAACAAGGGTCTAGCGTATGCAAAATAGCAAGAACAAGGGCCTAGCGTGTGCAAAATTGCAAGAACAAGGGTCTAGCGTGTGCAAAATAGCAAGAACAAGGGCCTAGCGTGTGCAAAATTGCAAGAACAAGGGTCTAGCGTGTGCAAAATAGAAAGAACAAGAGCCTAGCATGTGCAAAATTGCAAGAACAGGGCCTAGCGTTTGCAAAATTGCAAGAACAAGGGCCTAGCGTGTGCAAAATTTCAGGAACAAGGGCCTAGTGTGTGCAAAATTGCAAGAACAAGGGCCTAGTGTGTGCAAAATAGCAAGAAAAAGGGGCTAGCGTGTGCAAAATAGCAAGAACACGGGCCTAGCGTGTGCAAAATTGCAAGAAGAAGGGTCTAGCGTGTGCAAAATAGCAAGAACAAGGGCCTAGCGTGTGCAAAATTGCAAGAACAAGGGCCTAGCGTATACAAAATTGCAAGAACAAGGGTCTAGCGTGTGCAAAATAGCAAGAACAAGGGCATAGCGTGTGCAATATTGCAAGAACAAGGGCATAGCGTATGCAAAATTGCAAGAACAAGGGTCTATTGTGTGCAAAATAGCAAGAACAAGGGCCTAGCGTGTGCAAAATTGCAAGAACAAGGGACTAGCGTGTGCAAAATTTCAAGAACAAGGGCCTAGCTTGTGCAAAATTGCAAGAACAAGGGCCTAGCGTGTGCAAAATTGCAAGAACAAGGGTCTAGCGTGTGCAAAATAGCAAGAACAAGGGCCTAGCGTGTGCAAAAATGCAAGAATAAGGGTCTAGCGTGTGCAAAATAGCAAGAACAAGGGCCTAGCGTGTGAAAAATTGCAAAAACAAGGGTCTAACGTGTGCAAAATAGCAAGAACAAGGGCCTAGCGTGTGCAAAACTGCAAGGACAAGGGTCTAGCGTGTGCAAAATTGCAAGAACAAGGGCCTTGCGTGTGCAAAATTGCAAGAACAAGGGTCTAGCGTGTGCAAAATAGCAAGAACAAGGGCCTAGCGTGTGCAAAATTGCAAGAACAAGGGCCTAGCGTGTGCAAAATTGCAAGAACAAGGGCCTAGCATTTGCAAAATTGCAACAACAAGGGTCTAGCATATGCAAAATAGCAAGAACAAGGGCCTAGCGTGTGCAAAATTGCAAGAACAAGGGCGTAGCGTGTGCAAAATTGCAAGAAGAAGGGCCTAGCCTGTGCAAAA
Source organism: Closterium sp. NIES-65 (assembly GCA_948144175.1). Lineage (NCBI taxonomy): Eukaryota > Viridiplantae > Streptophyta > Zygnematophyceae > Desmidiales > Closteriaceae > Closterium > Closterium sp. NIES-65. The sequence goes on from CANXME010001169.1 coordinate 39,033, forward strand.
TTGCAAGAACAAGGGCCTAGCGTGTGCAAAATGTCAAGAACAAGGGCCTAGTGTGTGCAAAATAGCAAGAACAAGTGCCTAGCGTGTGCAACATTGCAAGAACAAGGGCCTAGCGTGTGCAAAATAGCAAGAACAAGGGTCTAGCGTGTGCAAAATAGCAAGAACAAGGGCCTAGCGTGTGCAAAATTGCAAGAACAAGGGTTTAGGGTTTTCCCGCTTTTCATCACCCCGCCCCATTCTCCCGCTTTCCAACACCCCTCCCCATTCTCCCGCTTTCCATCACCCCGCCCCATTCTCCCGCTTTCCATCACCCCGCCCCATTGTCCCGCTTTCCATCACTCTGCCCCATTCTCCCGCTTTCCATCACCCCGCCCCATTCTCCCGCTTTCCATCACCCCGCCCCATTCTCCCTCCTTCCATCACCCTGCCCCATTCTCCCGCTTTCCATCACCCCGCCCCATTCTCCCGCTTTCCATCACCCAGCCCCATTCTCCCGCTTTCCATCACCCCGCCCCATTTTCCCGCTTTCCATCACCCCGCCCGATTCTCCCGCTTTCCATCACCCCGCCCCATTCTCCCGCTTTCCATCACCCCGCCCCATTCTCCCGCTTTCCATCACCCCGCCCCATTCTCCCGCTTTCCATCACCCCGCCCCATTCTCCCTCCTTCCATCACCCCGCCCAATTCTCCCTCCTCCCATCACCCTGCCCCATTCTCCCGCTTCCCATAACCCCACCCCATTCTCCCGCTTTCCATCACCCCGCCACATTCTCCCACTTTCCATCACTCCGCCCCCTTCTCTCTCCTTCAATCACCCTGCCCCATTCTCCCGCATTCCACCACCCCGCCCCATTCTCCCGCTTTCCATCACCCCGCCCCATTCTCCCGCTTTCCATCACCCCACCCCATCCTCCCACCTTCTATCACCCCGCCCCATTCTCCCTCCTTCCATCACCCCGCCCCATTCTCCCGCTTTCCATCACCTCGCCCCATTCTCCCGCTTTCCATCACCCCGCCCCGTCCTCCCACTTTCCATCACCCCGCCCAATTCTCCTGCTTTCCATCACCCCGCCCCATTCTCCCGCTTTCCATCACCCCGCCCAATTCTCCCGCTTTCCATCACCCTGCCCCGTTCTCATGCTTTCCATCACCCCGCCCAATTCTCCCGCTTTCCATCACCCTGCCCCATTCTCCTGCTTTCCATCACCCCGCCCCATTCTCCCTCTTTCCATCACCCCGCCCCATTCTCCCTCCTTCCATCACCCCGCCCAATTCTCCGCTTCCCATAACCCCAGCCCATTCTCCCTCCTTCCATCACCCCGCCACATTCTCCCACTTTCCATCACCCCGCCCCATTCTCCCTCCTTCCATCACCCCGCCCCATTCTCCCGCTTCCCATAACCCCACCCCATTCTCCCGCTTTCCATCACCCCGCCACATTCTCCCACTTTCCATCACCCCGCCCCCTTCTCTCTCCTTCCATCACCCTGCCCCATTCTCCCTCCTTCCATCACCCCGCCCCATTCTCCTGCTTTCCATCAGCCCGCCCCATTCTCCCACTTTCCATCACCCCGCCCCATTCTTCTGCTTTCCATCACCCCGCCCCCTTCTCCCGCTTTCCATCACCCCACACCATTCACCTGCTTTCCATCACCCGCCCCATCTCCCGCTTTCCATCACCCCGCCCCATTCTCCCGCTCTCCATCAACCCGCCCCATTCTCCCGCTTTTCATCACCCCGCCCCATTCTCCCGCTTTCCAACACCCCTCCCCATTCTCCCGCTTTCCATCACCCCGCCCCATTCTCCCGCTTTCCATCACCCCGCCCCATTGTCCCGCTTTCCATCACTCCGCCCCATTCTCCCGCTTTCCATCACCCCTCCCCATTCTCCCGCTTTCCATCACCCCGCCCCATTCTCCCGCTTTCCATCACCCAGCCCCATTTTCCCGCTTTCCATCACCCCGCCCCATTTTCCCGCTTTCCATCACCCCGCCCCGTTCTCCCGCTTTCCATCACCCTTCCCCAATCCCCCGCTTTCCATCACCCCGCACCATTCTCCCTCCTTCCATCACCCCGCCCCATTCTCCCGCTTTCCATCAGCCCGCCCCATTCTCCCACTTTCCATCACCCCGCCCCATTTTCCCGCTTTCCATCTCCCCGCCCCAATCTCCCGCTTTCCATCACCCTGCCCCAATCTTCCGCTTTCCATCACCCCGCCCCATTCTCCCTCTTTCCATCACCCCGCCCCATTCTCCCGCTTTCCATCACCCCGCCCCATTCTCCCGCTTTCCATCACCCCGCTCCATTCTCCCGCTTTCCATCACCCCGCCCCATTCTCCCGCTTTCCATCACCCCGCTCCATTCTCCCGCTTTCCATCACCCCGCCCCATTCTCCCGCTTTCCATCACCCCGCCCCATTCTCCCTCTTTCCATCACCCTGCCCCATTCTCCCTCTATCCATCACCCCGCCCAATTCTCCCGCTTTCCATCACCCCGTCCCATTCTCCCTCTTTCCATCACCCCGCCCCATTCTTTTGCTTTCCATCACCCCACCCCATCCTCCCTCTTTCCATCACCCCGCCCCATTCTCCCGATTTCCATCACCCCGCCCCGTTCCCACGCTTTCCATCACCCCGCCCCATTCTCCCGTTTTCCATCATCCCGCCCCATTCTCCCGCTTTCCATCACCCCGCCCCATTCTCCCTCTTTCCATCACCCCACCCCATTCTTCCTCTTTCCATCACCCCGCCCCATTCTCCTGATTTCCATCACCCCGCCCCATTCTCCCAATTTCCATCACCCCGCCCCATTCTCCCTCTTTCCATCACCCCGCCCCATTCTCCCTCTTTCCATCACCCCGCCCCACTCTCCCGCCTTCCATCACCCCGCCCAATTCTCCCTCTTTCCATCACCCCGCCCCATTCTCCCTCTTTCCATCACCTCGTCCCATTCTCCCGCTTTCCATCACCCCGCCCCATTCTCCCTCTTTCGATCACCCCGCCCGATTCTCCCTCTTTCCATCACCCCGCCCCATTCTCCCGCTTTCCATCACCTCGCGCCATTTTCCCTCTTTCCATCACCCCGCCCCATTCTCCCGCTTTCCATCACCCCGCCCCATTCTCTCGCTTTCCATCATCCCCCTCCATTGTCCCGCTTTCCATCACCCCGCCCCATTCTCCTTCTTTCCATCACCCCGCCCCATTCTCCCTCTTTCCATCACCCCGCCCCATTCTCCCGCTTTCCATCACCCCGCCCCATTCTCCCGATTTCCATCACCCCGCCCCATTCTCCCTCTTTTAATCACTCGCCCCTTTCTCCCTCTTTCCATTCCCCCACCCCATTCTCCCTCTTTCCATCACCCCGCCCCATTCTCCCGCTTTCCATCACCCCGCCCCATTCTCCCGCTTTCCATCACCCCGCCCCATTCTCCTGCTTTCCATCACACCGCCCCATTCTCAAGCTTTCCATCACCCCGCCCCATTCTCCTGCTTTCCATCACCCCGCCCCATTCTCCCGCTTTCCATCACCCCGCCCCATTCTCCCGCTTTTCATCACCCCGCCCCATTCTCCCGCTTTCCATCACCCCGGCCCATTCTCCCGTTTTCCATCACCCCGCCCCATTCTCCTGCTTTCCATCACACCGCCCCATTCTCAAGCTTTCCATCACCCCGCCCCATTCTCCTGCTTTCCATCACCCCGCCCCATTCTCCCGCTTTCCATCACCCCGCCCCATTCTCCCGCTTTTCATCACCCCGCCCCATTCTCCCGCTTTCCATCACCCCGCCCCATTCTCCCTCTATCCATCACCCCGCCCTATTCTCCCGCTTTCCATCACCCCGCCCCATTCTCCCGCTTTCCATCACCCCTCCCCATTCTCCTGCTTTCCATCACCCCCCCCCCATTCTCCCGCTTTCCATCACCCCGCCCCATTCTCCTTCTTTCCATCACCCCGCCCTATTCTCCCTCTTTCCATCACCCCGCTCCATTCTCCCGCTTTCCATCACCCCGCCCCATTCTCCCGCTTTCCATCACCCCACCCCATTCTCCCGCTTTCCATCACCCCGCTCCATTCTCCCGCTTTCCATCACCCCGCCCAGTTCTCCCTCTTTCCATCACCCCTCCCCATTCTCCCTCTTTCCATCACCCCGCCCCATTCTCCCGCTTTCCATCACCCCGCCCCATTCTCCCTCTTTCCATCACCCCGCCCCATTCTCCCGCTTTCCATCACCCCGACCCATTCTCCCGCTTTCCATCACCCCGCCCCGTTCTCCCTCCTTCCATCACCCCGCCCCATTCTCCCGCTTTCCATCACCCCGCCCCATTCTCCCTCCTTCCATCACCCCGCCCCATTCTCCCTCATTCCATCACCCTGCTCCATTCTCCCGCGTTCCATCACCCCGCCCCATTCTCCCGCTTTCCATCACCCCACCACATTTTCCCACTTTCCATCACCCCGACCCCTTCTCTCTCCTTCCATCACCCCACCCCATTCTCCCTCCTTCCATCACCCCGCCCCATTCTCCCGCTTTCCATCAGCCCGCCCCATTCTCCCGCTTTCCATCACCCCGCCCCTTTCTCCCGCTTTCCATCTCCCCGCCCCATTCTCCCGCTTTCCATCACACCGCCCCATTCTCCCGCTTTCCATCACCCCGCCCCATTCTTCCGCTTCCCATCATCCCGCCCCATTCCCCCGCTTTCCATCACCCCTCCCCATTCTCCCTCCTTCCATCACCCCGCCCCTTTCTCCCCCTTTCCATCTCCCCGCCCCATTCTCCCGCTTTCCATCACCCGCCCCATTCTCCCGCTTTCCATCACCTCGCCCCATTCTTCCCCTTTCCATCACCCCGCCCCATTCTTCTGCTTTCCATCACCCCGCCCCATTCTCCCGCTTTCCATCACCCTGCCCCATTCACCCGCTTTCCATCACCCGCCCCATTCTCCCGCTTTCCATCACCCCGCCCCATTCTCCCGCTTTCCATCACCCCGCCCCATTCTCCCGCTTTTCATCACCCCGCCCCATTCTCCCGCTTTCCAACACCCCGGCCCATTCTCTCGCTTTCCATCACCCCTCCCCCTTCTTCCTCCTTCCATCACCCCACCCCGTTCTCCCTCCTTCCTTCACCCCGCCCCATTCTCCCGCTTTCCATCACCCTGCCCCATTCGCCCGCTTTCCATCACCCCGCACTATTCTCCCGCTTTCCATCACCCCGCCCCATTCTCCCGCTTTCCTTCACCCCGCCCCATTCTCCCGCTTTCCATCACCCCGCGCCATTCTTCCGCTTTCCATCACCCCGCCCCCTTCTCCCTCCTTCCATCACCCCGCCCCATTCTCCCTCCTTCCATCACCCCGCCCCATTCTCCCGCTTTCCATCAGCCCGCCCCATTCTCCCGCTTTCCATCACCCCGCCCCTTTCTCCCGCTTTCCATCTCCCTGCCCCATTCTCCCGCTTTCCATCACCCCGCCCCATTCTCCCGCTTTCCATCACCCCGACCCATTCTCCCGCTTCCCATCATCCCGCCCCATTCCCCCGCTTTCCATCACCCCTCCCCATTCTCCCTCCTTCCATCACCCCGCCCCATTCTCCCGCTTTCCATTACACGCCCCATTCTCCCGCTTTCCATCACCTCGCCCCATCTCCCGCTTTCCATCACCCCGCCCCATTCTCCTGCTTTCCATCACCCCGCCCCATTCACCCGCTTTCCATCACCCGCCCCATTCTCCCGCTTTCCATCACCCCGCCCCATTCTCCCACTTTCCATCACTCCGCCCCATTCTCCCGCTTTTCATCACCCCGCCCCATTCTCCCGCTTTCCAACACCCCGCCCCATTCTCCCGCTTTCCATCACCCCGCCCCATTCTTCCGCTTCCCATCATCCCGCCCCATTCCCCCGCTTTCCATCACCCCTCCCCATTCTCCCTCCTTCCATCACCCCGCCCCTTTCTCCCGCTTTCCATCACCCCGCCCCATTCTCCCGCTTTCCATCACCCGCCCCATTCTCCCGCTTTCCATCAACTCGCCCCATTCTCCCGCTTTCCATCACCCCGCCCCATTCTTCTGCTTTCCAGAACCCCGCCCCATTCTCCCGCTTTCCATCACCCTGCCCCATTCACCCGCTTTCCATCACCCGCCCCATTCTCCCGCTTTCCATCACCCCGCCCCATTCTCCCGCTTTCCATCACCCCGCCCCATTCTCCCGCTTTTCATCACCCCGCCCCATTCTCCCGCTTTCCAACACCCCGGCCCATTCTCTCGCTTTCCATCACCCCGCCCCCTTCTTCCTCCTTCCATCACCCCGCCCCGTTCTCCCTCCTTCCTTCACCCCGCCCCATTCTCCCGCTTTCCATCACCCTGCCCCATTCTCCCGCTTTCCATCACCCCGCACCATTCTCCCGCTTTCCATCACCCCGCCCCATTCTCCCGCTTTCCATCACCCCGCCCCATTCTCCCGCTTTCCATCACCCCGCGCCATTCATCCGCTTTCCATCACCCCGCCCCCTTCTCCCTCCTTCCATCACCCCGCCCCATTCTCCCTCCTTCCATCACCCCGCCCCATTCTCCCGCTTTCCATCAGCCCGCCCCATTCTCCCGCTTTCCATCACCCCGCCCCTTTCTCCCGCTTTCCATCTCCCTGCCCCATTCTCCCACTTTCCATCACCCCGCCCCATTCTCCTGCTTTCCATCACCCCGCCCCATTCTCCCGCATCCCATCATCCTGCCCCATTCCCCCGCTTTCCATCACCCCTCCCCATTCTCCCTCCTTCCATCACCCCGCCCCATTCTCCCGCTTTCCATTACACGCCCCATTCTCCCGCTTTCCATCACCTCGCCCCATCTCCCGCTTTCCATCACCCCGCCCCATTCTCCTGCTTTCCATCAACCCGCCCCATTCACCCGCTTTCCATCACCCGCCCCATTCTCCCGCTTTCCATCACCCCGCCCCATTCTCCCACTTTCCATCACCCCGCCCCATTTTCCCGCTTTTCATCACCCCGCCCCATTCTCCCGCTTTCCAACACCCCGCCCCATTCTCCTGCTTTCCATCACCCCGCCCCATTCTCCCGCTTTCCATCACCCCGCCCCATTCTCCCTCTTCCCACCCCGCCTCATTCTCCCTCCTTCCATCACCCCGCCCCATTCTCCCGCTTTCCATCACCCCGCCCCATTCTCCCGCTTTCCATCACCCCGCCCCATTCTCCCGCTTTCCATCACACCGCGCCATTCTTCCGCTTTCCATCACCCCGCCCCCTTCTCCCTCCTTCCATCACCCCGCCCCATTCTCCCTCCTTCCATCACCCCGCCCCATTCTCCCGCTTTCCATCAGCCCGCCCCATTCTCCCGCTTTCCATCACCCCGCCCCTTTCTCCCGCTTTCCATCTCCCTGCCCCATTCTCCCACTTTCCATCACCCCGCCCCATTCTCCTGCTTTCCATCACCCCGCCCCATTCTCCCGCATCCCATCATCCTGCCCCATTCCCCCGCTTTCCATCACCCCTCCCCATTCTCCTTCCTTCCATCACCCCGCCCCATTCTCCCGCTTTCCATTACACGCCCCATTCTCCCGCTTTCCATCACCTCGCCCCATCTCCCGCTTTCCATCACCCCGCCCCATTCTCCTGCTTTCCATCACCCCGCCCCATTCACCCGCTTTCCATCACCCGCCCCATTCTCCCGCTTTCCATCACCCCGCCCCATTCTCCCACTTTCCATCACCCCGCCCCATTCTCCCGCTTTTCATCACCCCGCCCCATTCTCCCGCTTTCCAACACCCCGCCCCATTCTCCTGCTTTCCATCACCCCGCCCCATTCTCCCGCTTTCCATCACCCCGCCCCATTCTCCCTCCTTCCCACCCCGCCTCATTCTCCCTCCTTCCATCACCCCGCCCCATTCTCCCGCTTTCCATCACCCCGCCCCATTCTCCCGCTTTCCATAACCCCGCCCCATTATCCCTCCTTCCATCACCCGCCCCGTTCTCCCTCCTTCTATCACCCCGCCCCTTTCTCCCTCCTTCCATCACCCCGCCCTATTCTCCCGCTTTCCATCAGCCCGCCCCATTCTCCCGCTTTCCATCACCCCGCCCCATTCTCCCGCTTTCCATCACCCCGCCCCATTCTCCCGCTTTCCATTACCCCGCCCCATTCTCCCGCTTTCCATCACCCCCCCCCATTCTCCCGCTTTCCATCACCCCGCCCCATTCTCCCGCTTTCCATCACCCTGCCCCATTCTCCCGCTTTCCATCACCCCGCCCCATTCTCCCGCTTTCCATCTCCCCGCCCCATTCTCCCTCCTTCCATCGCCCAGCCTCATTCTACCTCCTTCCATCACCCCGCCCCATGCTCCTGCTTTCCATCACCCCGCCCCATTCTCCCGCTTTCCATCACCCCGACCAATTCTCCCTCCTTCCATCACCTCGCCCCATTCTCCCGCTTTCCATCAGCCCGCCCCATTCTCCCTCCTTCCATCACCCCGCCCCATTCTCCCGCCTTCCATCACCCCGCCCCATTCTCCCGCTTTCCATAACCCCGCCCCATTATCCCTCCTTCCATCACCCGCCCCGTTCTCCCTCCTTCTATCACCCCGCCCCTTTCTCCCTCCTTCCATCACCCCGCTCTATTCTCCCGCTTTCCATCAGCCCGCCCCATTCTCCCGCTTTCCATCACCCCGCCCCATTCTCCCTCCTTCCATCACCCCGCCCCATTCTCCCGCTTTCCATCACCCCGCCCCATTCTCCCGCTTTCCATAACCCCGCCCCATTATCGCTCCTTCCATCACCCGCCCCGTTCTCCCTCCTTCTATCACCCCGCCCCTTTCTCCCTCCTTCCATCACCCCGCCCTATTCTCCCGCTTTCCATCAGCCCGCCCCATTCTCCCACTTTCCATCACCCCGCCCCATTCTCCCGCTTTCCATCACCCGCCCCATTCTCCCGCTTTCCATCACCCCGCCCCATTCTCCCGCTTTCCATCACCCCGCCCCATTCTCCTGCTTTCCATCACCCCGCCCCATTCTCCCGCTTTCCATCACCCTGCCCCATTCTCCCGCTTTCCATCACCCCGCCCCATTCTCCCGCTTTCCATCTCCCCGCCCCATTCTCCCTCCTTCCATTGCCCCGCCTCATTCTACCTCCTTCCATCACCCCGCCCCATGCTCCTGCTTTCCATCACCCCACCCCATTCTCCCGCTTTCCATCACCCCGCCCCATTCTCCCTCCTTCCATCACCTCGCCCCATTCTCCCGCTTTCCATCAGCCCACCCCATTCTCCCGCTTTCCATCTCCCCGCCCCATTCTACCTCCTTCCATCACCCCGCCCCATGCTCCCACTTTCCATCACCCCGCCCCATTCTCCCGCTTTCCATCACCCCACCCCATTCTCCCTCCTTCCATCACACCGCCCCATTCTCCCGCTTTCCATCACCGCGCCCCATTCTCCCACTTTCCATCACCCCGCCCAATTCTCCCGTTTTCCATCACCCCGCCCCATTCTCCCTCCTTCCATCACCCCGCCCCATTCTCCCGCTTTCCATCACCCCGCCCCATTCTCCCTACTTCCATCACCCTGCCCCATTTCCCGCTTTCCATCACCCCGCGCTATTCTCCCTCCTTCCATCACCCCGCTCCATTCTCCCGCTTTCCATCACCCCGCCCCATTCTCCCGCTTCCCATAACCCCACCTTATTCTCCCGCTTTCCATCACCCCGCCACATTCTCCCGCTTTCCATCACCCCGCCCCATTCTCCTTCCTTCCATCACCCCGCCCCATTCTC
>CANXME010001170.1:0-48688 GCA_948144175.1 Closterium sp. NIES-65
AAATTGCAAGAACAAAGGCCCAGCGAGTGCAAAATTGCAAGGACAAGCGCCTAGCGTGTGCAAAAATTGCAAGAACAAGGGCCCAGTGTGTGCAAGATTGGAAGAACAAGGGCCTAGCGTGTGCAAAATGGCAAGAACAAGGCCCCCAGCGAGTGCACAAATTGAAAGAACAAGGGCCCCAGCGAGTGCAAAATTGCAAGAACAAGGGCCCAGCGTGTGCAAGATTGGAAGAACAAGGGCCCAGCGTGTGCAAAATTGCAAGAACAAGGGCCCAGCAAGAGCAAAATGAAAGAACAAGGGCCCAGCGTGTGCAAAATTGCAAGAACAAGGGCCCAGTGAGTGCAAAATTGCGAGAACAACGGCCCACTGAGTGCAAAATTGCAAGAACAAGGGCCCAGCGAGTGCAAAATTGCAAGAACAAGGGCCCAGCGTGTGCAAATTTGCAAGAACAAGGGCCCAGCGAGTGCAAATTGGAAAGAACAAGGGCCCACCGTGTGCAAAATTGCAAGAACAATGGCCCAGCGAGTGCAAAATTGAAAGAACAAGGGCCCAGCATGTGCAAAATTGCAAGAACAAGGGCCCAGCATGTGCAAGATTGGAAGAACAAGGGCCCAGCGTGTGCAAAATTGCAAGAACAAGTGCCCAACGTGTGCAAAATTGCAAGAACAGGGCCCGGTGAGTGCAAAATTGCAAGAACAAGGGCCCACTGAGTGCAAAATTGCAAGAACAAGGGCCCAGTGTTGCAAAATTGCAAGAAAAAGGGCCCAGCGTGTGCACAATCGCAAGAACAAGGGCCCAGTGAGTGCAAAATTGCAAGAACAAGGGCCAGCGAGTGCAAAATTGCAAGAACAAGGGCCCAACCGTGTGCAAAAATGTGTGTGCAAAATTGCAAGAACAAGGGCCCAGCGTGTGCAAAATTGCAAGAACAAGGGCCCAGCATGTGCAAAATTGCAAGAACAAAGGCCCAGCGAGTGCAAAAGTGCAAGGACAAGGGCCCAGCGTGTGCAAAATTGCAAGAACAAGGGCCCAGAGTGTGCAAGATTGGAAGAACAAGGGCCCAGCGTGTGCAAAATTGCAAGAACAAGGGCCCACCGATTGCAAAATTGAAAGAACAAGGGCCCAGCGAGTGCAAAAATTGCAAGAAGAAGGGCCCAGCGAGTGCAAAATTGCAAGAAGAAGGGCCCAACGTGTGCAAAATTGCAAGAACAAGTGCCCAGCGTGTGCAAAATTGCAAGAACAAGGGCCCAGCGTATGCAAAATTGCAAGAACAGGGGCCCAGCATGTGCAAAATTGCAAGAACAAAGGCCCAGCGAGTGCAAAAGTGCAAGGACAAGGGCCCAGCGTGTGCAAAATTGCAAGAACAAGGGCCCAGAGTGTGCAAGATTGGAAGAACAAGGGCCCAGAGTGTGCAAGATTGCAAGAACAAGGGCCCAGCGTGTGCAAGATTGGAAGAAACAAGGGCCCAGCCTGTGCAAAATTGCAAGAACAAGGGCCCAGCGTGTGCAAGATTGGAAGAACAAGGGCCCAGCGTGTGCAAAATTGCACGAACAAAGGCCCAGCGAGTGCAAAATTGAAAGAACAAGGGCCCAGCGTGTGCAAAATTGCAAGAACAAGGGCCCAGTGAGTGCAAAATTGCGAGAACACGGGCCCACTGAGTGCAAAATTGCAAGAACAAGGGCCCAGTGAGTGCAAAATTGCAAGAACAAGGGCCCAGCGAGTGCAAATTTGCAAGAACAAGGGCCCAGGGTGTACAAAATTGCAAGAACAAGGGCCCAGCGTGTGCAAAATTGCAAGAACAAGGGCCCCAGCGTGTGCAAAATTGCAAGAACAAAGGCCCAGCAAGTGCAAAAGTGCAAGGAAAAGGGCCCAGCGTGTGCAAAATTGCAAAAACAAGGGCCCAGAGTGTGCAAAATTGAAAGAACAAGGGCCCAGCGAGTGCAAAATTGCAAGAACAAGGGCCCAGCGTGTGCAAGATTGGAAGAACAAGGGCCCAGCGTGTGCAAAATTGCAAGAACAAGTGCCCAGCGAGTGCAAAATTGAAAGAACAAGGGCCCAGCGAGTGCAAAATTGCAAGAACAAGGGCCCAGCGTGTGCAAGATTGGAAGAACAAGGGCCCAGCGTGTGCAAAATTGCAAGAACAAGTGCCCAGCCTGTGCAAAATTGCAAGAACAAGGGCCCAGCGTGTGCAAAATTGAAAGAACAAGGGCCCAGCGTGTGCAAAGTTGCAAGAACAAGGGCCCAGCGAGTGCAAAATTGAAAGAACAAGGGCCGAGCGAGTGCAAAATTGCAAGAACAAGGGCCCAGTGTGTGCAAGATTGGAAGCACAAGGGCCCAGCGTGTGCAAAATTGCAAGAACAATTTCCCAGCGTGTGCAAAATTGCAAGAACAAGGGCCAAGCGTGTGCAAAATTGCAAGAACAAGGGCCGAGCGAGTGCAAAATTGAAAGAACAAGGGCCCAACGTGTGCAAAATTGGAAGAACAAGGGCCCAGCGTGTGCAAAATTGCAAGAACAAGGGCCCAGCGAATGCAAAATTGCAAGAACAAGGGCCCAGCGTGTGGAAAATGGCAAGATAAAGGGCCCAGCGTGTGCAAATTTGCAAGAACAAGTGCCCAGCGTGTGCAAAATTGCAAGAACAAGGGCCCAGTGTGTGCAAAATTGCTAAACAAGGGCCCAGCTTGTGCAAAATTGCAAGAACAAGGGCCCAGAGTGTGCAAGATTGGAAGAACAAGGGCCCAGCGTGTGCAAAATTGCAAGATCAAGGGCCCAGCGAGTGCAAAATTGAAAGAACAAAAGCCCAGCGAGTGCAAAACTGCAAGAACAAGGGCCCAGAGTGTGCAAGATTGGAAGAACAAGGGCCCAGCGTGTGCAAAATTGCAAGAACAAGGGCCCAGCGAGTGCAAAATTGAAAGAACATTGGCCCAGCAAGTGCAAAATTGCAAGAACAAGGGCCCAGCGTGTGCAAGATTGGAAGAACAAGGGCCCAGCGTGTGCAAAATTGCAAGAACAAGGGCCCAACGAGTGCAAAATTGAAAGAGCAAGGGCCCAGCTTGTGCAAAATTGCAAGAACAATGGCCCAGTGAGTGCAAAATTGCAATAAGAAGGGCCCACTGAGTGCAAAATTGCAAGAACAAGGGCCCAGCGTGTGCAAAATTGCAAGAACAAGGGCCCAGCGTGTGCAAATTTGCAAGAACAAGTGCCCAGCGTGTGCAAAATTGCAAGAATAAGGGCCCAGTGTGTGCAAAATTGCAAGAACAAGGGCCTTGCTTGTGCAAAGTTGCAAGAACAAGGGCCCAAAGTGTGCAAGATTGGAAGAACAAGGGCCCATCGTGTGCAAAATTGCAAGATCAAGGGCCCAGCGAGTGCAAAATTGAAAGAACAAGGGCCCAGCGAGTGCAAAACTGCAAGAACAAGGGCCCAACGTGTGCAAGATTGGAAGAACAAGAGCCCAGCGTGTGCAAAATTGCAAGAACAAGGGCCCAGGGAGTGCAAAATTGAAAGAACAAGGGCCCAGCGAGTGCAAAATTGCAAGGACAAGGGCCCATCGTGTGCAAGATTGGAAGAACAAGGGCCCAGCGTGTGCAAAATTGCAAGAACAAGGGCCCAGCGAGTGCAAAATTGAAAGAACAAGGGCCCAGCCTGTGCAAAATTGCAAAAACAAGGGCCCAGTAAGTGCAAAAATGCAAGAACAAGGGCCCACTGAGTGCAAAATTGCAAGAACAAGGGCCTTGGGAGTGCAAAATTGAAAGAACAAGGGCCCAGCATGTGCAAAATTGCAAGAACAAGGGCCCATTGAGTGCAAAATTGCAAGAACAAGGGCCCAACGAGTGCAAAATTGCAAGAACAAGGGCCCAACGTGTACAAAATTGCAAGAACAAGTGCCCAGCATGTGCAAAATTGCAAGAACAAGGGCCCAACGAGTGCAAAATTGAAAGAACAAGGGCCCAGCTTGTGCAAAATTGCAAGAACAAGGGCCCAGCGTGTGCAAGATTGGAAGAACAAGGGCCCAGCGTGTGCAAAATTGCAAGAACAAGGGCCCAACGAGTGCAAAATTGAAAGAACAAGGGCCCAGCTTGTGCAAAATTGCAAGAACCAGGGCCCAGCGAGTGCAAAATTGCAAGAACAAGGGCCCGGCGTGTGCAAGATTGGAAGAACAAGGGCACAGCGTGTGCAAAACTGCAAGAAAAAGGGCCCAGCGAGTGCAAAATTGAAAGAACAAGGGCCCAGCTTGTGCAAAATTGCAAGAACAATGGCCCAGTGAGTGCAAAATTGCAAGAACAAGGGCCCACTGAGTGCAAAATTGCAAGAACAAGGGCCCAGCGTGTGCAAAATCGCAAGAACAAGGGCCCAGCGTGTGGTTTTAACGGGTTATTGAATAGTGTTTAGCAAAAATATTTCTATATATTTTTTTTGCATATGACCAACGAATGATTTTGCAAGATTAAGTGCCCAGCGTGTGCAAAATTGCAAGAACAAGGGCCCAGTGTGTGCAAAATTGCAAGAACAAGGGCCTAGCTTGTGCAAAATTGCAAGAACAAGGGCCCAGAGTGTGCAAGATTGGAAGAACAAGGGCCCAGCGTGTGCAAAATTGCAAGATCAAGGGCCCAGCGAGTGCAAAATTGAAAGAACAAGGGCCCAGCGAGTGCAAAACTGCAAGAACAAGGGCCCAACGTGTGCAAGATTGGAAGAACAAGAGCCCAGCGTGTGCAAAATTGCAAGAACAAGGGCCCAGCGAGTGCAAAATTGAAAGAACAAGGGCCCAGCGAGTACAAAATTGCAAGAAAAAGGGCCCATCGTGTGCAAGATTGGAAGAACAAGGGCCCAGCGTGTGCAAAATTGCAAGAACAAGGGCCCAGCGAGTGCAAAATTGAAAGAACAAGGGCCCAGCTTGTGCAAAATTGCAAAAACAAGGGCCCAGTAAGTGCAAAATTGCAAGAACAAGGGCCCACTGAGTGCAAAATTGCAAGAACAAGGGCCTTGGGAGTGCAAAATTGAAAGAACAAGGGCCCAGCATGTGCAAAATTGCAAGAACAAGGGCCCAGAGAGTGCAAAATTGCAAGAACAAGGGCCCAGCGAGTGCAAAATTGCAAGAACAAGGGCCCAACGTGTACAAAATTGCAAGAACAAGTGCCCAGCATGTGCAAAATTGCAAGAACAAGGGCCCAGCGTATGCAAAAGTGCAAGAACAAGGGCCAGCGTGTGCAAAATTGCAAGAACAAAGGCCCAGCGAGTGCAAAAGTGCAAGGACAAGGGCCCGGCGAATGCAAAATTGCAAGAACAAAGTCCCAGCGAACGCAAAATTGCAAGAACAAAGGCCCAGTGTCTGCAAAAATGCAAGAACAAGGGCCCAGCTTGTGCAAAATTGCAAGAACAAGGGCCCAGCGAGTGCAAAATTGCAAGAACAAGGGCCCAACGAATGCAAAATTTCAAGCACAAAGGCCCAGCGTGTGCAAAAATGCAAGAACAAGGGCCCAGTGTGTGCAAAATTGCAAGAACAAGGGCCCAGCGTGTGCAAAATTGCAAGAACAAGGGCCAAGCGTGTGCAAAATTGCAAGAACAAACGCCGAGGGAGTGCAAAATTGCAAGGACAAGGGCCCAGCGAGTGCAAGATTGGAAGAACAAGGGCCCAGCGTGTGCAAAATTGCAAGAACAAGGGCCCAGCGAGTGCAAAATTGAAAGAACAAAGGCCCAGCGTTAGCAAAATTGCAAGATAAAGGGCCCGACGTGTGCAAAATTGCAAGAACAAAGGCCCAGTGTCTGCAAAAATGCAAGAACAAGGGCCCAGCTTGTGCAAAATTGCAAGAACAAGGGCCCAGCGAGTGCAAAATTGCAAGAACAAGGGCCCAACGAATGCAAAATTGCAAGCACAAAGGCCCAGCGTGTGCAAAAATGCAAGAACAAGGGCCCAGCGTGTGCAAAATTGCAAGAACAAGCGCCCAGCGTGTGCGAAATTGCAAGAACAAGGGCCAAGCGTGTGCAAAATTGCAAGAACAAACGCCGAGGGAGTGCAAAATTGCAAGGACAAGGGCCCAGCGTGTGCAAAATTGCAAGAACAAGAGCCCAGCGTGTGCAAGATTGGAAGAACAAGGGCCCAGCGTGTGCAAAATTGCAAGAACAAGGGCCCAGCGAGTGCAAAATTGAAAGAACAAAGGCCCAGCGTTAGCAAAATTGCAAGATAAAGGGCCCGACGTGTGCAAAATTGCATGAACAAGGGCCCAGCGTATGCAAAAGTGCAACAACAAGGGCCCAGCGAGTGCAAAAAAGCAAGAACAAGGGCTCACCGTGTGCACACTTGCAAGAACAAGGGCCCAGCGTGTGCAAAAGTGCAAGAACAAGGGCCCAGCGAGTGCAAAATTGCAAGAACAAGGGCTCACCGTGTGCACACTTGCAAGAACAAGGGCCCAGCGAGTGCAAAATTGCAAGAACAAGGGCCCAGCGTGTGCAAAATTGCAAGAACAAGGGCCCAGTGTGTGCAAAATTGCAAGAACAAGGGCCCAGTGTGTGCAAAAGTGTCGCAGATGCAACAGTGCACCAAGATCATCTCGGTGCTCGACAAGTCGTGGGACAACCTCATCCCCACCCTCAACGTTCAGCAGGACAAATGGACGCCTGAGTGGCTGCGGCATCAGATTCTGCAAGAGGACTTCCGCAGGCGCCACACGGGAGGTGGTGCTGCAAACAAAACTGCTGAGGGGTATGGAGCTGCAGGAGGCAGCAGAGGAAGAGGGGGAGGGAGAGGCCGAGGCCGTGGGAGAGGCTTTGACAGAGGGAGAGGCCGAGGTGACTACAATGAGGGGCATGGGAGCTCTGGTGGCAGGGGGAGCACCCGAATGGAGGGTGCGTGCTGGTACTGCAAGAAGGCTGGACACCCGTGGTTCAAGTGTTTCAGCCGGCCTGAGGGATGGGCCCCTCCAGGCATGAAGCCGCCAAGTGGTGAACGTGCACGCGGTGGCGCTGTGCAAGGATCAGGTGCACAAGGTGATGGTGCACAAGGTAAAGCCGACCCTGGGATGTTCCTCATGGTTGAGGATGTGCAAGGGAGTGGGGGTGATGTGGGTTCAGTTGGGAAGGTTGTGATGCACCCCCTCACTCACTGGGTGATCGATTCAGGTTGCACGAGTCATATGACCCCACGGGCAGATTTGCTTGATGAGGTAAAACCTCCTGGGAAGATCAAGTTTGTGGCTGCCGCTTCAGGTGCTTTGCTCCCTGTGATTGGTGTTGGGAATGCTAAGGTGATGGGAGCCAATGGAGAGCTTGTGGGGCTTGGGAATGTGCTGTTGGTTGAAGGTTTGTCCGCTAACCTTCTTTCTGTGCGCCGGCTGCAGAAGAGCAAGGCTGAAGTTACCTTCGGCCCAACCAGCTGCCGTGCAAAGCTTGGGAAGTTGCTGCTGTGGAACTTGGAGGAGAAGAGCAGCTGCATCAAGGACCTGTGGCAGCTGCCCATCATCCCTTGGAAGGGGAAACCACCAGCAACAGCAAAGGCAGCGGGAGCGGCTAAAGCAACTGCGGGAGGAGAGGAGTCTGCACCAACTGCTGCGGCCATGGATGCAGTCAAGAAGGTGCAGCAGCCACAACAGCCACATGGTGAGGTGCTTGCTGGTGTGGATGCGACAGCTGCATGGGCAAAGGCTTCATCTGGGAGTGGTGAGGCTGATTGGGAGACGTGGCATGAGAGGCTGTGCCATGTGAACATTCCTATGCTGCAGAAGTTGGTTAAGGATGGGTGCTTGAAGGGGCTGGAGGTGAAGGGGGGAGCAAAGGAGATTGGGAGCTGCCCTACCTGCCTTGAGACCAAATTCACGAAGTTTCCCTTCAGCAGCAGCACAGGACCAGCCAAGGCACCACTTGCACTAGTACACATGGATGTGGTGGGCCCCACGAGGGCCCTTTCTCTCTCGGGAAGCCGCTACTTCTTGACAATTGTGGACGACCACACACGTGCGGTGTGGGTGTACCCTCTCAAGACTAAGGGGGAGGTGGCAGCGGCTGTTCTTAAGGAGTGGATGCCGAGAGCACAAAGGGAGAGCGGACACAAGGTGAAGGTGATCCGCACTGACAACGGAGGAGAGTTCATCGGCGCTGATTTTGAGAAGGAGCTGAAGCGGAAGGGGATCCAGCATCAGCTCACAGTGCCTTACAACCCTCAGCAGAATGGCGTGGCTGAGCGGTTCAACCGGACCCTGCAGGAAGGTGCTCGCACTCTCCTTGGGCGTGCAGGGCTGCCGGATCCGTTTTGGGTGACAGCACTGCGGCAGGTCGTTGTTGTGAAGAACCGGGTGCTGGCGACTGTGGGGGACAAGCAATGGGTCCCCTACACCAAGTGGTATGGGAGTGCGCCTGCAGTCAACATGCTGAGAACTTATGGCTGCATGGTGGTGTTTCATGTGCCTAAGGAGAAGAGGGGAAAACTGGAAGCTTCTGGGAGATGGGGTGTGCACTTGGGGCTTGCTAAGGATCACAAGGGCTGGCTGATTTGGGACTTGACCAGCCAGCAGCTGACTGTGTCAAGGAATGTGAAGTTCCTTGAGTCCTTGTACTACAAAGAGTGAAAGCAGCAGCAGCAGCAGAAGCTTCCTACGACACCGCTAATTGTCGAGGCCGATGAGGTGCAGCGGCCTTCGAGGCAGGTGGAGGTTTGTGTCTCCAAGGAGGAGATCTCTGGGGTGACTGAT
Source organism: Closterium sp. NIES-65 (assembly GCA_948144175.1). NCBI lineage: Eukaryota > Viridiplantae > Streptophyta > Zygnematophyceae > Desmidiales > Closteriaceae > Closterium > Closterium sp. NIES-65. The sequence continues at coordinate 8,674 of CANXME010001170.1, forward strand.
GATGGGGGAGAACCTGAGGTGGAGCAGCAGCAGCAGCAGCAGCAGCAGCAGCAGGAGCAAGGTGCTCCACAAGGTGCCGGACGTACGGCTGACCGTCCTAGGAGGGATGTGCGCCCTCCTAACATGCTGACCTATGCAAGCCGTGGCAAGCCAAAGGTGGTGAGGGCTGGGAGTGTGGCTGAGTAGTGTGATGAGGATGAGATAGCACACTGCTACTGGGCAGCCGTCCCTGAGCCCAAGACGCTAGCTGATGGGAGCGGCAGGGTGTGCAGGCTGAAGAAGGCCATCTATGGCCTGAAGCAGGCTCCTCGTGCATGGTACCACAAGTTAGAGGAGACTCTGCTGGCTGGGGGTTTCAAGAAGAGTGAGTGTGATCACAGCTTGTTCCTGCTGCAGGAGAAGGAGCAGTTTCTCATGCTCCTGGTGTATGTGGACGACATCCTGCTCTTCTCTGATTCGTCTGCAATGATTGAGCATGTGGAGGAGATGCTGGAGATGCAGTTCAAGTGCTCCAAGATGGGAGATGTGAAGTACTATTTAGGGATGCATGTGGAGAGGGACCTTGACAAGGGAATGTTGAGGTTGCACCAGAGAAAGTATTGTGAGGGGCTGGCTGAGAAGTATGGGCTGCAAGATGGAGGAAAGCCAGCCACCCCACTGCCTTCGGGGTTCACTGTGGAGCCCTGTGCTGATGAGGAGGTGGTGGGTGAGAGTGACAGGAAACTTTTTCATTCCATGGTTGGGGCACTCAACTATGCGGCTAACCACACACGGCCTGACATTGGCTTTGCAACATCCAGGCTTGCCAGTGTGGTTTCACGCCCCAGTCATGAGCAGCTGGAAGCGGCCAAGAGGTTGGTCCGCTATGTGAGTGCAACGGCATCAGTGGGTTTGGAGTACAGTGCTGTGAGGCAGAGGCTGCAGAGGGGTGCAGCTGATTTGAGCAAGGGGGAGATGCTCCTGAACTGCTACACTGACGCTAGCTTCAACTCGGTGAAAGTGGATGGCACCAGCATTGGAGGCTATGTGTGCCTGTTCGGAGGTGGTGCAGTGAGCTGGCGCAGTAAGAAGTAGAATGAAGTGGGGCAGTCCTCGTGTGAGACAGAGTACATGGCCCTGCATCATGGGGCAAAGGAGGTGGTGTGGCTGAGGCGTTTGTTGGAGGAGATTGGAGTTGGTCAGAGGGAGCCGACTGTGATTTTCTGTGACAATGAGTCGGCGGTGAAGCTAGCGAAGAATGCTTGTCTTCATGGGCTGACCAAACACATCAGGCCTAAGTGGCACTGGGTGAGAAGGCTCCTGGACAAGGAGGTGCGGCTGGAGATTGTGAAGACCCATCAGCAGGCGGCTGACATTCTCACCAAGCGCCTGGCTGAATCTGAGCATTGGAAGGGCATGAAGCTTGCTTGAGCTATGACATGTGGGATGATGGTTGGCAGCCAGAGGGGGAGTTTGTTGAGTGATGCTACCATTCGCATTCACGTCTGTCTGCCTCCCATCATATGTTCGTGCGTTGCATGCGTGTTGTGAGTGTGTGCAGAAATTTGTGTTTTGTGCGGTTTGGTTTTTCTGAGTGTGTGTGTGTGTGAATGTTATTTGGCTTGAGCAGATATCTGAAGTGACTCCTCTGCTCAAGAGCTTTCCGAGGAACCAAGTATCGCTTCAATCGGAGCACGAACAAGAAAGTTACGAACGTTGGAGTTCGTATGCTTTTGATATTTGGTTGTGGTGACTATGGGAAGTTGTGGGGTTGACTCAATATGGGGTACAGACTTTTGAGGGTTGGGAAATTCGTCTTTTCTACTGTATTTGCTGCCAAATGGTTGGGAGAAACCAAACCAGGCTGGCAAGTGTGGCCAAGTTGGGTTGAGGTGGATTATGGAGGTTGGGATAGTGACAAAGGTCAAAGTTGGGTTGCCTATGGGGAAGGGAATTGTATGGCATGGGGTTTCCTTGGTTGGGGACTCTCTTGGGACCTTCCCTCTCGTCCTCCTCATCCCTTCCACCTGGTTTAGTGCTACTCCAATTTCTCTTGTGTGAACTTGTGTAAACTTTGTGATTGAGTTAAGATTCTATGGCAGCATACCCCCTAGTGCGCCGAACTTGATAGCTCAAGAAATACTTCACCTTTTCGCATGTATTAACTTGGGAATTGTAGCCACGGAGTAGAGCTACAACATATTCGAGTTTGATGAAGTTTTGACTGTGAACTTTTTGTCGACGGCGTTTCTTGTGAACTCGACTTTTCTGTTCAGAAACTAGGCCCAACGATGTTGAGATATTTTGGCTACTAATCTTCATAGACTCGGTCCTCAGTCTCTAACACAAAATTGCAAGAACAAACGCCCAGCGACTGCAAAATTGCAAGGACAATGGCCCAGCGTGTGCAAAATTGCAAGAACAAGAGCCCAGCGTGTGCAAGATTGGAAGAACAAGGGCCCAGCGTGTGCAAAATTGCAAGAACAAGGGCCCAGCGAGTGCAAAATTGAAAGAACAAAGGCCCAGCGTTTGCAAAATTGCAAGAACAAGGGCCCGACGTGTGCAAAATTGCATGAACAAGGGCCCAGCGTGTGCAAAAGTGCAACAACAAGGGCCCAGCGAGTGCAAAAATGCAAGAACAAGGGCTCACCACGTGCACACTTGCAAGAACAAGGGCGCAGCGTGTGTAAAAGTGCAAGAACAAGGGCCCAGCGTGTGCAAAATTGAAAGAACAAGGGCCCAGCGTGTACAAAATTGCAAGAACAAAGGCCAAGCGTGTGCTAAATTGCAAGAACAAGGGCCCAGCGTGTGCACACTTGCAAGAACAAGGGCCCAGCGAGTGCAAAATTGCAAGAACAAGGGCCCAGCGTGTTCAAAATTGCAAGAACAAGGGCCCAATGTGTGCAAAATTGCAAGAACAAGGGCCCAGCGAGTGCAAATTTGCCAGAACAAGGGCCCAGCGAGTGCAAAATGGCAAGAACAAGGGCCCTGCGTGTGCAAAATTGCAAGAACAAGGGCCCACCGTGTGCACAATTGCAAGAACAAAGGCCCAGCGTGTGCATAAGTGCAAGAACAAGGGTCCGGCGTGTGCAAAATTGCAAGAACAAAGGCCCAGCGAGTGCAAAATTGCAAGGACAAGGGCCCTGCGTGTGCGAAATTGCAAGAACAAGGGCCCAGCGTGTGCAAAATTGCGAGAACAAGTGCCCAGCGTGTGCAAAATTGCAAGAACAAAGGCCCAGCGAGTGCAAAATTGCAAGGACAAGGGCCCAGCGTGTGCAAATTTGCAAGAACAAGGGCCCAGCGTGTGCAAGATTGGAAGAACAAGGACCCAGCGTGTGCAAAATTGCAAGAACAAGGGCCCAGCGAGTGCAAAATTGAAAGAACAAGGGCCCAGCGTGTGCAAAATTGCAAGAACAAGGGCCCAACGTGTGCAAAATTGCAAGAACAAGGGCCCAGCGAGTGCAAAATTGCAAGAACAAGGGCCTAATGACTGCAAAATTGCAAGAACAAAGGCCCAGCGTGTGCAAAAATGCAAGAACAAGGGCCCACGGAGTGCAAAATTGAAAGAACAAGGGCCCAGCGTGTGCAAAATTGCAAGAACAAGGGCTCGATGTGTGCAAAATTGCAAGAACAAAGGCCCAGCGAGTGCAAAACTGCAAGAACAAGGGCCGAGCAAATGCAAAATTGCAAGATCAAAGGCCCAGCGTGTGCAAAAATGCAAGAACAAGGGCCCAGCATTTGCAAAATTGCGAGAACAAGGGCCCAGCGTGTGCAAAAGTGCAAGAACAAGGGCCGAGCGAGTGCAAAATTGCAAGAACAAGGGCTCACCGTGTGCAAAATTGCAAGAGCAAGGGCCCAGCGTGTGCAAAATTGCAAGAACAAGGGCCCAGCGAGTGCAAAATTGCAAGAACAAGGGCCCAGCGAATGCAAAATTGCAAGAACAAAGGCCTAGCGTGTGCAAAAATGCAAGAACAAGGGCCCTGCGTGTGCAAAATTGCGAGAACAAGGGCCCTGTGTGTGCAAAAGTGCAAGAACAAGGGCCCAGCGAGTGCAAAATTGCAAGAACAAGGCTCACCGTGTGCAAAATTGTAAGAACAAGGGCCTAGCGTGTGCAAAATTGCAAGAACAAGGGCCCAGCGTGTGCAAAATTGCAAGAACAAGGGCCCAGCGTGTGCAAAATTGCAAGAACAAGGGCCCAACGTGTGCAAAATTGCAAGAGCAAGGGCCCAGCGTGTGCACACTTGCAAGAACAAGGGCCCAGCGTATGCAAAATTGCAAGAACAAGGGCCCGACGTGTGCCAAATTGCAAGAACAAGGGCCCAACGAGTGCAAAATTGCAAGAACAAGGGCCCAGCGAGTGCAAAATTGCAAGAACAAGAGCCCAGCGTGTTCAAAATTGCAAGAACAAGGGCCCAGCGTGTGCAAAATTGCAAGAAAAAGGGCCCACGAGTGCAAAATTGCAAGAACAAGGGCCCAGCGAGTGCAAAATTGCAAGAACAAGGGCCCTGCGTGTGCAAAATTGCAAGAACAAGGGCCTACCGTGTGCAAAATTGCAAGAACAAAGGCCCAGCGTGTGCAAAATTGCAAGAACAAGGGCCCAGCGTGTGCAAAATTGCAAGAACAAGGGCTGACTCTGTGCAAAATTGCAAGAACAAGGGCCCAGCGTGTGCAAAATTGCAAGAACAAGGGCCCAGGAAGTGCAAAATTGCAAGATTAAGGGCCCAGCAAATGCAAAATTGCAAGAACAAAGGCCCAGCGTGTGCAAAAATGCAAGAACAAGGGCCCAGCGTGTGCAAAATTGCGAGAACAAGGGCCCAGCGAGTGCAAAATTGCAAGAACAAGGGCCCAGCGAATGCAAAATTGCAAGAACAAAGGCCCAGCGTGTGCAAAAATGCAAGAACAAGGGCCCAGCGTGTGCAAAATTGCGAGAACAAGGGCCCAGCGAGTGCAAAATTGCAAGAACAAGGGCCCATCGAATGCAAAATTGCAAGAACAAAGGCCTAGCGTGTGCAAAAATGCAAGAACAAGGGCCCTGCGTGTGCAAAATTGCGAGAACAAGGGCCCAGTGTGTGCAAAAGTGCAAGAACAAGGGCCCACCGAGTGCAAAATTGCAAGAACAAGGGCTCACCGTGTGCAAAATTGTAAGAACAAGGGCCCAGCGTGTGCAAAATTGCAAGAACAAGGGCCCAGCGTGTGCAAAATTGCAAGAACAAGGGCCCAGCGTGTACAAAATTGCAAGAACAAGGGCCCAGCGTGTGCAAAATTGCAAGAGCAAGGGCCCAGCGTGTGCACACTTGCAAGAACAAGGGCCCAGCGTGTGCAAAATTGCAATAACAAGGGCCCGACGTGTGCCAAATTGCAAGACAAGGGCCCAGCGAGTGCAAAATTGCAAGAAAAAGGGCCCAGCGAGTGCAAAATTGCAAGAAAAAGTGCCCAACGTGTTCAAAATTGCAAGAACAAGGGCCCAGCGTGTGCAAAATTGCAAGAACAAGGGCCCACGAGTGCAAAATTGCAAGAACAAGGGCCCAGCGAGTGCAAAATTGCAAGAACAAGGGCCCTGCGTGTGCAAAATTGCAATACAAGGGCCTACCGTGTGCAAAATTGCAAGAACAAAGGCCCAGCGTGTGCAAAATTGCAAGAACAAGGGCCCAGCTTGTGCAAAATTGCAAGAACAAAGGCCCAGCGAGTGCAAAATTGCAAGGACAAGGGCCTAGCGTGTGCAAAATTGCAAGAACAAGGGCCCAGCGTGTGCAAAATTGCAAGAACAAGGGCTGACTCTGTGCAAAATTGCAAGAACAAGGGCCCAGCGTGTGCAAAATTGCAAGAACAAAGGCCCAGGAAGTGAAAAATTGCAAGAACAAGGGCCCAGCGAATGCAAAATTGCAAGAACAAAGGCCCAGCGTGTGCAAAAATGCAAGAACAAGGGCCCAGCGAGTGCAAAATTGCAAGAACAAGGGCCCAGCGAATGCAAAATTGCAAGAACAAAGGCCCAGTGTGTGCAAAAATGCAAGAACAAGGGCCCAGCGTGTGCAAAATTGCGAAAACAAGGGCCCAGCGAGTGCAAAATTGCAAAAACAAGGGCCCATGGAATGCAAAATTGCAATAACAAAGGCCAAGCGTGTGCAAAAATGCAAGAACAAGGGCCCGGCGTGTACAAAATTGCAAGAACAAGGGCCCAGCGAATGCAAAATTGCAAGGACAAAGGCCCAGTGTCTGCAAAAATGCAAGAACAAGGGCCCAGCGTGTGCAAAATTGCAAGAACAAGGGCCCAGCGAGTGCAAAATTGCAAGAACAAGGGCCCAACGAATGCAAAATTGCAAGAACAAAGGCCCAGCGTATGCAAAAATGCAAGAACAAGGGCCCAGCGTGTGCAAAATTGCAAGAACAAGGGCCCAGCGTGTGCAAAATTGCAAGAACAAGGGCCAAGCGTGTGCAAAATTGCAAGAACAAACGCCCAGCAAGTGCAAAATTGCAAGGACAAGGACCCAGCGTTGGCAAAATTGCAAGAACAAGAGCCTAGAGTGTGCAAGATTGGAAGAACAAGGGCCCAGCGTGTGCAAAATTGCAAGAACAAGGGCCCAGCGAGTGCAAAATTGAAAGAACAAAGGCCCAGCGTTTGCAAAATTGCAAGAACAAGGGCCCGACGTTTGCAAAATTGCATGAACAAGGGCCCAGCGTGTGCAAAAGTGCAACAACAAGGGCCCAACGAGTGCAAAAATGCAAGAACAAGGGCTCACCGTGTGCACACTTGCAAGAACAAGGGCCCAGCGTGGGCAAAAGTGCAAGAACAAGGGCCCAGCGAGTGCAAAATTGCAAGAACAATGGCTCACCGTGTGCACACTTGCAAGAACAAGGGCCCAGCGTGTGCAAAATTGCAAGAACAAGGGCCCAGAGTGTGCAAGATAGGAAGAACAAGGGCCCAGCGTGTGCAAAATGGCAAGAACAAGGGCCTAGCGAGTGCAAAATTGAAAGAACAAGGGCCCAGCGAGTGCAAAATTGCAAGAACAAGGGCCCATCGTGTGCAAGATTGGAAGAACAAGGGCCCAGCGTGTGCACAATTGCAAGAACAAGGGCCCAGCAAGAGCAAAATTGAAAGAACAAGGGCCCAGCGTGTGCAAAATTGCAAGAACAAGGGCCTAGTGAGTGCAAAATTGGGAGAACAACGGCCCACTGAGTGCAAAATTGCAAGAACAAGGGCCCAGCGAGTGCAAAATTGCAAGAACAAGGGCCCAGCGTGTGCAAAATTGCAAGAACAAGGGCCCAGCGTGTGCAAAACTGCAAGAACAAGGGCTGACTCTGTGCACAATTGCAAGAACAAGGGCCCAGCGTGTGCAAAATTGCAAGAACAAAGGCCCAGGAAGTGCAAAATTGCAAGAACAAGGGCCCAGCGAATGCAAAATTGCAAGAACAAAGGCCCAGCGTGTGCAAAAATGCAAGAACAAGGGCCCAGCGAGTGCAAAATTGCAAGAACAAGGGCCCAGCGAATGCAAAATTGCAAGAACAAAGGCCCAGCGTGTGCAAAAATGCAAGAACAAGGGCCCAGCGTGTGCAAATTTGCGAAAACAAGGGCCCAGCGAGTGCAAAATTGCAAGAACAAGGGCCCATCGAATGCAAAATTGCAATAACAATGGCCAAGCGTGTGCAAAAATGCAAGAACAAGGGCCCGGCGTGTACAAAATTGCAAGAACAAGGGCCCAGCGAATGCAAAATTGCAAGAACAAAGGCCCAGGGTCTGCAAAAATGCAAGAACAAGGGCCCAGCGTGTGCAAAATTGCAAGAACAAGGGCCCGGCGAGTGCAAAATTGCAAGAACAAGGGCCCAACGAATGCAAAATTGCAAGAACAAAGGCCCAGCGTATGCAAAAATGCAAGAACAAGGGCCCAGCGTGTGCAAAATTGCAAGAACAAGGGCCCAGCGTGTGCAAAATTGCAAGAACAAGGGCCAAGCGTGTGCAAAATTGCAAGAACAAACGCCCAGCAAGTGCAAAATTGCAAGGACAAGGACCCAGCGTTGGCAAAATTGCAAGAACAAGAGCCTAGAGTGTGCAAGATTGGAAGAACAAGGGCCCAGCGTGTGCAAAATTGCAAGAACAAGGGCCCAGCGAGTGCAAAATTGAAAGAACAAAGGCCCAGCGTTTGCAAAATTGCAAGAACAAGGGCCCGACGTGTGCAAAATTGCATGAACAAGGGCCCAGCGTGTGCAAAAGTGCAACAACAAGGGCCCAACGAGTGCAAAAATGCAAGAACAAGGGCTCACCATGTGCACACTTGCAAGAACAAGGGCCCAGCGTGTGCAAAAGCGCAAGAACAAGGGCCCATCGAGTGCAAAATTGCAAGAACAACGGCTCACCGTGTGCACACTTGCAAGAACAAGGGCCCAGCTTGTGCAAAATTGCAAGAACAAGGGCCTAGTGAGTGCAAAATTGCAAGAACAAGGGCCCAGCGAGTGCAAAATTGCAAGAACAAGTGCCCACCATGTGCAAAATTGCAAGAACAAGGGCCCAGCGTATGCAAAATTGCAAGAACAAGGGCCCAACGTGTGCAAAATTGCAAGAACAAAGGCCCAGCGAGTGCAAAAGTGCAAGGACAAGCGCCCAGTGTGTGCAAAATTGCAAGAACAAGGGCCCAGAGTGTGCAAGATAGGAAGAACAAGGGCCCAGCGTGTGCAAAATGGCAAGAACAAGGGCCTAGCGAGTGCAAAATTGAAAGAACAAGGGCCCAGCGAGTGCAAAATTGCAAGAACAAGGGCCAAGCGTGTGCAAGATTGGAAGAACAAGGGCCCAGCGTGTGCAAAATTGCAAGAACAAGGGCCCAGCAAGAGCAAATTTGAAAGAACAAGGGCCCAGCGTGTGCAAAATTGCAAGAACAAGGGCCCAGTGAGTGCAAAATTGCGAGAACAACGGCCCACTGAGTGCAAAATTGCAAGAACAAGGGCCCTGCGAGTGCAAAATTGCAAGAACAATGGCCCAGCGTGTGCAAATTTGCAAGAACAAGGGCCCAGCGAGTGCAAAATTGAAAGAACAAGGGCCCACCGTGTGCAAAATTGCAAGAACAAAGGCTCAGCGAGTGCAAAATTGAAAGAACAAGGGCCCAGCATGTGCAAAATTGCAAGAACAAGGGCCCAGCATGTGCAAGATTGGAAGAACAAGGGCCCAGCGTGTGCAAAATTGCAAGAACAAGTGCCCAACGTGTGCAAAATTGCAAGAACAAGGGCCCAGTGAGTGCAAAATTGCAAGAACAAGGGCCCACTGAGTGCAAAATTGCAAGAACAAGGGCCCAGGGTATGCAAAATTGCAAGAACAAGGGCCCAGCGTGTGCACAATTGCAAGAACAAGGGCCCAGTGAGTGCAAAATTGCAAGAACAAGGGCCCAGCGAGTGCAAAATTGCAAGAACAAGGGCCCAACGTGTGCAAAATTGCAAGAACAAGTGCCCAGTGTGTGCAAAATTGCAAGAACAAGGGCCCTGCGTGTGCAAAATTGCAAGAACAAGGGCCCTGCATGTGCAAAATTGCAAGAACAAAGGCCCAGCGAGTGCAAACGTGCAAGGACAAGGGCCCAGCGTGTGCAAAATTGCAAGAATTAGGGCCCTGAGTGTGCAAGATTGGAAGAACAAGGGCCCAGCGTGTGCAAAATTGCAAGAACAAGGGCCCAGCGATTGCAAAATTGAAAGAACAAGGGCCCAGCGAGTGCAAAATTGCAAGAACAAGGGCCCAGCGAGTGCAAAATTGCAAGAACAAGGGCCCAACGTGTGCAAAATTGCAAGAACAAGTGCCCAGCGTGTGCAAAATTGCAAGAACAAGGGCCCAGCGTGTGCAAAATTGCAAGAACAAGGGCCCAGCATGTGCAAAATTGCAAGAACAAAGGCCCAGCGAGTGCAAAAGTGCAAGGACAAGGGCCCTGCGTGTGCAAAATTGCAAGAACAAGGGCCCAGAGTGTGCAAGATTGGAAGAACAAGGGCCCAGCGTGTGCAAAATTGCAAGAACAAGGGCCCAGTGAGTGCAAAATTGAAAGAACAAAGGCCCAGCGAGTGCAAAATTGCAAGAACAAGGGCCCAGCGTGTGCAAGATTGGAAGAACAAGGGCCCAGCGTGTGCGAAATTGCAAGAACAAAGGCCCAGCGAGTGCAAAATTGAAAGAACAAGGGCCCAGCGTGTGCAAAATTGCAAGAACAAGGGCCCACTGAGTGCAAAATTGCGAGAACAAGGGCCCACTGAGTGCAAAATTGCAAGAACAAGGGCCCAGTGAGTGCAAAATTGCAAGAACAAGGGCCCAACGTGTACAAAATTGCAAAAACAAGGGCCCAGCGTGTGGAAAATTGCAAGAACAAGGGCCCAGCGTGTGCAAAATTGCAAGAACAAAGGCCCAGCAAGTGCAAAAGTGCAAGGAAAAGGGCCCAGAGTGTGCAAGATTTTAAGAACAAGGGCCCAGCGTGTGCAAAATTGCAAGAACAAGGGCCCAGCGAGTGCAAAATTGAAAGAACAAGGGCCCAGCGAGTGCAAAATTGCAAGAACAAGGGCCCAGCGTGTGCAAGATTGGAAGAACAAGGGCCCAGCGTGTGCAAAATTGCAAGAACAAGTGCCCAGCGTGTGCAAAATTGCAAGAACAAGGGCCCAGCGTGTGCAAAATTGAAAGAACAAGGGCCCAACGTGTGCAAAATTGCAAGAACAAAGGCCCAGCGAGTGCAAAATTGCAAGGACAAGCGCCTAGCGTGTGCAAAATTGCAAGAACAAGGGCCCAGTGTGTGCAAGATTGGAAGAACAAGGGCCTAGCGTGTGCAAAATGGCAAGAACAAGGGCCCAGCGAGTGCAAAATTGAAAGAACAAGGGCCCAGCGAGTGCAAAATTGCAAGAACAAGGGCCCAGCGTGTGCAAGATTGGAAGAACAAGGGCCCAGCGTGTGCAAAATTGCAAGAACAAGGGCCCAGCAAGAGCAAAATTGAAAGAACAAGGGCCCAGCGTGTGCAAAATTGCAAGAACAAGGGCCCAGTGAGTGCAAAATTGCGAGAACAACGGCCCACTGAGTGCAAAATTGCAAGAACAAGGGCCCAGCGAGTGCAAAATTGCAAGAACAAGGGCCCAGCGTGTGCAAATTTGCAAGAACAAGGGCCCAGCGAGTGCAAAATTGAAAGAACAAGGGCCCACCGTGTGCAAAATTGCAAGAACAATGGCCCAGCGAGTGCAAAATTGAAAGAACAAGGGCCCAGCATGTGCAAAATTGCAAGAACAAGGGCCCAGCATGTGCAAGATTGGAAGAACAAGGGCCCAGCGTGTGCAAAATTGCAAGAACAAGTGCCCAACGTGTGCAAAATTGCAAGAACAAGGGCCCGGTGAGTGCAAAATTGCAAGAACAAGGGCCCACTGAGTGCAAAATTGCAAGAACAAGGGCCCAGTGTTTGCAAAATTGCAAGAACAAGGGCCCAGCGTGTGCACAATCGCAAGAACAAGGGCCCAGTGAGTGCAAAATTGCAAGAACAAGGGCCCAGCGAGTGCAAAATTGCAAGAACAAGGGCCCAACGTGTGCAAAAATGTGTGTGCAAAATTGCAAGAACAAGGGCCCAGCGTGTGCAAAATTGCAAGAACAAGGGCCCAGCATGTGCAAAATTGCAAGAACAAAGGCCCAGCGAGTGCAAAAGTGCAAGGACAAGGGCCCAGCGTGTGCAAAATTGCAAGAACAAGGGCCCAGAGTGTGCAAGATTGGAAGAACAAGGGCCCAGCGTGTGCAAAATTGCAAGAACAAGGGCCCACCGATTGCAAAATTGAAAGAACAAGGGCCCAGCGAGTGCAAAATTGCAAGAAGAAGGGCCCAGCGAGTGCAAAATTGCAAGAAGAAGGGCCCAACGTGTGCAAAATTGCAAGAACAAGTGCCCAGCGTGTGCAAAATTGCAAGAACAAGGGCCCAGCGTATGCAAAATTGCAAGAACAGGGGCCCAGCATGTGCAAAATTGCAAGAACAAAGGCCCAGCGAGTGCAAAAGTGCAAGGACAAGGGCCCAGCGTGTGCAAAATTGCAAGAACAAGGGCCCAGAGTGTGCAAGATTGGAAGAACAAGGGCCCAGAGTGTGCAAGATTGCAAGAACAAGGGCCCAGCGTGTGCAAGATTGGAAGAACAAGGGCCCAGCCTGTGCAAAATTGCAAGAACAAGGGCCCAGCGTGTGCAAGATTGGAAGAACAAGGGCCCAGCGTGTGCAAAATTGCACGAACAAAGGCCCAGCGAGTGCAAAATTGAAAGAACAAGGGCCCAGCGTGTGCAAAATTGCAAGAACAAGGGCCCAGTGAGTGCAAAATTGCGAGAACACGGGCCCACTGAGTGCAAAATTGCAAGAACAAGGGCCCAGTGAGTGCAAAATTGCAAGAACAAGGGCCCAGCGAGTGCAAAATTGCAAGAACAAGGGCCTAGTGTGTGCAAATTTGCAAGAACAAGGGCCCAGGGTGTACAAAATTGCAAGAACAAGGGCCCAGCGTGTGCAAAATTGCAAGAACAAGGGCCCAGCGTGTGCAAAATTGCAAGAACAAAGGCCCAGCAAGTGCAAAAGTGCAAGGAAAAGGGCCCAGCGTGTGCAAAATTGCAAAAACAAGGGCCCAGAGTGTGCAAAATTGAAAGAACAAGGGCCCAGCGAGTGCAAAATTGCAAGAACAAGGGCCCAGCGTGTGCAAGATTGGAAGAACAAGGGCCCAGCGTGTGCAAAATTGCAAGAACAAGTGCCCAGCGAGTGCAAAATTGAAAGAACAAGGGCCCAGCGAGTGCAAAATTGCAAGAACAAGGGCCCAGCGTGTGCAAGATTGGAAGAACAAGGGCCCAGCGTGTGCAAAATTGCAAGAACAAGTGCCCAGCCTGTGCAAAATTGCAAGAACAAGGGCCCAGCGTGTGCAAAATTGAAAGAACAAGGGCCCAGCGTGTGCAAAGTTGCAAGAACAAGGGCCCAGCGAGTGCAAAATTGAAAGAACAAGGGCCGAGCGAGTGCAAAATTGCAAGAACAAGGGCCCAGTGTGTGCAAGATTGGAAGCACAAGGGCCCAGCGTGTGCAAAATTGCAAGAACAATTTCCCAGCGTGTGCAAAATTGCAAGAACAAGGGCCCAGCGTGTGCAAAATTGCAAGAACAAGGGCCGAGCGAGTGCAAAATTGAAAGAACAAGGGCCCAACGTGTGCAAAATTGGAAGAACAAGGGCCCAGCGTGTGCAAAATTGCAAGAACAAGGGCCCAGCGAATGCAAAATTGCAAGAACAAGGGCCCAGCGTGTGGAAAATGGCAAGATAAAGGGCCCAGCGTGTGCAAATTTGCAAGAACAAGTGCCCAGCGTGTGCAAAATTGCAAGAACAAGGGCCCAGTGTGTGCAAAATTGCTAAACAAGGGCCCAGCTTGTGCAAAATTGCAAGAACAAGGGCCCAGAGTGTGCAAGATTGGAAGAACAAGGGCCCAGCGTGTGCAAAATTGCAAGATCAAGGGCCCAGCGAGTGCAAAATTGAAAGAACAAAAGCCCAGCGAGTGCAAAACTGCAAGAACAAGGGCCCAGAGTGTGCAAGATTGGAAGAACAAGGGCCCAGCGTGTGCAAAATTGCAAGAACAAGGGCCCAGCGAGTGCAAAATTGAAAGAACATTGGCCCAGCAAGTGCAAAATTGCAAGAACAAGGGCCCAGCGTGTGCAAGATTGGAAGAACAAGGGCCCAGCGTGTGCAAAATTGCAAGAACAAGGGCCCAACGAGTGCAAAATTGAAAGAGCAAGGGCCCAGCTTGTGCAAAATTGCAAGAACAATGGCCCAGTGAGTGCAAAATTGCAATAACAAGGGCCCACTGAGTGCAAAATTGCAAGAACAAGGGCCCAGCGTGTGCAAAATTGCAAGAACAAGGGCCCAGCGTGTGCAAATTTGCAAGAACAAGTGCCCAGCGTGTGCAAAATTGCAAGAATAAGGGCCCAGTGTGTGCAAAATTGCAAGAACAAGGGCCTTGCTTGTGCAAAGTTGCAAGAACAAGGGCCCAAAGTGTGCAAGATTGGAAGAACAAGGGCCCATCGTGTGCAAAATTGCAAGATCAAGGGCCCAGCGAGTGCAAAATTGAAAGAACAAGGGCCCAGCGAGTGCAAAACTGCAAGAACAAGGGCCCAACGTGTGCAAGATTGGAAGAACAAGAGCCCAGCGTGTGCAAAATTGCAAGAACAAGGGCCCAGGGAGTGCAAAATTGAAAGAACAAGGGCCCAGCGAGTGCAAAATTGCAAGGACAAGGGCCCATCGTGTGCAAGATTGGAAGAACAAGGGCCCAGCGTGTGCAAAATTGCAAGAACAAGGGCCCAGCGAGTGCAAAATTGAAAGAACAAGGGCCCAGCCTGTGCAAAATTGCAAAAACAAGGGCCCAGTAAGTGCAAAAATGCAAGAACAAGGGCCCACTGAGTGCAAAATTGCAAGAACAAGGGCCTTGGGAGTGCAAAATTGAAAGAACAAGGGCCCAGCATGTGCAAAATTGCAAGAACAAGGGCCCATTGAGTGCAAAATTGCAAGAACAAGGGCCCAACGAGTGCAAAATTGCAAGAACAAGGGCCCAACGTGTACAAAATTGCAAGAACAAGTGCCCAGCATGTGCAAAATTGCAAGAACAAGGGCCCAACGAGTGCAAAATTGAAAGAACAAGGGCCCAGCTTGTGCAAAATTGCAAGAACAAGGGCCCAGCGTGTGCAAGATTGGAAGAACAAGGGCCCAGCGTGTGCAAAATTGCAAGAACAAGGGCCCAACGAGTGCAAAATTGAAAGAACAAGGGCCCAGCTTGTGCAAAATTGCAAGAACCAGGGCCCAGCGAGTGCAAAATTGCAAGAACAAGGGCCCGGCGTGTGCAAGATTGGAAGAACAAGGGCACAGCGTGTGCAAAACTGCAAGAAAAAGGGCCCAGCGAGTGCAAAATTGAAAGAACAAGGGCCCAGCTTGTGCAAAATTGCAAGAACAATGGCCCAGTGAGTGCAAAATTGCAAGAACAAGGGCCCACTGAGTGCAAAATTGCAAGAACAAGGGCCCAGCGTGTGCAAAATCGCAAGAACAAGGGCCCAGCGTGTGGTTTTAACGGGTTATTGAATAGTGTTTAGCAAAAATATTTCTATATATTTTTTTTGCATATGACCAACGAATGATTTTGCAAGATTAAGTGCCCAGCGTGTGCAAAATTGCAAGAACAAGGGCCCAGTGTGTGCAAAATTGCAAGAACAAGGGCCTAGCTTGTGCAAAATTGCAAGAACAAGGGCCCAGAGTGTGCAAGATTGGAAGAACAAGGGCCCAGCGTGTGCAAAATTGCAAGATCAAGGGCCCAGCGAGTGCAAAATTGAAAGAACAAGGGCCCAGCGAGTGCAAAACTGCAAGAACAAGGGCCCAACGTGTGCAAGATTGGAAGAACAAGAGCCCAGCGTGTGCAAAATTGCAAGAACAAGGGCCCAGCGAGTGCAAAATTGAAAGAACAAGGGCCCAGCGAGTACAAAATTGCAAGAACAAGGGCCCATCGTGTGCAAGATTGGAAGAACAAGGGCCCAGCGTGTGCAAAATTGCAAGAACAAGGGCCCAGCGAGTGCAAAATTGAAAGAACAAGGGCCCAGCTTGTGCAAAATTGCAAAAACAAGGGCCCAGTAAGTGCAAAATTGCAAGAACAAGGGCCCACTGAGTGCAAAATTGCAAGAACAAGGGCCTTGGGAGTGCAAAATTGAAAGAACAAGGGCCCAGCATGTGCAAAATTGCAAGAACAAGGGCCCAGAGAGTGCAAAATTGCAAGAACAAGGGCCCAGCGAGTGCAAAATTGCAAGAACAAGGGCCCAACGTGTACAAAATTGCAAGAACAAGTGCCCAGCATGTGCAAAATTGCAAGAACAAGGGCCCAGCGTATGCAAAAGTGCAAGAACAAGGGCCAGCGTGTGCAAAATTGCAAGAACAAAGGCCCAGCGAGTGCAAAAGTGCAAGGACAAGGGCCCGGCGAATGCAAAATTGCAAGAACAAAGTCCCAGCGAACGCAAAATTGCAAGAACAAAGGCCCAGTGTCTGCAAAAATGCAAGAACAAGGGCCCAGCTTGTGCAAAATTGCAAGAACAAGGGCCCAGCGAGTGCAAAATTGCAAGAACAAGGGCCCAACGAATGCAAAATTGCAAGCACAAAGGCCCAGCGTGTGCAAAAATGCAAGAACAAGGGCCCAGTGTGTGCAAAATTGCAAGAACAAGGGCCCAGCGTGTGCAAAATTGCAAGAACAAGGGCCAAGCGTGTGCAAAATTGCAAGAACAAACGCCGAGGGAGTGCAAAATTGCAAGGACAAGGGCCCAGCGAGTGCAAGATTGGAAGAACAAGGGCCCAGCGTGTGCAAAATTGCAAGAACAAGGGCCCAGCGAGTGCAAAATTGAAAGAACAAAGGCCCAGCGTTAGCAAAATTGCAAGATAAAGGGCCCGACGTGTGCAAAATTGCAAGAACAAAGGCCCAGTGTCTGCAAAAATGCAAGAACAAGGGCCCAGCTTGTGCAAAATTGCAAGAACAAGGGCCCAGCGAGTGCAAAATTGCAAGAACAAGGGCCCAACGAATGCAAAATTGCAAGCACAAAGGCCCAGCGTGTGCAAAAATGCAAGAACAAGGGCCCAGCGTGTGCAAAATTGCAAGAACAAGCGCCCAGCGTGTGCGAAATTGCAAGAACAAGGGCCAAGCGTGTGCAAAATTGCAAGAACAAACGCCGAGGGAGTGCAAAATTGCAAGGACAAGGGCCCAGCGTGTGCAAAATTGCAAGAACAAGAGCCCAGCGTGTGCAAGATTGGAAGAACAAGGGCCCAGCGTGTGCAAAATTGCAAGAACAAGGGCCCAGCGAGTGCAAAATTGAAAGAACAAAGGCCCAGCGTTAGCAAAATTGCAAGATAAAGGGCCCGACGTGTGCAAAATTGCATGAACAAGGGCCCAGCGTGTGCAAAAGTGCAACAACAAGGGCCCAGCGAGTGCAAAAAAGCAAGAACAAGGGCTCACCGTGTGCACACTTGCAAGAACAAGGGCCCAGCGTGTGCAAAAGTGCAAGAACAAGGGCCCAGCGAGTGCAAAATTGCAAGAACAAGGGCTCACCGTGTGCACACTTGCAAGAACAAGGGCCCAGCGAGTGCAAAATTGCAAGAACAAGGGCCCAGCGTGTGCAAAATTGCAAGAACAAGGGCCCAGTGTGTGCAAAATTGCAAGAACAAGGGCCCAGTGTGTGCAAAAGTGTCGCAGATGCAACAGTGCACCAAGATCATCTCGGTGCTCGACAAGTCGTGGGACAACCTCATCCCCACCCTCAACGTTCAGCAGGACAAATGGACGCCTGAGTGGCTGCGGCATCAGATTCTGCAAGAGGACTTCCGCAGGCGCCACACGGGAGGTGGTGCTGCAAACAAAACTGCTGAGGGGTATGGAGCTGCAGGAGGCAGCAGAGGAAGAGGGGGAGGGAGAGGCCGAGGCCGTGGGAGAGGCTTTGACAGAGGGAGAGGCCGAGGTGACTACAATGAGGGGCATGGGAGCTCTGGTGGCAGGGGGAGCACCCGAATGGAGGGTGCGTGCTGGTACTGCAAGAAGGCTGGACACCCGTGGTTCAAGTGTTTCAGCCGGCCTGAGGGATGGGCCCCTCCAGGCATGAAGCCGCCAAGTGGTGAACGTGCACGCGGTGGCGCTGTGCAAGGATCAGGTGCACAAGGTGATGGTGCACAAGGTAAAGCCGACCCTGGGATGTTCCTCATGGTTGAGGATGTGCAAGGGAGTGGGGGTGATGTGGGTTCAGTTGGGAAGGTTGTGATGCACCCCCTCACTCACTGGGTGATCGATTCAGGTTGCACGAGTCATATGACCCCACGGGCAGATTTGCTTGATGAGGTAAAACCTCCTGGGAAGATCAAGTTTGTGGCTGCCGCTTCAGGTGCTTTGCTCCCTGTGATTGGTGTTGGGAATGCTAAGGTGATGGGAGCCAATGGAGAGCTTGTGGGGCTTGGGAATGTGCTGTTGGTTGAAGGTTTGTCCGCTAACCTTCTTTCTGTGCGCCGGCTGCAGAAGAGCAAGGCTGAAGTTACCTTCGGCCCAACCAGCTGCCGTGCAAAGCTTGGGAAGTTGCTGCTGTGGAACTTGGAGG
This sequence comes from Closterium sp. NIES-65, assembly GCA_948144175.1. Taxonomy (NCBI): domain Eukaryota; kingdom Viridiplantae; phylum Streptophyta; class Zygnematophyceae; order Desmidiales; family Closteriaceae; genus Closterium; species Closterium sp. NIES-65. The sequence continues at coordinate 26,736 of CANXME010001170.1, forward strand.
AGAAGAGCAGCTGCATCAAGGACCTGTGGCAGCTGCCCATCATCCCTTGGAAGGGGAAACCACCAGCAACAGCAAAGGCAGCGGGAGCGGCTAAAGCAACTGCGGGAGGAGAGGAGTCTGCACCAACTGCTGCGGCCATGGATGCAGTCAAGAAGGTGCAGCAGCCACAACAGCCACATGGTGAGGTGCTTGCTGGTGTGGATGCGACAGCTGCATGGGCAAAGGCTTCATCTGGGAGTGGTGAGGCTGATTGGGAGACGTGGCATGAGAGGCTGTGCCATGTGAACATTCCTATGCTGCAGAAGTTGGTTAAGGATGGGTGCTTGAAGGGGCTGGAGGTGAAGGGGGGAGCAAAGGAGATTGGGAGCTGCCCTACCTGCCTTGAGACCAAATTCACGAAGTTTCCCTTCAGCAGCAGCACAGGACCAGCCAAGGCACCACTTGCACTAGTACACATGGATGTGGTGGGCCCCACGAGGGCCCTTTCTCTCTCGGGAAGCCGCTACTTCTTGACAATTGTGGACGACCACACACGTGCGGTGTGGGTGTACCCTCTCAAGACTAAGGGGGAGGTGGCAGCGGCTGTTCTTAAGGAGTGGATGCCGAGAGCACAAAGGGAGAGCGGACACAAGGTGAAGGTGATCCGCACTGACAACGGAGGAGAGTTCATCGGCGCTGATTTTGAGAAGGAGCTGAAGCGGAAGGGGATCCAGCATCAGCTCACAGTGCCTTACAACCCTCAGCAGAATGGCGTGGCTGAGCGGTTCAACCGGACCCTGCAGGAAGGTGCTCGCACTCTCCTTGGGCGTGCAGGGCTGCCGGATCCGTTTTGGGTGACAGCACTGCGGCAGGTCGTTGTTGTGAAGAACCGGGTGCTGGCGACTGTGGGGGACAAGCAATGGGTCCCCTACACCAAGTGGTATGGGAGTGCGCCTGCAGTCAACATGCTGAGAACTTATGGCTGCATGGTGGTGTTTCATGTGCCTAAGGAGAAGAGGGGAAAACTGGAAGCTTCTGGGAGATGGGGTGTGCACTTGGGGCTTGCTAAGGATCACAAGGGCTGGCTGATTTGGGACTTGACCAGCCAGCAGCTGACTGTGTCAAGGAATGTGAAGTTCCTTGAGTCCTTGTACTACAAAGAGTGAAAGCAGCAGCAGCAGCAGAAGCTTCCTACGACACCGCTAATTGTCGAGGCCGATGAGGTGCAGCGGCCTTCGAGGCAGGTGGAGGTTTGTGTCTCCAAGGAGGAGATCTCTGGGGTGACTGATGATGGGGGAGAACCTGAGGTGGAGCAGCAGCAGCAGCAGCAGCAGCAGCAGGAGCAAGGTGCTCCACAAGGTGCCGGACGTACGGCTGACCGTCCTAGGAGGGATGTGCGCCCTCCTAACATGCTGACCTATGCAAGCCGTGGCAAGCCAAAGGTGGTGAGGGCTGGGAGTGTGGCTGAGTAGTGTGATGAGGATGAGATAGCACACTGCTACTGGGCAGCCGTCCCTGAGCCCAAGACGCTAGCTGATGGGAGCGGCAGGGTGTGCAGGCTGAAGAAGGCCATCTATGGCCTGAAGCAGGCTCCTCGTGCATGGTACCACAAGTTAGAGGAGACTCTGCTGGCTGGGGGTTTCAAGAAGAGTGAGTGTGATCACAGCTTGTTCCTGCTGCAGGAGAAGGAGCAGTTTCTCATGCTCCTGGTGTATGTGGACGACATCCTGCTCTTCTCTGATTCGTCTGCAATGATTGAGCATGTGGAGGAGATGCTGGAGATGCAGTTCAAGTGCTCCAAGATGGGAGATGTGAAGTACTATTTAGGGATGCATGTGGAGAGGGACCTTGACAAGGGAATGTTGAGGTTGCACCAGAGAAAGTATTGTGAGGGGCTGGCTGAGAAGTATGGGCTGCAAGATGGAGGAAAGCCAGCCACCCCACTGCCTTCGGGGTTCACTGTGGAGCCCTGTGCTGATGAGGAGGTGGTGGGTGAGAGTGACAGGAAACTTTTTCATTCCATGGTTGGGGCACTCAACTATGCGGCTAACCACACACGGCCTGACATTGGCTTTGCAACATCCAGGCTTGCCAGTGTGGTTTCACGCCCCAGTCATGAGCAGCTGGAAGCGGCCAAGAGGTTGGTCCGCTATGTGAGTGCAACGGCATCAGTGGGTTTGGAGTACAGTGCTGTGAGGCAGAGGCTGCAGAGGGGTGCAGCTGATTTGAGCAAGGGGGAGATGCTCCTGAACTGCTACACTGACGCTAGCTTCAACTCGGTGAAAGTGGATGGCACCAGCATTGGAGGCTATGTGTGCCTGTTCGGAGGTGGTGCAGTGAGCTGGCGCAGTAAGAAGTAGAATGAAGTGGGGCAGTCCTCGTGTGAGACAGAGTACATGGCCCTGCATCATGGGGCAAAGGAGGTGGTGTGGCTGAGGCGTTTGTTGGAGGAGATTGGAGTTGGTCAGAGGGAGCCGACTGTGATTTTCTGTGACAATGAGTCGGCGGTGAAGCTAGCGAAGAATGCTTGTCTTCATGGGCTGACCAAACACATCAGGCCTAAGTGGCACTGGGTGAGAAGGCTCCTGGACAAGGAGGTGCGGCTGGAGATTGTGAAGACCCATCAGCAGGCGGCTGACATTCTCACCAAGCGCCTGGCTGAATCTGAGCATTGGAAGGGCATGAAGCTTGCTTGAGCTATGACATGTGGGATGATGGTTGGCAGCCAGAGGGGGAGTTTGTTGAGTGATGCTACCATTCGCATTCACGTCTGTCTGCCTCCCATCATATGTTCGTGCGTTGCATGCGTGTTGTGAGTGTGTGCAGAAATTTGTGTTTTGTGCGGTTTGGTTTTTCTGAGTGTGTGTGTGTGTGAATGTTATTTGGCTTGAGCAGATATCTGAAGTGACTCCTCTGCTCAAGAGCTTTCCGAGGAACCAAGTATCGCTTCAATCGGAGCACGAACAAGAAAGTTACGAACGTTGGAGTTCGTATGCTTTTGATATTTGGTTGTGGTGACTATGGGAAGTTGTGGGGTTGACTCAATATGGGGTACAGACTTTTGAGGGTTGGGAAATTCGTCTTTTCTACTGTATTTGCTGCCAAATGGTTGGGAGAAACCAAACCAGGCTGGCAAGTGTGGCCAAGTTGGGTTGAGGTGGATTATGGAGGTTGGGATAGTGACAAAGGTCAAAGTTGGGTTGCCTATGGGGAAGGGAATTGTATGGCATGGGGTTTCCTTGGTTGGGGACTCTCTTGGGACCTTCCCTCTCGTCCTCCTCATCCCTTCCACCTGGTTTAGTGCTACTCCAATTTCTCTTGTGTGAACTTGTGTAAACTTTGTGATTGAGTTAAGATTCTATGGCAGCATACCCCCTAGTGCGCCGAACTTGATAGCTCAAGAAATACTTCACCTTTTCGCATGTATTAACTTGGGAATTGTAGCCACGGAGTAGAGCTACAACATATTCGAGTTTGATGAAGTTTTGACTGTGAACTTTTTGTCGACGGCGTTTCTTGTGAACTCGACTTTTCTGTTCAGAAACTAGGCCCAACGATGTTGAGATATTTTGGCTACTAATCTTCATAGACTCGGTCCTCAGTCTCTAACACAAAATTGCAAGAACAAACGCCCAGCGACTGCAAAATTGCAAGGACAATGGCCCAGCGTGTGCAAAATTGCAAGAACAAGAGCCCAGCGTGTGCAAGATTGGAAGAACAAGGGCCCAGCGTGTGCAAAATTGCAAGAACAAGGGCCCAGCGAGTGCAAAATTGAAAGAACAAAGGCCCAGCGTTTGCAAAATTGCAAGAACAAGGGCCCGACGTGTGCAAAATTGCATGAACAAGGGCCCAGCGTGTGCAAAAGTGCAACAACAAGGGCCCAGCGAGTGCAAAAATGCAAGAACAAGGGCTCACCACGTGCACACTTGCAAGAACAAGGGCGCAGCGTGTGTAAAAGTGCAAGAACAAGGGCCCAGCGTGTGCAAAATTGAAAGAACAAGGGCCCAGCGTGTACAAAATTGCAAGAACAAAGGCCAAGCGTGTGCTAAATTGCAAGAACAAGGGCCCAGCGTGTGCACACTTGCAAGAACAAGGGCCCAGCGAGTGCAAAATTGCAAGAACAAGGGCCCAGCGTGTTCAAAATTGCAAGAACAAGGGCCCAATGTGTGCAAAATTGCAAGAACAAGGGCCCAGCGAGTGCAAATTTGCCAGAACAAGGGCCCAGCGAGTGCAAAATGGCAAGAACAAGGGCCCTGCGTGTGCAAAATTGCAAGAACAAGGGCCCACCGTGTGCACAATTGCAAGAACAAAGGCCCAGCGTGTGCATAAGTGCAAGAACAAGGGTCCGGCGTGTGCAAAATTGCAAGAACAAAGGCCCAGCGAGTGCAAAATTGCAAGGACAAGGGCCCTGCGTGTGCGAAATTGCAAGAACAAGGGCCCAGCGTGTGCAAAATTGCGAGAACAAGTGCCCAGCGTGTGCAAAATTGCAAGAACAAAGGCCCAGCGAGTGCAAAATTGCAAGGACAAGGGCCCAGCGTGTGCAAATTTGCAAGAACAAGGGCCCAGCGTGTGCAAGATTGGAAGAACAAGGACCCAGCGTGTGCAAAATTGCAAGAACAAGGGCCCAGCGAGTGCAAAATTGAAAGAACAAGGGCCCAGCGTGTGCAAAATTGCAAGAACAAGGGCCCAACGTGTGCAAAATTGCAAGAACAAGGGCCCAGCGAGTGCAAAATTGCAAGAACAAGGGCCTAATGACTGCAAAATTGCAAGAACAAAGGCCCAGCGTGTGCAAAAATGCAAGAACAAGGGCCCACGGAGTGCAAAATTGAAAGAACAAGGGCCCAGCGTGTGCAAAATTGCAAGAACAAGGGCTCGATGTGTGCAAAATTGCAAGAACAAAGGCCCAGCGAGTGCAAAACTGCAAGAACAAGGGCCGAGCAAATGCAAAATTGCAAGATCAAAGGCCCAGCGTGTGCAAAAATGCAAGAACAAGGGCCCAGCATTTGCAAAATTGCGAGAACAAGGGCCCAGCGTGTGCAAAAGTGCAAGAACAAGGGCCGAGCGAGTGCAAAATTGCAAGAACAAGGGCTCACCGTGTGCAAAATTGCAAGAGCAAGGGCCCAGCGTGTGCAAAATTGCAAGAACAAGGGCCCAGCGAGTGCAAAATTGCAAGAACAAGGGCCCAGCGAATGCAAAATTGCAAGAACAAAGGCCTAGCGTGTGCAAAAATGCAAGAACAAGGGCCCTGCGTGTGCAAAATTGCGAGAACAAGGGCCCAGTGTGTGCAAAAGTGCAAGAACAAGGGCCCAGCGAGTGCAAAATTGCAAGAACAAGGCTCACCGTGTGCAAAATTGTAAGAACAAGGGCCTAGCGTGTGCAAAATTGCAAGAACAAGGGCCCAGCGTGTGCAAAATTGCAAGAACAAGGGCCCAGCGTGTGCAAAATTGCAAGAACAAGGGCCCAACGTGTGCAAAATTGCAAGAGCAAGGGCCCAGCGTGTGCACACTTGCAAGAACAAGGGCCCAGCGTATGCAAAATTGCAAGAACAAGGGCCCGACGTGTGCCAAATTGCAAGAACAAGGGCCCAACGAGTGCAAAATTGCAAGAACAAGGGCCCAGCGAGTGCAAAATTGCAAGAACAAGAGCCCAGCGTGTTCAAAATTGCAAGAACAAGGGCCCAGCGTGTGCAAAATTGCAAGAAAAAGGGCCCACGAGTGCAAAATTGCAAGAACAAGGGCCCAGCGAGTGCAAAATTGCAAGAACAAGGGCCCTGCGTGTGCAAAATTGCAAGAACAAGGGCCTACCGTGTGCAAAATTGCAAGAACAAAGGCCCAGCGTGTGCAAAATTGCAAGAACAAGGGCCCAGCGTGTGCAAAATTGCAAGAACAAGGGCTGACTCTGTGCAAAATTGCAAGAACAAGGGCCCAGCGTGTGCAAAATTGCAAGAACAAGGGCCCAGGAAGTGCAAAATTGCAAGATTAAGGGCCCAGCAAATGCAAAATTGCAAGAACAAAGGCCCAGCGTGTGCAAAAATGCAAGAACAAGGGCCCAGCGTGTGCAAAATTGCGAGAACAAGGGCCCAGCGAGTGCAAAATTGCAAGAACAAGGGCCCAGCGAATGCAAAATTGCAAGAACAAAGGCCCAGCGTGTGCAAAAATGCAAGAACAAGGGCCCAGCGTGTGCAAAATTGCGAGAACAAGGGCCCAGCGAGTGCAAAATTGCAAGAACAAGGGCCCATCGAATGCAAAATTGCAAGAACAAAGGCCTAGCGTGTGCAAAAATGCAAGAACAAGGGCCCTGCGTGTGCAAAATTGCGAGAACAAGGGCCCAGTGTGTGCAAAAGTGCAAGAACAAGGGCCCACCGAGTGCAAAATTGCAAGAACAAGGGCTCACCGTGTGCAAAATTGTAAGAACAAGGGCCCAGCGTGTGCAAAATTGCAAGAACAAGGGCCCAACGTGTGCAAAATTGCAAGAACAAGGGCCCAGCGTGTACAAAATTGCAAGAACAAGGGCCCAGCGTGTGCAAAATTGCAAGAGCAAGGGCCCAGCGTGTGCACACTTGCAAGAACAAGGGCCCAGCGTGTGCAAAATTGCAATAACAAGGGCCCGACGTGTGCCAAATTGCAAGACAAGGGCCCAGCGAGTGCAAAATTGCAAGAAAAAGGGCCCAGCGAGTGCAAAATTGCAAGAACAAGTGCCCAACGTGTTCAAAATTGCAAGAACAAGGGCCCAGCGTGTGCAAAATTGCAAGAACAAGGGCCCACGAGTGCAAAATTGCAAGAACAAGGGCCCAGCGAGTGCAAAATTGCAAGAACAAGGGCCCTGCGTGTGCAAAATTGCAATACAAGGGCCTACCGTGTGCAAAATTGCAAGAACAAAGGCCCAGCGTGTGCAAAATTGCAAGAACAAGGGCCCAGCTTGTGCAAAATTGCAAGAACAAAGGCCCAGCGAGTGCAAAATTGCAAGGACAAGGGCCTAGCGTGTGCAAAATTGCAAGAACAAGGGCCCAGCGTGTGCAAAATTGCAAGAACAAGGGCTGACTCTGTGCAAAATTGCAAGAACAAGGGCCCAGCGTGTGCAAAATTGCAAGAACAAAGGCCCAGGAAGTGAAAAATTGCAAGAACAAGGGCCCAGCGAATGCAAAATTGCAAGAACAAAGGCCCAGCGTGTGCAAAAATGCAAGAACAAGGGCCCAGCGAGTGCAAAATTGCAAGAACAAGGGCCCAGCGAATGCAAAATTGCAAGAACAAAGGCCCAGTGTGTGCAAAAATGCAAGAACAAGGGCCCAGCGTGTGCAAAATTGCGAAAACAAGGGCCCAGCGAGTGCAAAATTGCAAAAACAAGGGCCCATGGAATGCAAAATTGCAATAACAAAGGCCAAGCGTGTGCAAAAATGCAAGAACAAGGGCCCGGCGTGTACAAAATTGCAAGAACAAGGGCCCAGCGAATGCAAAATTGCAAGGACAAAGGCCCAGTGTCTGCAAAAATGCAAGAACAAGGGCCCAGCGTGTGCAAAATTGCAAGAACAAGGGCCCAGCGAGTGCAAAATTGCAAGAACAAGGGCCCAACGAATGCAAAATTGCAAGAACAAAGGCCCAGCGTATGCAAAAATGCAAGAACAAGGGCCCAGCGTGTGCAAAATTGCAAGAACAAGGGCCCAGCGTGTGCAAAATTGCAAGAACAAGGGCCAAGCGTGTGCAAAATTGCAAGAACAAACGCCCAGCAAGTGCAAAATTGCAAGGACAAGGACCCAGCGTTGGCAAAATTGCAAGAACAAGAGCCTAGAGTGTGCAAGATTGGAAGAACAAGGGCCCAGCGTGTGCAAAATTGCAAGAACAAGGGCCCAGCGAGTGCAAAATTGAAAGAACAAAGGCCCAGCGTTTGCAAAATTGCAAGAACAAGGGCCCGACGTGTGCAAAATTGCATGAACAAGGGCCCAGCGTGTGCAAAAGTGCAACAACAAGGGCCCAACGAGTGCAAAAATGCAAGAACAAGGGCTCACCGTGTGCACACTTGCAAGAACAAGGGCCCAGCGTGGGCAAAAGTGCAAGAACAAGGGCCCAGCGAGTGCAAAATTGCAAGAACAATGGCTCACCGTGTGCACACTTGCAAGAACAAGGGCCCAGCGTGTGCAAAATTGCAAGAACAAGGGCCCAGAGTGTGCAAGATAGGAAGAACAAGGGCCCAGCGTGTGCAAAATGGCAAGAACAAGGGCCTAGCGAGTGCAAAATTGAAAGAACAAGGGCCCAGCGAGTGCAAAATTGCAAGAACAAGGGCCCATCGTGTGCAAGATTGGAAGAACAAGGGCCCAGCGTGTGCACAATTGCAAGAACAAGGGCCCAGCAAGAGCAAAATTGAAAGAACAAGGGCCCAGCGTGTGCAAAATTGCAAGAACAAGGGCCTAGTGAGTGCAAAATTGGGAGAACAACGGCCCACTGAGTGCAAAATTGCAAGAACAAGGGCCCAGCGAGTGCAAAATTGCAAGAACAAGGGCCCAGCGTGTGCAAAATTGCAAGAACAAGGGCCCAGCGTGTGCAAAACTGCAAGAACAAGGGCTGACTCTGTGCACAATTGCAAGAACAAGGGCCCAGCGTGTGCAAAATTGCAAGAACAAAGGCCCAGGAAGTGCAAAATTGCAAGAACAAGGGCCCAGCGAATGCAAAATTGCAAGAACAAAGGCCCAGCGTGTGCAAAAATGCAAGAACAAGGGCCCAGCGAGTGCAAAATTGCAAGAACAAGGGCCCAGCGAATGCAAAATTGCAAGAACAAAGGCCCAGCGTGTGCAAAAATGCAAGAACAAGGGCCCAGCGTGTGCAAATTTGCGAAAACAAGGGCCCAGCGAGTGCAAAATTGCAAGAACAAGGGCCCATCGAATGCAAAATTGCAATAACAATGGCCAAGCGTGTGCAAAAATGCAAGAACAAGGGCCCGGCGTGTACAAAATTGCAAGAACAAGGGCCCAGCGAATGCAAAATTGCAAGAACAAAGGCCCAGGGTCTGCAAAAATGCAAGAACAAGGGCCCAGCGTGTGCAAAATTGCAAGAACAAGGGCCCGGCGAGTGCAAAATTGCAAGAACAAGGGCCCAACGAATGCAAAATTGCAAGAACAAAGGCCCAGCGTATGCAAAAATGCAAGAACAAGGGCCCAGCGTGTGCAAAATTGCAAGAACAAGGGCCCAGCGTGTGCAAAATTGCAAGAACAAGGGCCAAGCGTGTGCAAAATTGCAAGAACAAACGCCCAGCAAGTGCAAAATTGCAAGGACAAGGACCCAGCGTTGGCAAAATTGCAAGAACAAGAGCCTAGAGTGTGCAAGATTGGAAGAACAAGGGCCCAGCGTGTGCAAAATTGCAAGAACAAGGGCCCAGCGAGTGCAAAATTGAAAGAACAAAGGCCCAGCGTTTGCAAAATTGCAAGAACAAGGGCCCGACGTGTGCAAAATTGCATGAACAAGGGCCCAGCGTGTGCAAAAGTGCAACAACAAGGGCCCAACGAGTGCAAAAATGCAAGAACAAGGGCTCACCATGTGCACACTTGCAAGAACAAGGGCCCAGCGTGTGCAAAAGCGCAAGAACAAGGGCCCATCGAGTGCAAAATTGCAAGAACAACGGCTCACCGTGTGCACACTTGCAAGAACAAGGGCCCAGCTTGTGCAAAATTGCAAGAACAAGGGCCTAGTGAGTGCAAAATTGCAAGAACAAGGGCCCAGCGAGTGCAAAATTGCAAGAACAAGGGCCCAACGTGTACAAAATTGCAAGAACAAGTGCCCACCATGTGCAAAATTGCAAGAACAAGGGCCCAGCGTATGCAAAATTGCAAGAACAAGGGCCCAACGTGTGCAAAATTGCAAGAACAAAGGCCCAGCGAGTGCAAAAGTGCAAGGACAAGCGCCCAGTGTGTGCAAAATTGCAAGAACAAGGGCCCAGAGTGTGCAAGATAGGAAGAACAAGGGCCCAGCGTGTGCAAAATGGCAAGAACAAGGGCCTAGCGAGTGCAAAATTGAAAGAACAAGGGCCCAGCGAGTGCAAAATTGCAAGAACAAGGGCCAAGCGTGTGCAAGATTGGAAGAACAAGGGCCCAGCGTGTGCAAAATTGCAAGAACAAGGGCCCAGCAAGAGCAAAATTGAAAGAACAAGGGCCCAGCGTGTGCAAAATTGCAAGAACAAGGGCCCAGTGAGTGCAAAATTGCGAGAACAACGGCCCACTGAGTGCAAAATTGCAAGAACAAGGGCCCTGCGAGTGCAAAATTGCAAGAACAATGGCCCAGCGTGTGCAAATTTGCAAGAACAAGGGCCCAGCGAGTGCAAAATTGAAAGAACAAGGGCCCACCGTGTGCAAAATTGCAAGAACAAAGGCTCAGCGAGTGCAAAATTGAAAGAACAAGGGCCCAGCATGTGCAAAATTGCAAGAACAAGGGCCCAGCATGTGCAAGATTGGAAGAACAAGGGCCCAGCGTGTGCAAAATTGCAAGAACAAGTGCCCAACGTGTGCAAAATTGCAAGAACAAGGGCCCAGTGAGTGCAAAATTGCAAGAACAAGGGCCCACTGAGTGCAAAATTGCAAGAACAAGGGCCCAGGGTATGCAAAATTGCAAGAACAAGGGCCCAGCGTGTGCACAATTGCAAGAACAAGGGCCCAGTGAGTGCAAAATTGCAAGAACAAGGGCCCAGCGAGTGCAAAATTGCAAGAACAAGGGCCCAACGTGTGCAAAATTGCAAGAACAAGTGCCCAGTGTGTGCAAAATTGCAAGAACAAGGGCCCTGCGTGTGCAAAATTGCAAGAACAAGGGCCCTGCATGTGCAAAATTGCAAGAACAAAGGCCCAGCGAGTGCAAACGTGCAAGGACAAGGGCCCAGCGTGTGCAAAATTGCAAGAATTAGGGCCCTGAGTGTGCAAGATTGGAAGAACAAGGGCCCAGCGTGTGCAAAATTGCAAGAACAAGGGCCCAGCGATTGCAAAATTGAAAGAACAAGGGCCCAGCGAGTGCAAAATTGCAAGAACAAGGGCCCAGCGAGTGCAAAATTGCAAGAACAAGGGCCCTACGTGTGCAAAATTGCAAGAACAAGTGCCCAGCGTGTGCAAAATTGCAAGAACAAGGGCCCAGCGTGTGCAAAATTGCAAGAACAAGGGCCCAGCATGTGCAAAATTGCAAGAACAAAGGCCCAGCGAGTGCAAAAGTGCAAGGACAAGGGCCCTGCGTGTGCAAAATTGCAAGAACAAGGGCCCAGAGTGTGCAAGATTGGAAGAACAAGGGCCCAGCGTGTGCAAAATTGCAAGAACAAGGGCCCAGTGAGTGCAAAATTGAAAGAACAAAGGCCCAGCGAGTGCAAAATTGCAAGAACAAGGGCCCAGCGTGTGCAAGATTGGAAGAACAAGGGCCCAGCGTGTGCGAAATTGCAAGAACAAAGGCCCAGCGAGTGCAAAATTGAAAGAACAAGGGCCCAGCGTGTGCAAAATTGCAAGAACAAGGGCCCACTGAGTGCAAAATTGCGAGAACAAGGGCCCACTGAGTGCAAAATTGCAAGAACAAGGGCCCAGTGAGTGCAAAATTGCAAGAACAAGGGCCCAACGTGTACAAAATTGCAAAAACAAGGGCCCAGCGTGTGGAAAATTGCAAGAACAAGGGCCCAGCGTGTGCAAAATTGCAAGAACAAAGGCCCAGCAAGTGCAAAAGTGCAAGGAAAAGGGCCCAGAGTGTGCAAGATTTTAAGAACAAGGGCCCAGCGTGTGCAAAATTGCAAGAACAAGGGCCCAGCGAGTGCAAAATTGAAAGAACAAGGGCCCAGCGAGTGCAAAATTGCAAGAACAAGGGCCCAGCGTGTGCAAGATTGGAAGAACAAGGGCCCAGCGTGTGCAAAATTGCAAGAACAAGTGCCCAGCGTGTGCAAAATTGCAAGAACAAGGGCCCAGCGTGTGCAAAATTGAAAGAACAAGGGCCCAGCGTGTGCAAAATTGCAAGAACAAGGGCCCAGCGAGTGCAAAATTGAAAGAACAAGGGCCGAGCGAGTGCAAAATTGCAAGAACAAGGGCCCAGTGTGTGCAAGATTGGAAGAACAAGGGCCCAGCGTGTGCAAAATTGCAAGAACAAGTGCCCAGCGTGTGCAAAATTGCAAGAACAAGGGCCCAGCGTGTGCAAAATTGCAAGAACAAGGGCCGAGCGAGTGCAAAATTGAAAGAACAAGGGCCCAGCGTGTGCAAAATTGCAAGAACAAGGGCCCAGCGTGTGCAAAATTGCAAGAACAAGGGCCCAAGGTGTGCAAAATTGCAACATCAAGGGCCCAGCGTGTGCAAAATTGCATCAACAAGGGCCCAGCGAGTGCAAAATTGCAAGAACAAGGGCCCAGCGAATGCAAAATTGCAAGAACAAGGGCCCAGCGTGTGCAAAATTGCAAGAACAAGGGCGAAGTGAGTGCAAAATTGAAAGAACAAGGGCCCACTGAGTGCCAAATTGCAAGAACAAGGGCCCAGCGTATGCAAAATTGCAAGAACAAGGGCCCAGCGTGTGCAAATGTGCAAGAACAAGGGCCCAGTGAGTGCAAAATTGCAAGAACAAGGGCCTTGCGAGTGCAAAATTGCAAGAACAAGGGCCCAGCGAGTGCAAAATTACAAGAACAAGGGCCCAACGTGTACAAAATTGCAAGAACAAGTGCCCAGCATGTGCAAAATTTCAAGAACAAGGGCCCAGCGTATGCAAAATTGCAAGAACAAGGGCCCAGCGTGTGCAAAATTGCAAGAACAAAGGCCCAGCGAGTGCAAAAGTGCAAGGACAAGCGCCTAGCGTGTGCAAAATTGCAAGAACAAGGGCCCAGAGTGTGCAAGATTGGAAGAACAAGGGCCCAGCGTGTGCAAAATGGCAAGAACAAGGGCCTAGCGAGTGCAAATTTGAAAGAACAAGGGCCCAGCGTATGCAAGATTGGAAGAACAAGGGCCCAGCGTGTGCAAAATTGCAAGAACAAGTGCCCAGCGTGTGCAAAATTGCAAGAACAAGGGCCCAGCGTGTGCAAAATTGCAAGAACAAGGGCCCAGCGAGTGCAAAATTGAAAGAACAAGGGCTTTGCTTGTGCAAAATTGCAACAACAAGGGCCCAGCGTGTGCAAAATTGCAAGAACAAGGGCCCAGCGAGTGCAAAATTGCAAGAAGAAGGGCCCAGCGAGTGCAAAATTGCAAGAACAAGGGCCCAGCGTGTGCAAAATTACAAGAACAAGGGCCAAGTGAGTCCAAAATTGCAAGAACAAAAGCCCACTGAGTGCAAAATTGCAAGAACAAGGGCCCAGCGTATGCAGAATTGCAAAAACAAGGGCCCAGCGTGTGCAAAATTGCAAGAACAAGGGCCCAGTGAGTGCAAAATTGCAAGAACAAGGGCCCAGCGAGTGCAAAATTGCAAGAACAAGGGCCCAACGTGTGCAAAATTGCAAGAACAAGTGCCCAGCATGTGCAAAATTGCAAGAACAAGGGCCAAGCGTATGCAAACTTGCAAGAACAAGGGCCCAGCGTGTGGAAAATTGCAAGAACAAGGGCCCAGCGAGTGCAAAATTGAAAGAACAAGGGGCAGCGAGTGCAAAATTGCAAGAACAAGGGCCCAGCGTGTGCAAGATTGGAAGAACAAGGGCCCAGCGTGTGCAAAATTGCAAGAACAAGGGCCCTGCGAGTGCAAAATTGCAAGAACAAGGGCCCAACGTGTCCAAAATTGCAAAAACAAGGGCCCATAGTGTGCAAGATTGCAAGAACAAGTGCCCAGCGTGTGCAAAATTGCAAGAAAAAGGGCCCAGCGTGTGCAAAATTGCAAGAACAAAGGCCCAGCGTGTGCAAAATTGCAAGAACAATGGCCCTGCGAGTGCAAAAGTGCAAGAACAAGGGCCCAGCGTGTGCAAAATTGCAAAAACAAGGGCCCAGAGTGTGCAAGATTGGAAGAACAAGGGCCCAGCGTGTGCAAAATTGCAAGAACAAGGGCCCAGCGAGTGCAAAAATGAAAGAACAAGGGCCCAGCGAGTGCAAAATTGCAAGAACAAGGGCCCAGCGTGTCCAAGATTGGAAGAACAAGGGCCCGGCGTGTGCAAAATTGCAAGAACAAGGGCCCAGCGAGTGCAAAATTGAAAGAACAAGGGCCCACCTGAGCAAAATTTCAAGGACAAGGGCCCAGTGAGTGCAAAATTGCAAGAACAAGGGCCCACTGAGTGCAAAATTGCAAGAACAAGGGCCCAGCGTATGCAAAATTGCAAGAACAAGGGCCCAGGGAGTGCAGAATTGAAAGAACAAGGGCCCAGCGTGTGCAAAATTGCAAGAACAAGGGCCCAGCTTGTGCAAGATTGGAAGAACAAGGGCCGAGCGTGTGCAAAATTGCAAGAACAAGGGCCCAGCGAGTGCAAAATTGAAAGAACAAGGGCCCAGTGAGTGCAAAATTGCAAGAACAAGGGCCCAGTGAGTGCAAAATTGCAAGAACACGGGCCCACTGAGTGAAAAATTGCAATAACAAGGGCCCAAGGAGTGGAAAATTGCAAGAACAAGGGCCCACCGTGTGCAAATTTGCAAGAACAAGTGCCCAGCGTGTGCAAAATTGCAAGAACAAGGGCCCAGCGTGTGCAAAATTGCAAGAACAAGGGCCCAGCTTGTGCAAAATTGCAAGAACAAAGGCCCAGCGAGTGCAAAAGTGCAAGGACAAGGGCCCAGCGTGTGCAAAATTGCATGAACAAGGGCCCAAAGTGTGCAAGATTGCAAGAACAAGTGCCCAGCGTGTGCAAAATTGCAAGAAAAAGGGCCCAGCGTGTGCAAAATTGCAAGAACAAGGGCCCAACGTGTGCAAAATTGCAAGAACAAGGGCCCAACGTGTGCAAAATTGCAAGAACAATTGCCCTGCATGTGCAAAATTGCAAGAACAAGGGCCCAGCGTGTGCAAGATTGGAAGATCAAGGGCCCAGCGTGTGCAAAATTGGAAGAACAAGGGCCCAGCGTGTGCAAAATTGCAAGAACAAGGGCCCAGCGAGTGCAAAATTGCAAGAACAAGGGCCCAACGTGTACAAAATTGCAAGAACAAGTGCCCACCATGTGCAAAATTGCAAGAACAAGGGCCCAGCGTATGCAAAATTGCAAGAACAAGGGCCCAACGTGTGCAAAATTGCAAGAACAAAGGCCCAGCGAGTGCAAAAGTAGAAGGACAAGCGCCTAGCGTGTGCAAAATTGCAAGAACAAGGGCCCAGAGTGTGCAAGATAGGAAGAACAAGGGCCCAGCGTGTGCAAAATGGCAAGAACAAGGGCCTAGCGAGTGCAAAATTGAAAGAACAAGGGCCCAGCGAGTGCAAATTTGCAAGAACAAGGGCCGAGCGTGTGCAAGATTGGAAGAACAAGGGCCCAGCGTGTGCAAAATTGCAAGAACAAGGGCCCAGCAAGAGCAAAATTGAAATAACAAGGGCCCAGCGTGTGCAAAATTGCAAGAACAAGGGCCCAGTGAGTGCAAAATTGCGAGAACAACGGCCCACTGAGTGCAAAATTGCAAGAACAAGGGCCCAGCGTGTGCAAAATTGCAAGAACAAGGGCCCAGCGTGTGCAAATTTTCAAGAACAAGGGCCCAGCGAGTGCAAAATTGAAAGAACAAGGGCCCAGCGTGTGCAAAATTGCAAGAACAAGGGCCCAGCGTGTGCAAGATTGGAAGAACAAGGGCCCAGCGTGTGCAAAATTGCAAGAACAAGGGCCCAGCGAGTGCAAAATTGAAAGAACAAGGGCCCAGCTTGTGCAAGATTGCAAGAACAAGGGCCCAGTGAGTGCATAATTGCAAGAACAAGGGCCCACTGAGTGAAAAATTGCAAGAACAAGGGCCCAGCGAGTGGAAAATTGCAAGAACAAGGGCCCAGCGTGTGCAAATTTGCAAGAACAAGTGCCCAGCGTGTGCAAAATCCAAGAACAAGGGCCCAGCGTGTGCAAAATTGCAAGAACAAGGGCCCAGCTTGTGCAAAATTGCAAGAACAAAGGCCCAGCGAGTGCAAAAGTGCAAGGACAAGGGCCCAGCGTGTGCAAAATTGCATAAACAAGGGCCCAGAGTGTGCAAGATTGGAAGAACAAGGGCCCAGCGTGTGCAAAATTGCAAGAACAAGGGCCCAGCGAGTGCAAAATTGAAAGAACAAGGGCCCAGCGAGTGTAAAATTGTAAGAACAAGGGCCCAGCGTGTGCAAGATTGGAAGAACAAGGGCCCAGCGTGTGCAACATTGCAAGAACAAGGGCCAAGCGAGTGCAAAATTGAAAGAACAAGGGCCTAGCGTGTGCAAAATTGCAAGAACAAGGGCCCAGTGAGTGCAAAATTGCAAGAACAAGGGCCTAACGTGTGCAAAATTGCAAGAACAAGGGCCCAGCGTGTGCAAAATTGCAAGAACAAGGGCCCAGCGAGTGCAAAATTGAAAGAACAAGGGCCCAGTGAGTGCAAAATTGCAAGAACAAGGGCCCAGTGAGTGCAAAATTGCAAGAACAAGGGCCCAGTGAGTGCAAAATTGCAAGAACAAGGTCCCAACGAGTGCAAAATTGCAGGAACAAGGGCCCAGCGTGTGCAAATTTGCAAGAACAAGTGCCTAGCGTGTGCAAAATTGCAAGAACAAGGGCCCAGCGAGTGCAAAATTGCAAGAACAAGGGCCCAACGTGTCCAAAATTGCAAAAACAAGGGCCCAGAGTGTGCAAGATTGCAAGAACAAGTGCCCAGCGTGTGCAAAATTGCAAGAAAAAGGGCCCAGCGTGTGCAAAATTGCAAGAACAAGGGCCCAGCGTGTGCAAAATTGCAAGAACAATGGCCCTGCGAGTGCAAAAGTGCAAGGACAAGGGCCCAGCGTGTGCAAAATTGCAAAAACAAGGGCCCAGAGTGTGCAAGATTGGAAGAACAAGGGCCCAGCGTGTGCAAAATTGCAAGAACAAGGGCCCAGCGAGTGCAAAAATGACAGAACAAGGGCCCAGCGAGTGCAAAATTGCAAGAACAAGGGCCCAGCGTGTCCAAGATTGGAAGAACAAGGGCCCGGCGTGTGCAAAATTGTAAGAACAAGGGCCCAGCGAGTGCAAAATTGAAAGAACAAGGGCCCACCGTGTGCAAAATTGCAAGGACAAAGGCCCAGTGAGTGCAAAATTGCAAGAACAAGGGCCCACTTAGTGCAAAATTGCAAGAACAAGGGCCCAGCGTATGCAAAATTGCAAGAACAAGGGCCCAGGGAGTGCAGAATTGAAAGAACAAGGGCCCAGCGTGTGCAAAATTGCAAGAACAAGGGCCCAGCGTGTGCAAGATTGGAAGAACAAGGGCCCAGCGTGTGCAAAATTGCAAGAACAAGGGACCAGCGAGTGCAAAATTGAAAGAACAAGGGCCCAGTGAGTGCAAAATTGCAAGAACAAGGGTTGAGTGAGTGTAAAATTGCAAGAACAAGGCCCACTGAGTGAAAAATTGCAAGAACAAGGGCCCAAGGAGTGGAAAATTGCAAGAACAAGGGCCCACCATGTGCAAAATTGGAAGAACAAGGGCCCAGCGTGTGCAAAATTGCAAGAACAAGGGCCAGTGTGTACAAAATTGCAAGAACAAGGGCCCAACGTGTGCAAAATTGCAAGAGCAAGGGCCCAGCGTGTGCACACTTGCAAGAACAAGGGCCCAGCATGTGCAAAATTGCAATAACAAGGGCCCGACGTGTGCCAAATTGCAAGACAAGGGCCCAGCGAGTGCAAAATTGCAAGAAAAAGGGCCCAGCGAGTGCAAAATTGCAAGAACAAGTGCCCAACGTGTTCAAAATTGCAAGAACAAGGGCCCAGCGTGTGCAAAATTGCAAGAACAAGGGCCCACGAGTGCAAAATTGCAAGAACAAGGGCCCAGCGAGTGCAAAATTGCAAGAACAAGGGCCCTGCGTGTGCAAAATTGCAAGAACAAGGGCCTACCGTGTGCAAAATTGCAAGAACAAAGGCCCAGCGTGTGCAAAATTGCAAGAACAAGGGCCCAGCGTGTGCAAAATTGCAAGAACAAAGGCCCAGCGAGTGCAAAATTGCAAGGACAAGGGCCTAGCGTGTGCAAAATTGCAAGAACAAGGGCCCAGCGTGTGCAAAATTGCAAGAACAAGGGCTGACTCTGTGCAAATTGCAAGAACAAGGGCCCAGCGTGTGCAAAATTGCAAGAACAAAGGCCCAGGAAGTGAAAAATTGCAAGAACAAGGGCCCAACGAATGCAAAATTGCAAGAACAAAAGCCCAGCGTGTGCAAAAATGCAAGAACAAGGGCCCAGCGAGTGCAAAATTGCAAGAACAAGGGCCCATCGAATGCAAAATTGCAAGAACAAAGGCCCAGTGTGTGCAAAAATGCAAGAACAAGGGCCCAGCGTGTGCAAAATTGCGAAAACAAGGGCCCAGTGAGTGCAAAATTGCAAAAACAAGGGCCCATGGAATGCAAAATTGCAATAACAAAGGCCAAGCGTGTGCAAAAATGCAAGAACAAGGGCCCGGCGTGTACAAAATTGCAACAACAAGGGCCCAGCGAATGCAAAATTGCAAGGACAAAGGCCCAGTGTCTGCAAAAATGCAAGAACAAGGGCCCCAGCGTGTGTAAAATTGCAAGAACAAGGGCCCAGCGAGTGCAAAATTGCAAGAACAAGGGCCCAACGAATGCAAAATTGCAAGAACAAAGGCCCAGCGTATGCAAAAATGCAAGAACAAGGGCCCAGCGTGTGCAAAATTGCAAGAACAAGGGCCCAGCGTGTGCAAAATTGCATGAACAAGGGCCAAGCGTGTGCAAAATTGCAAGAACAAACGCCCTGCAAGTGCAAAATTGCAAGGACAAGGACCCAGCGTTGGCAAAATTGCAAGAACAAGAGCCTAGAGTGTGCAAGATTGGAAGAACAATGGCCCAGCGTGTGCAAAATTGCAAGAACAAGGGCCCAGCGAGTGCAAAATTGAAAGAAGAAAGGCCCAGCGTTTGCAAAATTGCAAGAACAAGGGCCCGACGTGTGCAAAATTGCATGAACAAGGGCCCAGCGTGTGCAAAAGTGCAACAACAAGGGCCCAACGAGTGCAAAAATGCAAGAACAAGGGCTCACCGTGTGCACACTTGCAAGAACAAGGGCCCAGCGTGTGCAAAAGTGCAAGAACAAGGGCCCAGCGAGTGCAAAATTGCAAGAACAACGGCTCACCGTGTGCACACTTGCAAGAACAAGGGCCCAGCGTGTGCAAAATTGCAAGAACAAGGGCCTAGTGAGTGCAAAATTGCAAGAACAAGGGCCCAGCGAGTGCAAAATTGCAAGAACAAGGGCCCAACGTGTACAAAATTGCAAGAACAAGTGCCCACCATAGCGCAAAATTGCAAGAACAAGGGCCCAGCGTATGCAAAATTGCAAGAACAAGGGCCCAACGTGTGCAAAATTGCAAGAACAAAGGCCCAGCGAGTGCAAAAGTGCAAGGACAAGCGCCCAGCGTGTGCAAAATTGCAAGAACAAGGGCCCAGAGTGTGCAAGATAGGAAGAACAAGGGCCCAGCGTGTGCAAAATGGCAAGAACAAGGGCCTAGCGAGTGCAAAATTGAAAGAACAAGGGCCCAGTGAGTGCAAAATTGCAAGAACAAGGGCCCATCGTGTGCAAGATTGGAAGAACAAGGGCCCAGCGTGTGCACAATTGCAAGAACAAGGGCCCAGCAAGAGCAAAATTGAAAGAACAAGGGCCCAGCGTGTGCAAAATTGCAAGAACAAGGGCCCAGTGAGTGCAAAATTGCGAGAACAACGGCCCACTGAGTGCAAAATTGCAAGAACAAGGGCCCAGCGAGTGCAAAATTGCAAGAACAAGTGCCCAGCGTGTGCAAAATTGCAAGAACAAGGGCCCAGCGTGTGCAAAATTGCAAGAACAAGGGCTGACTCTGTGCACAATTGCAAGAACAAGGGCCCAGCGTGTGCAAAATTGCAAGAACAAG
Organism: Closterium sp. NIES-65; assembly: GCA_948144175.1. Classification (NCBI taxonomy): domain Eukaryota; kingdom Viridiplantae; phylum Streptophyta; class Zygnematophyceae; order Desmidiales; family Closteriaceae; genus Closterium; species Closterium sp. NIES-65. The sequence goes on from CANXME010001170.1 coordinate 46,608, forward strand.
GGCCCAGCGAATGCAAAATTGCAAGAACAAAGGCCCAGCGTGTGCAAAAATGCAAGAACAAGGGCCCAGCGAGTGCAAAAATGCAAGAACAAGGGCCCAGCGAATGCAAAATTGCAAGAACAAAGGCCCAGTGTCTGCAAAAATGCAAGAACAAGGGCCCAGCGTGTGCAAAATTGCAAGAACAAGGGCCCAGCGAGTGCAAAATTGCAAGAACAAGGGCCCAACGAATGCAAAATTGCAAGAACAAAGGCCCAGCGTATGCAAAAATGCAAGAACAAGGGCCCAGCGTGTGCAAAATTGCAAGAACAAGGGCCCAGCGTGTGCAAAATTGCAGGAACAAGGGCCAAGCGTGTGCAAAATTGCAAGAACAAACGCCCAGCAAGTGCAAAATTGCAAGGACAAGGACCCAGCGTTGGCAAAATTGCAAGAACAAGAGCCTAGAGTGTGCAAGATTGGAAGAACAAGGGCCCAGCTTGTGCAAAATTGCAAGAACAAGGGCCCAGCGAGTGCAAAATTGAAAGAACAAAGGCCCAGCGTTTGCAAAATTGCAAGAACAAGGGCCCGACGTGTGCAAAATTGCATGAACAAGGGCCCAGCGTGTGCAAAAGTGCAACAACAAGGGCCCAACGAGTGCAAAAATGCAAGAACAAGGGCTCACCATGTGCACACTTGCAAGAACAAGGGCCCAGCGTGTGCAAAAGTGCAAGAACAAGGGCCCAGCGAGTGCAAAATTGCAAGAACAACGGCTCACCGTGTGCACACTTGCAAGAACAAGGGCCCAGCGTGTGCAAAATTGCAAGAACAAGGGCCTAGTGAGTGCAAAATTGCAAGAACAAGGGCCCAGCGAGTGCAAAATTGCAAGAACAAGGGCCCAACGTGTACAAAATTGCAAGAACAAGTGCCCACCATGTGCAAAATTGCAAGAACAAGGGCCCAGCGTATGCAAAATTGCAAGAACAAGGGCCCAACGTGTGCAAAATTGCAAGAACAAAGGCCCAGCGAGTGCAAAAGGGCAAGGACAAGCGCCCAGCGTGTGCAAAATTGCAAGAACAAGGGCCCAGAGTGTGCAAGATAGGAAGAACAAGGGCCCAGCGTGTGCAAAATGGCAAGAACAAGGGCCTAGCGAGTGCAAAATTGAAAGAACAAGGGCCCAGCGAGTGCAAAATTGCAAGAACAAGGGCCCAGCAAGAGCAAAATTGAAAGAACAAGGGCCCAGCGTGTGCAAAATTGCAAGAACAAGGGCCCAGTGAGTGCAAAATTGCGAGAACAACGGCCCACTGAGTGCAAAATTGCAAGAACAAGGCCCAACGAGTGCAAAATTGCAAGAACAAGGGCCCAGCGTGTGCAAATTTGCAAGAACAAGGGCCCAGCGAGTGCAAAATTGAAAGAACAAGGGCCGAGCATGTGCAAAATTGCAAGAACAAGGGCCCAACGAGTGCAAAATTGCGAGAACAAACGGCCCACTGAGTGCAAAATTGCAAGAACAAGGGCCCAGTGAGTGCAAAATTGCGAGAACAACGGCCCACTGAGTGCAAAATTGCAAGAACAAGGGCCCAACGAGTGCAAAATTGCAAGAACAAGGGCCCAGCGTGTGCAAAATTGCAAGAACAAGGGCTCAGCGAGTGCAAAATTGAAAGAACAAGGGCCGAGCATGTGCAAAATTGCAAGAACAAGGGCCCAGCATGTGCAAGATTGGAAGAACAAGGGCCCCAGTGTGTGCAAAATTGCAAGAACAAGTGCCCAACGTGTGCAAAATTGCAAGAACAAGGGCCCAGTGAGTGCAAAATTGCAAGAAAACAAGGGCCCACTTAGTGCAAATTGCAAGAAAACAAGGGCCCAGGGTATGCAAAATTGCAAGAACAAGGGCCCAGCGTGTGCACAATTGCAAGAACAAGGGCCCAGCGAGTGCAAAATTGCAAGAACAAGGGCCCAGCGAGTGCAAAATTGCAAGACAAGGGCCCAACGTGTGCCAAAATGGCAAGAAACAAGTGCCCAGTGTGTGCAAAATTGCAAGAACAAGGGCCCAGCGTGTGCAAAATTGCAAGAACAAGGGCCCAGCATGTGCAAAATTGCAAGAACAA
>CANXME010001171.1:0-42500 GCA_948144175.1 Closterium sp. NIES-65
GATACTCGTGAGCAGCAAAAATGTGAGGTCTCGGTGCAGCTGAAGGATGCAGCTATGAAGGAGAAAATAATGGAGCTGAATGTGACAAGTATTGCAGATGATGGGACTCTGGTGATGGGGGAACCTGAGGTGAAGCGGACCTTGCAGGAAGCGGAAATTACCTTGGGTGGTAACGGTACTACCTATGTGAAGCTGCAAGCAACCAATGACATTGGAGCTGAAAGTGTGGGGGAGCATAAGATTACCTTCCCTAAAACTAGAGTCGGGATCGGCAACATAGCAGAGCCGGTCGACATTGAGGAGATGGTAGAGGGAGTTGAATAGCCGTCAGGTTGAGGGGGAGTTTGTTGGGTGCAAAACGTATTTTGCACGTCAACCTGTCGCCTTTTCGTCGAGCGATGTGAAATTTGAGGGTATTTGTTTTGAGGTATTTTGTATGGTGTGGAATGTGCATTTGTGTGATTTTCATTCTGGCGTTTACGGTTTATGAATCGCCTTAGCGGTTCATAAGTTATGTGCATTTTTGTGTGAGGTTCCATTCATGCGTTTTCATGATTGTTCGTGTGAATTTCGTGTTGTTTGTGTCGTGTCATGAATGTGCGTGAAGCTCCGAGTGATCATGTGCTTTCATGAGCCTTCGCGCGTTCATGTCAATTCGCGTGCTGTTCGTGCAAGCTTCATGAGCGTTCATGTGTTTACATGTTCGCTCATATGCGTTCATGTTTGCTCATCTGTTTGTGTTTCATTCATGTTTGTTTCTGTTTTGGTTCTTGTGTTCATGAGGGGAGTGAGAGTGTTTTGTGCCCCTCGAAATATCTCGCGCTGGTCAAGCGAGAATCACGAGAGAATCAGGACCGCGCGTGGGTCCCTGATTTCGCGTGTGGCCTCACAGTGCCCGCGCTTGTGCCTACGAACTGTAGCAAGCGTGGCAAGGCCCACGATCGCTACAAGACAGGGCGATAATTATCGCCCTGCCCACGTCAGGACGGCGCGCCCTCAGGGGTGCGCGTGGGTTGCGAGAGGTGCCGAGAGATCCCGAGGGGTGCTCGGGATTCACTCGAGATTTCAGTTGTAAAACTGAATCTCGAGCGTGTCTTTTTGTGACGTGGCACATAGAACTTTCGCGAGAAAGCAGCGCGCCTAACAGAACAGTTCGAATTACAGGTACAAAACGGAAATATCCGTTTTACAACTGTAAACAGTGGGAAAACGGGAATTCCCACACGAGCGTTCATGATTCTACTTGTGCGTACATGAACGTTCGCGAGAGGAGTCAGCAGGGGCAATTGGCAGACATGTAACTTGACGACAGTTATTTCAAGGACTCGGATCAAGCCAAATGGAGCAGAAGTTTGGCAACCGTTTTTCGAGACAGCAAGGCGAAGTCCTAGAAATGCAGTTAATCAACCGTTTGCTATTTTCCTTTGCATGTGTGTTAGGCGAACTATATTTGCATGCTTGTGCGAAGTTGTAATCAATCCTTTGGTGAATGAAAATTGCTCTATCGACGTATTGACGCGAGGAGCTTTTCTGCACACGCACATATCGTTCGTCAACGCTGCGCAATTGAGCTTGGGAATGCTCTTAGTGCACACGACCGTTTTCACACTAAGGAAAATCCCTCTACAAACACGGACCCTTGGTTAGGGGCTGGCGTTGCCAGGCACCCGAGGACCCTTGGAGGTGACCCCGTGGGGACTACCTAGAGTGTATTAAAGGTGTGCTTAAGAGTTTCTAGATCCCAATAGTAGTCAACAGAACAAGGGCCTAGCGTGTGCAAAATTGCAAGAACAAGGGCCTAGCGTGTGCAAAATTGCAAGAACAAGGGCCTAGCGAGTGCAAAATAGCAAGAGCAAGGGCCTAGCGTGCGCAAAAAATCAAGAACAAGGGCCTAGCGTTCGCGAAAAAGCAAGAACAAGGGCCTAGCGTGTGCAAAATAAAAAGAACAAGGGTCTAGCATGTGCAAAATTGCAAGAACAAGGGCCTAGCGTGTGCAAAATAAAAAGAACAAGGGCATAGCGTGTGCAAAATAAAAAGAACAAGGGCCTAGCGTGTGCAAAATAAAAAGAACAAGGGCCTAGCGTGTGCAAAATTGCAAGAACAAGGGCCTAGCGTGTGCAAAATTGCAAGAACAAGGGCCTAGCGAGTGCAAAATAGCAACAGCAAGGGCCTAGCGTGTGCAAAAAATCAAGAACAAGGGCCTAGCATTCGCGAAGTAGCAAGAGCAAGAGCCTAGCGTGTGCAAAATAAAAAGAACAAGGGTCTAGCATGTGCAAAATTGCAAGAACAAGGGCCTAGCGTGTGCAAAATAAAAAGAACAAGGGCATAGCGTGTGCAAGATAGCAAGAACAAGGGCCTAGCTTGTGCAAAATAAAAAGAACAAGGACCTAGCGTGTGCAAAATTGCAAGAACAAGGGCCTAGCGTGTGCAAAATTGCAAGAACAAGGGCCTAGCGAGTGCAAAATAGCTAGAGCAAGTGCCTAGCGTGTGGAAAAAATCAAGAACAAGGGCATAGGGTTCGCGAAATAGCAAGAACAAGGGCCTAGTGTGTGCAAAATAAAAAGAACAAAGGCATGGCGTGTGCAAAATAGCAAGAACAAGGGCCTAGCGTGTGCAAAATAAAAAGAACAAGGGCCTAGCGTGTGCAAAATAAAAAGAACAAGGGTCTAGCATGTGCAAAATTGCAAGAACAAGGGCCTAGCGTGTGCAAAATAAAAAGAACAATGGCATAGCGTGAGCAAGATTGCAAGAACAAGGGCCTAGCTTGTGCAAAGTAAAAAAAACAAGGGCCTAGCGTGTGCAAAATAAAAAGAACAAGGGCCTAGCTTGTGCAAAATAAAAAGAACAAGGGCCTAGCGTGTGCAAAATTGCAACAACAAGGGCCTAGCGAGTGCAAAATAGCAAAAACAAGGGCCTAGCGTGTGCAAAAAATCAAGAACAAGGGCCTAGCATTCGCAGAATAGCAAGAACAAGGGCCTAGTGTGTGCAAAATAAAAGGAACAAGGCTCTAACATGTGTAAAATTGCAAGAACAAGGGCCTAGTGTGTGCAAAATAGCAAGAACAAATGCCTAGCGTGTGCAAAATCAAAAGAACAAGGGCCTAGCGTGTGCAAAATAAAAAGAACAAGGGCCTAGCGTGTGCAAAATTGCAAGAACAAGGGCCTAACGTGTGCAAAATTGCAAGAACAAGGGCCTAGCGAGTGGAAAATAGCAAGAACAAGGGCCTAGCGTGTGCAAAAAAGCAAGAGCAAGGGCCTAGCGCGTGCAAAAAATCAAGAACAAGGGCCTAGCGTTCGCGAAATAGCAAGAACAAGGGCCTAGCGTGTACAAAATAAAAAGAACAAGGGCATAGCATGTGCAAAATAGCAAGAACAAGGGCCTAGCGGGTGCAAAATAAAAAGAACAAGGGCCTAGCGTGTGCAAAATAAAAAGAACAAGGGCCTAGCGTGTACAAAATTGCAAGAACAAGGGCCTAGCGTGTGCAAAAGTGCAAAAACAAGGGCCTAGCGAGTGCAAAACAGCAAGAGCAAGGGCCTAGCGTGTGCAAAAAATCAAGAACAAGGGCCTAGCGTTCGCGAAATAGCAAGAACATGGGCCTAGCGTGTGCAAAATAGCAAGAACAAGGGCCTAGGGTGTGCAAAATTGCAAGAACAAGGGCCTAGCGTGTGCAAAATTGCAAGAACAAGGGCCTAGCGAGTGCAAAATAGCAAGAGCAAGGGCCTAGCGTGTGCAAAAAATCAAGAACAAGGGCCTAGCGTTCGCGAAACAGCAAGAACAAGGGCCTATCGCGTGCAAAATAAAAAGAACAAGGGTCTAGCATGTGCAAAATTGCAAGAAAAAGGGCCTAGCGTGTGCAAAATAAAAAGAACAAGGGCCTAGCGTGTGCAAAATTGCAAGAACAAGGGCCTAGCGTATGCAAAATTGTAAGAACAAGGGCCTAGCGAGTGCAAAATAGCAAGAGCAAGGGCCTAGCGTGTGCAAAAAAACAAGAACAAGGGCATTGTGTTCGCAAAATAGCAAGAACAAGGGCCTAGCGTGTGCAAAATAAAAAGAAGAAGGGCATAGCGTATGCAAAATAGCAAGAACAAGGGCCTAGCGTGTGCAAAATAAAAAGAACAAGGGTCTAGCGTGTGCAAAATAGCAAGAACAAGGGCCTAGCGTGTGCAAAATTGCAAGAACAAGGGCCTAGCGTGTGCAAAATAAAAAGAACAAGGGCCTAGCGTGTGCAAAATTACAAGAACAAGGGCCTAGCGTGTGCAAAATTGCAAGAACAAGGGCCTAGCGTATGCAAAATTGTAAGAACAAGGGCCTAGTGAATGCAAAATAGCAAGAGCAAGGGCCTAGCGTGTGCAAAAAAAAAAGAACAAGGGCATAGCGTGTGCAAAATAGCAAGAACAAGGGCCTAGCGTATGCAAAATAAAAAGAACAAGGGCCTAGCGTGTGCAAAATAACAAGAACAAGGGCCTAGCGTGTGCAAAATTGCAAGAACAAGGGCCTAGCGTGTGCAAAATTGCAAGAACAAGGGCCTAGCGAGTGCAAAATAGCAAGAGCAAGGGCCTAGCGTGTGCAAAAAATCAAGAACAAGGGCCTAGCGTTCGCGAAAAAGCAAGAACAAGGGCCTAGCGTGTGCAAAATAAAAAGAACAAGGGTCTAGCATGTGCAAAATTGCAAGAACAAGGGCCTAGCGTGTGCAAAATAAAAAGAACAAGGGCATAGCGTGTGCAAAATAAAAAGAACAAGGGCCTAGCGTGTGCAACATAAAAAGAACAAGGGCCTAGCGTGTGCAAAATTGCAGGAACAAGGGCCTAGCGTGTGCAAAATTGCAAGAACAAGGGCCTAGCGAGTGCAAAATAGCAACAGCAAGGGCCTAGCGTGTGCAAAAATCAAGAACAAGGGCCTAGCATTCGCGAAATAGCAAGAGCAAGAGCCTAGCGTGTGCAAAAAAAAAAAGAACAAGGGTCTAGCATGTGCAAAATTGCAAGAACAAGGGCCTAGCGTGTGCAAAATAAAAAGAACAAGGGCATAGCGTGTGCAAGATAGCAAGAACAAGGGCCTAGCTTGTGCAAAATAAAAAGAACAAGGACCTAGCGTGTGCAAAATTGCAAGAACAAGGGCCTAGCGTGTGCAAAATTGCAAGAACAAGGGCCTAGCGAGTGCAAAATAGCTAGAGCAAGGGCCTAGCGTGTGTAAAAAATCAAGAACAAGGGCATAGGGTTCGCGAAATAGCAAGAACAAGGGCCTAGTGTGTGCAAAATAAAAAGAACAAAGGCATGGCGTGTGCAAAATAGCAAGAACAAGGGCCTAGCGTGTGCAAAATAAAAAGAACAAGGGCCTAGCGTGTGCAAAATAAAAAGAACAAGGGTCTAGCATGTGCAAAATTGCAAGAACAAGGGCCTAGCGTGTGCAAAATAAAAAGAACAAGGGCATAGCGTGAGCAAGATTGCAAGAACAAGGGCCTAGCTTGTGCAAAGTAAAAAGAACAAGGGCCTAGCGTGTGCAAAATAAAAAGAACAAGGGCCTAGCGTGTGCAAAATAAAAAGAACAAGGGCCTAGCGTGTGCAAAATTGCAACAACAAGGGCCTAGCGAGTGCAAAATAGCAAGAACAAGGGCCTAGCGTGTGCAAAAAATCAAGAACAAGGGCCTAGCATTCGCAAAATAGCAAGAACAAGGGCCTAGTGTGTGCAAAATAAAAGGAACAAGGCTCTAACATGTGTAAAATTACAAGAACAAGGGCCTAGTGTGTGCAAAATAGCAAGAACAAATGCCTAGCGTGTGCAAAATAAAAAGAACAAGGGCCTAGCGTGTGCAAAATAAAAAGAACAAGGGCCTAGCGTGTGCAAAATTGCAAGAACAAGGGCCTAACGTGTGCAAAATTGCAAGAACAAGGGCCTAGCGAGTGGAAAATAGCAAGAACAAGGGCCTAGCGTGTGCAAAAAGGCAAGAGCAAGGGCCTAGCGCGTGCAAAAAATCAAGAACAAGGGCCTAGCGTTCGCGAAATAGCAAGAACAAGGGCCTAGCGTGTACAAAATAAAAAGAACAAGGGCATAGCATGTGCAAAATAGCAAGAACAAGGGCCTAGCGGGTGCAAAATAAAAAGAACAAGGGCCTAGCGTGTGCAAAATTGCAAAAACAAGGGCCTAGCGAGTGCAAAACAGCAAGAGCAAGGGCCTAGCGTGTGCAAAAATCAAGAACAAGGGCCTAGCGTTCGCGAAATAGCAAGAACATGGGCCTAGCGTGTGCAAAATAGCAAGAACAAGGGCCTAGCGTGTGCAAAATTGCAAGAACAAGGGCCTAGCGTGTGCAAAATTGCAAGAACAAGGGCCTAGCGAGTGCAAAATAGCAAGAGCAAGGGCCTAGCGTGTGCAAAAAATCAAGAACAAGGGCCTAGCGTTCGCGAAACAGCAAGAACAAGGGCCTATCGTGTGCAAAATAAAAAGAACAAGGGTCTAGCATGTGCAAAATTGCAAGAACAAGGGCCTAGCATGTGCAAAATAAAAAGAACAAGGGCCTAGCGTGTGCAAAAAAACAAGAACAAGGGCATTGTGTTCGCAAAATAGCAAGAACAAGGGCCTAGCGTGTGCAAAATAAAAAGAAGAAGGGCATAGCGTATGCAAAATAGCAAGAACAAGGGCCTAGCGTGTGCAAAATAAAAAGAACAAGGGTCTAGCGTGTGCAAAATAGCAAGAACAAGGGCCTAGCGTGTGCAAAATTGCAAGAACAAGGGCCTAGCGTGTGCAAACTTGCAAGAACAAGGGCCTAGCGAGTGCAAAATAGCAAGAGCAAGGGCCTAGCGTGTGCAAAAAATCAAGAACAAGGGCCTAGCGTTCGCGAAATAGCAAGAGCAAGAGCCTAGCGTGTGCAAAATAAAAAGAACAAGGGCATAGCGTGTGCCAAATAGCAAGAACAAGGGCGTACCATGTGCAAAATACAAGAACAAGGGCCTAGCGTGTGCAAAATTGCAAGAACAAGGGCCTAGCGAGTGCAAAATAGCAAGAGCAAGGGCCTAGCGTGTGCAAAAAATCAAGAACAAGGGCCTAGCGTTCGCGAAAAAGCAAGAACAAGGGCCTAGCGTGTGCAAAATAAAAAGAACAAGGGTCTAGCATGTGCAAAATTGCAAGAACAAGGGCCTAGCGTGTGCAAAATAAAAAGAACAAGGGCATAGCGTGTGCAAAATAAAAAGAACAAGGGCCTAGCGTGTGCAACATAAAAAGAACAAGGGCCTAGCGTGTGCAAAATTGCAGGAACAAGGGCCTAGCGTGTGCAAAATTGCAAGAACAAGGGCCTAGCGACTGCAAAATAGCAACAGCAAGGGCCTAGCGTGTGCAAAAAATCAAGAACAAGGGCCTAGCATTCGCGAAATAGCAAGAGCAAGAGCCTAGCGTGTGCAAAATAAAAAGAACAAGGGTCTAGCATGTGCAAAATTGCAAGAACAAGGGCCTAGCGTGTGCAAAATAAAAAGAACAAGGGCATAGCGTGTGCAAGATAGCAAGAACAAGGGCCTAGCTTGTGCAAAATAAAAAGAACAAGGACCTAGCGTGTGCAAAATTGCAAGAACAAGGGCCTAGCGTGTGCAAAATTGCAAGAACAAGGGCCTAGCGAGTGCAAAATAGCTAGAGCAAGGGCCTAGCGTGTGTAAAAAATCAAGAACAAGGGCATAGGGTTCGCGAAATAGCAAGAACAAGGGCCTAGTGTGTGCAAAATAAAAAGAACAAAGGCATGGCGTGTGCAAAATAGCAAGAACAAGGGCCTAGCGTGTGCAAAATAAAAAGAACAAGGGCCTAGCGTGTGCAAAAAAAAAAGAACAAGGGTCTAGCATGTGCAAAATTGCAAGAACAAGGGCCTAGCGTGTGCAAAATAAAAAGAACAAGGGCATAGCGTGAGCAAGATTGCAAGAACAAGGGCCTAGCTTGTGCAAAGTAAAAAGAACAAGGGCCTAGCGTGTGCAAAATAAAAAGAACAAGGGCCTAGCGTGTGCAAAATAAAAAGAACAAGGGCCTAGCGTGTGCAAAATTGCAACAACAAGGGCCTAGCGAGTGCAAAATAGCAAGAACAAGGGCCTAGCGTGTGCAAAAAATCAAGAACAAGGGCCTAGCATTCGCAAAATAGCAAGAACAAGGGCCTAGTGTGTGCAAAATAAAAGGAACAAGGCTCTAACATGTGTAAAATTGCAAGAACAAGGGCCTAGTGTGTGCAAAATAGCAAGAACAAATGCCTAGCGTGTGCAAAATAAAAAGAACAAGGGCCTAGCGTGTGCAAAATAAAAAGAACAAGGGCCTAGCATATGCAAAATTGCAAGAACAAGGGCCTAACGTGTGCAAAATTGCAAGAACAAAGGCCTAGCGAGTGGAAAATAGCAAGAACAAGGGCCTAGCGTGTGCAAAAAAGCAAGAGCAAGTGCCTAGCGCGTGCAAAAAATCAAGAACAAGGGCCTAGCGTTCGCGAAATAGCAAGAACAAGGGCCTAGCGTGTACAAAATAAAAAGAACAAGGGCATAGCATGTGCAAAATAGCAAGAAGAAGGGCCTAGCGGGTGCAAAATAAAAAGAACAAGGGCCTAGCGTGTGCAAAATAAAAAGAACAAGGGCCTAGCGTGTACAAAATTGCAAGAACAAGGGCCTAGCGTGTGCAAAATAAAAAGAACAAGGGTCTAGCGTGTGCAAAATAGCAAGAACAAGGGCCTAGCGTGTGCAAAATTGCAAGAACAAGGGCCTAGCGTGTGCAAACTTGCAAGAACAAGGGCCTAGCGAGTGCAAAATAGCAAGAGCAAGGGCCTAGCGTGTGCAAAAAATCAAGAACAAGGGCCTAGCGTTCGCGAAATAGCAAGAGCAAGAGCCTAGCGTGTGCAAAATAAAAAGAACAAGGGCATAGCGTGTGCCAAATAGCAAGAACAAGGGCGTACCATGTGCAAAATACAAGAACAAGGGCCTAGCGTGTGCAAAATAAAAAGAACAAGGGCCTAGCGTGTGCAAAATTGCAAGAACAAGGGCCTAGCGTGTGCAAAATTGCAAGAACAAGAGCCTAGCGAGTGCAAAATAGCAAGACCAAGGGCCTAGCGTATGCAAAAAATCAAGAATAAGGGCCTTGTGTTCGCGAAATAGCAAGAACAAGGGCCTAGCGTGTGCAAAATAAAAAGAACAAGGGCCTAGCGTGTGCAAAATTGCAAGAACAAGGGCCTAGCGTGTGCAAAATTGCAAGAACAAGGGCCTAACGAGTGCAAAATAGCAAGAGCAAGGGCCTAGCATGTGCAAAAAATCAAGAACAAGGGCCTAGCGTTCGCGAAATAGCAAGAACAAGGGCATAGCGTGTGCAAAATAAAAAGAACAAGGGTCTAGCATGTGCAAAATCGCAAGAACAAGGGCATAGCGTGTGCAAAATAAAAAGAACAAGGGCATGGTGTGTGCAAAATAAAAAGAACAAGGGCCTAGCGTGTGCAAAATAAAAAGAACGAGGGCCTAGCGTGTGCAAACTTGCAAGAACAAGGGCCTAGCGTGTGCAAAATTGCAAGAACAAGGGCCTAGCGAGTGCAAAATAGCAACAGCAAGGGCCTAGCATGTGCAAAAAATCAAGAACAAGGGCCTAGCGTTCACGAAATAGCAAGAGCAAGGGCCTAGCGTGTGCAAAATAAAAAGAACAAGGGTCTAGCATGTGCAAAATTGCAAGAACAAGGGCCTAGCGTGAGCAAAATAAAAAGAACAAGGGCATAGCGTGTGCAAGATAGCAAGAACAAGGGCCTAGCTTGTGCAAAATAGAAAGAACAAGGGCCTAGCGTGTGCAAAATAAAAAGAAGAAGGGCCTAGCATGTGCAAAATTGCAAGAACAAGGGCCTAACGTGTGCAAAATTGCAAGAACAAGGGCCTAACGAGTGCAAAATAGCAAGAGCAAGGGCCTAGCATGTGCAAGAAATCAAGAACAAAGGCCTAGCGTTCGCGAATTAGCAAGAACAAGGGCCTAGCATGTGCAAAATAAAAAGAACAAGGGTCTAGCATGTGCAAAATTGCAAGAACAAGGGCCTAGCGTGTGCAAAATAAAAAGAACAAGGGCATAGCGTGTGCAAAATAGCAAGAACAAGGGCCTAGCGTGTTAAAAATAAAAAGAACAAGGGCCTAGCGTGTGCAAAATAAAAAGAACAAGGACCTAGCGTGTGCAAAATTGCAAGAACAAAGGCCTAACGTGTGCAAAATTGCAAGAACAAGGGCCTAGCGAGTGCAAAATAGCAAGAGCAAGGGCCTAGCGTGTGCAAAAAATCAAGAACAAGGGCCTAGCGTTCGCGAAATAGCAAGAACAAGGGCCTAGCGTGTGCAAAATAAAAAGAACTAGGGTCTAGCATGTGCAAAATTGCAAGAGCAAGGGCCTAGCATGTGCAAAATAAAAAGAACAAGGGCGTAGCGTGTGCAAAATAAAAAGAACAAGGGCATAGCGTGTGCAAAATAAAAAGAACAAGGGCCTAGCGTGTGCAAAATAAAAAGAACAAGGGCCTAGCGTGTGCAAAATTGCAATAACAAGGGCCTAGCGTGTGCAAAATTGCAAGTACAAGGGCCTAGCGTGTGCAAAATAGCAAGAGCAAGGGCCGAGCGTGTGCAAAAAATCAAGAACAAGTGCCTAGCGTTTGCGAAATTGCAAGAACAAGGGCCTAGCGTGTGCAAAATAAAAAAAACAAGGGTCTAGCATGTGCAAATTTGCAAGAACAAGGGCTTAGCGTGTGCAAAATAAAAAGAACAAGGGCATGGTGTGTGCAAAATAAAAAGAACAAGGGCCTAGCGTGTGCAAAATAAAAAGAACGAGGGCCTAGCGTGTGCAAACTTGCAAGAACAAGGGCCTAGCGTGTGCAAAATTGCAAGAACAAGGGCCTAGCGAGTGCAAAATAGCAACAGCAAGGGCCTAGCATGTGCAAAAAATCAAGAACAAGGGCCTAGCGTTCACGAAATAGCAAGAGCAAGGGCCTACCGTGTGCAAAATAAAAAGAACAAGGGTCTAGCATGTGCAAAATTGCAAGAACAAGGGCCTAGCGTGAGCAAAATAAAAAGAACAAGGGCATAGCGTGTGCAAGATAGCAAGAACAAGGGCCTAGCTTGTGCAAAATAGAAAGAAGAAGGGCCTAGCATGTGCAAAATTGCAAGAACAAGGGCCTAACGTGTGCAAAATTGCAAGAACAAGGGCCTAACGAGTGCAAAATAGCAAGAGCAAGGGCCTAGCATGTGCAAGAAATCAAGAACAAAGGCCTAGCGTTCGCGAAATAGCAAGAACAAGGGCCTAGCATGTGCAAAATAAAAAGAACAAGGGTCTAGCATGTGCAAGATTGCAAGAACAAGGGCCTAGCGTTTGCAAAATAAAAAGAACAAGGGCATAGCGTGTGCAAAATAGCAAGAACAAGGGCCTAGCGTGTGCAAAATAAAAAGAACAAGGGCCTAGCGTGTGCAAAATAAAAAGAACAAGGACATAGCGTGTGCAAAATTGCAAGAACAAAGGCCTAACGAGTGCAAAATTGCAAGAACAAGGGCCTAGCGAGTGCAAAATAGCAAGAGCAAGGGCCTAGCGTGTGCAAAAAATCAAGAACAAGGGCCTAGCGTTCGCGAAATAGCAAGAACAAGGGCCTAGCGTGTGCAAAATAAAAAGAACTAGGGTCTAGCATGTGCAAAATTGCAAGAGCAAGGGCCTAGCATGTGCAAAATAAAAAGAACAAGGGCGTAGCGTGTGCAAAATAAAAAGAACAAGGGCATAGCGTGTGCAAAATAAAAAGAACAAGGGCCTAGCGTGTGCAAAATAGAAAGAACAAGGGCCTAGCGTGTGCAAAATTGCAAGAACAAGGGCCTAGCGTGTGCAAAATTGCAAGAACAAGGGCCTAGCGAGTGCAAAATAGCAACAGCAAGGGCCTAGCATGTGCAAAAAATCAAGAACAAGGGCCTAGCGTTCATGAAATAGCAAGAGCAAGGGCCTAGCGTGTGCAAAATAAAAAGAACAAGGGTCTAGCATGTGCAAAATTGCAAGAACAAGGGCCTAGCGTGAGCAAAATAAAAAGAACAAGGGCATAGCGTGTGCAAGATAGCAAGAACAAGGGCCTAGCTTGTGCAAAATAAAAAGAACAAGGGCATAGCGTGTGCAAAATAAAAAGAAGAAGGGCCTAGCATGTGCAAAATTGCAAGAACAAGGGCCGAACGTGTGCAAAATTGCAAGAACAAGGGCCTAACGAGTGCAAAATAGCAAGAGCAAGGGCCTAGCATGTGCAAGAAATCAAGAACAAGGGCCTAGCGTTCGCGAAATAGCAAGAACAAGGGCCTAGCGTGTGCAAAATAAAAAGAACAAGGGTCTAGCATGTGCAAAATTGCAAGAACAAGGGCCTAGCGTGTGCAAAATAAAAAGATCAAGGGCATAGCGTGTGCAAAATAGCAAGAACAAGGGCCTAGCGTGTGCAAAATAAAAAGAACAAGGGCCTAGCGTGTGCAAAATAAAAAGAACAAGGACCTAGCGTGTGCAAAATTGCAAGAACAAGGGCCTAACGTGTGCAAAATTGCAAGAACAAGGGCCTAGCGAGTGCAAAATAGCAAGAGCAAGGGCCTAGCGTGTGCAAAAAATCAAGAACAAGGGCCTAGCGTTCGCGAAATAGCAAGAACAAGGGCCTAGCGTGTGCAAAATAAAAAGAACAAGGGTCTAGCATGTGCAAAATTGCAAGAGCAAGGGCCTAGCATGTTCAAAATAAAAAGAACAAGGGCGTAGTGTGTACAAAATAAAAAGAACAAGGGCATAGCGTGTGCAAAATAAAAATAACAAGGGCCTAGCGTGTGCAAAATAAAAAGAACAAGGGCCTAGCGTGTGCAAAATTGTAAGAACAAGGGCCTAGCGTGTTCAAAAAAAAAACGAACAAGGGTCTAGCATGTGCAAAATTGCAAGAGCAAGGGCCTAGCATGTGCAAAAAAAAAAGAACAAGGGCGTAGCGTGTGCAAAAAATAAAGAACAAGGGCATAGCGTGTGCAAAATAAAAAGAACAAGGGCCTAGCGTTTGCAAAATTGCAAGAACAAGGGCCTAGCGTGTGCAAAATTGCAAGAACAAGGGCCTAGCGTGTGCAAAATTGCAAGAACAAGGGCCTAGCGAGTGCAAAATAGCAAGAGCAAGGGCCTAGTGTGTGCAAAAAATCAAGAACAAGTGCCTAGCGTTTGCGAAATTGCAAGAACAAGGGCCTAGCGTGTGCAAAATAAAAAGAACAAGGGCCTAGCGTGTGCAAAATAAAAAGAACAAGGACCTAGCGTGTGCAAGATTGCAAGAACAAGGGCCTAACGTGTGCAAAATTGCAAGAACAAGGGCCTAGCGAGTGCAAAATAGCAAGAGCAAGGGCCTAGCGTGTGCAAAAAATCAAGAACAAGGGCCTAGCCTTCGCGAAATAGCAAGAACAAGGGCCTAGCGTGTGCAAAAAAAAAAGAACAAGGGTCTAGCATGTGCAAAATTGCAAGAGCAAGGGCCTAGCATGTGCAAAAAAAAAAGAACAAGGGCGTAGCGTGTGCAAAATAAGAACAACAAGGGCATAGCGTGTGCAAAATAAAAAGAACAAGGGCCTAGCGTTTGCAAAATAAAAAGAACAAGGGCCTAGCGTGTGCAAAATTGCAAGAACAAGGGCCTAGCGTGTGCAAAATTGCAAGAACAAGGGCCTAGCGAGTGCAAAATAGGAAGAGCAAGGGCCTAGCGTGTGCAAAAAATCAAGAACAAGTGCCTAGCGTTTGCGAAATTGCAAGAACAAGGGCCTAGCGTGTGCAAAATAAAAAGAACAAGGCACAGCGTGTGCAAAATAGCCAGAACAAAGGCCTAGCGTGTGCAAATTAAAAAAAACAAGGGCCTAGCGTGTGCAAAATAAAAAGAACAAGGGCCTACCGTTTGCAAAATTGCAAAAACAAGGGCCTAGCATGTGCAAAATTGCAAGAACAAGGGCTTAGCGAGTGCAAAATAGCAAGACCAAAGGCCTAGCGTGTGCAAAATAAAAATAACAAGGGTCTAGCATGTGCAAAATTGCAAGAACAAGGGCCTAGCGTGTGCAAAATATAAAGAACAAGGGCATAGCGTGTGCAAAATAGCAGGAACAAGGGCCTAGCGTGTGCAAAATAAAAATAACAAGGGTCTAGCATGTGCAAAATTGCAAGAACAAGGGCCTAGCGTGTGCAAAATATAAAGAACAAGGGCATAGCGTGTGCAAAATAGCAGGAACAAGGGCCTAGCGTGTGCAAAATAAAAAGGACAAGGGCCTAGCGTGTGCAAAATAGCAAGAACAAGGGCCTAGCGTGTGCAAAATTGCAAGAACAAGGGCCTAGCGTGTGCAAACTTGCAAGAACAAGGGCTTAGCGAGTGCAAAATAGCAAGAGCAAGGGCCTAGTGTGTGCAAAAAATCAAGAACAAAGGCCTAGGCCTCGCGAAATAGCAAGAACAAGGGCCTAACATGTGCAAAATAAAAAGAACAAGGGTCTGGCATGTGCAAAATTGCAAGAACAAGGGCCTAGAGTGTGCAAAATAAAAAGAACAAGGGCATAGCGTGTGCAAAATAGCAAGAACAAGGGCCTAGCATGTGCAAAATACAAGAACAAGGGCCTAGCGTGTGCAAAATAAAAAGAACAAGGGCCTAGCGTGTGCAAAATTGCAAGAACAAGGGCCTAGCGTGTGCAAAATTGCAAGAAAAAAAGCCTAGCGAGTGCAAAATAGCAAGACCAAGGGCCTAGCGTAAGCAAAAAATCAAGAACAAGGGCCTTGTGTTCGCGAAATAGCAAGAACAAGGGCCTAGCGTGTGCAAAATTGCAACAACAAGGGCCTAGCGTGTGCAAAATTGCAAGAACAAGGGCCTAACGAGTGCAAAATTGCAACAGCAAGGGCCTAGCATGTGCAAAAAATCAAGAACAAGGGCCTAGCGTTCGCGAAATAGCAAGAACAAGGGCCTAGCGTGTGCAAAATAAAAAGAACAAGGGTATAGCATGTGCAAAATTGCAAGAACAAGGGCCTAGCGTGTGCAAAATAAAAAGAACAAGGGCATGGCGTGTGCAAAATAAAAAGAACAAGGGCCTAGCGTGTGCAAAATAGAAAGAACAAGGGCCTAGCGTGTGCAAACTTGCAAGAACAAGGGCCTAGCGTGTGCAAAATTGCAAGAACAAGGGCCTAGCAAGTGCAAAATAGCAACAGCAAGGGCCTAGCATGTGCAAAAAATCAAGAACAAGGGCCTAGCGTTCACGAAATAGCAAGAGCAAGGGCCTAGCGTGTGCAAAATAAAAAGAACAAGGGTCTAGCATGTGCAAAATTGCAAGAACAAGGGCCTAGCGTGAGCAAAATAAAAAGAACAAGGGCATAGCGTGTGCAAGATAGCAAGAGCAAGGGCCTAGCTTGTGCAAAATAAAAAGATCAAGGGCTTAGCGTGTGCAAAATAAAAAGAAGAAGGGCCTAATGTGTGCAAAATTGCAAGAACAAGGGCCTAGCGAGTGCAAAATAGCAAGAGCAAGGGCCTAGCATGTGCAAGAAATCAAGAACAAGGGCCTAGCGTTCGCGAAATAGCAAGAATAAGGGTCTAGTATGTGCAAAATTTCAAGAACAAGGGCCTAGCGTGTGCAAGATAAAAAGAACAAGGGCATAGCGTGTGCAAAATAGCAAGAACAAGGGCCTAGCATGTTCAAAATATAAGAACAAGGGCCTAGCGTGTGCAAAATAATAAGAACAAGGGCCTAGCGTGTGCAAAATTGCAGGAACAAGGGCCTAGCGTATGCAAAATTGTAAGAACAAGGGCCTAGCGAGTGCAAAATTGCAAGAGCAAGGGCCTAGCGTGTGCAAAAAAACAAGAACAAGGGTATTGTGTTCGCGAAATTGCAAGAACAAGGGCCTAGCGTGTGCAAAATAAAATGAACAAGGGCATAGCGTGTGCAAAATAGCAAGAACAAGGGCCTAGCGTGTGCAAAATAAAAAGAACAAGGGCCTAGCGTGTGCAAAATAGCAAAAACAAGGGCCTAGCGTGTGCAAAATTGCAAGAACAAGGGCCTAGCGTGTGCAAAATTGCAAGAACAAGGGCCTAGCGAGTGCAAAATAGCAAGAGCAAGGGCCTAGCGTGTGCAAAATAAAAAGAACAAGGGCCTAGCGTGTGCAAAATAAAAAGAACAAGGGCATAGCGTGTGAAAGATAGCAAGAACAAGGGCCTAGCTTGTGCAAAATAAAAAGAACAAGGGCATAGCGTGTGCAAGATAGCAAGAACAAGGGCCTAGCTTGTGCAAAATAAAAAGAACAAGGGCCTAGCGTGTGCAAAATTGCAAGAACAAGGGCATAGCGTGTGCAAAATAGCAAGAACAAGGGCCTAGCGTGTGCAAAATAAAAAGAACAAGGGCCTAGCGTGTGCAAAATAAAAAGAACAAGGGCCTAGCGTGTGCAAAATTGCAAGAACAAGGGCCTAGCGTGTGCAAAATTGCAAGAACAAGGGCCTAACGAGTGCAAAATAGCAAGAGCAAGGGCCTAGCATGTGCAAAAAATCAAGAACAAGGGCCTAGCGTTCACGAAATAGCAAGAACAAGGGCCTATCGTGTGCAAAATAAAAAGAACAAGGGTCTAGCATGTGCAAAATTGCAAGAACAAGGGCCTAGCGTGTGCAAAATAAAAAGAACAAGGGCATGGCGTGTGCAAAATAAAAAGAACAAGGGCCTAGCATGTGCAAAATAGAAAGAACAAGGGCCTAGCGTGTGCAAAATTGCAAGAACAAGGGCCTAGCGTGTGCAAAATTGCAAGAACAAGGGCCTAGCGAGTGCAAAATAGCAACAGCAAGGGCCTAGCATGTGCAAAAAATCAAGAACAAGGGCCTAGCGTTCTCAAAATAGCAAGAGCAAGGGCCTAGCGTGTGCAAAATAAAAAGAACAAGGGTCTAGCATGTGCAAAATTGCAAGAACAAGGGCCTAGCGTGAGCAAAATAAAAAGAACAAGGGCATAGCGTGTGCAAGATAGCAAGAACAAGGGCCTAGCTTGTGCAAAATAAAAAGAACAAGGGCTTAGCGTGTGCAAAATAAAAAGAAGAAGGGCCTAGCATGTGCAAAATTGCAAGAACAAGGGCCTAACGTGTGCAAAATTGCAAGAACAAGGGCCTAACGAGTGCAAAATAGCAAGAGCAAGGGCCTAGCATGTGCAAGAAATCAAGAACAAGGGCCTAGCGTTCGCGAAATAGCAAGAACAAGGGCCTAGCGTGTGCAAAATAAAAATAACAAGGGTCTAGCATGTGCAAAATTGCAAGAACAAGGGCCTAGCGTGTGCAAAATAAAAAGATCAAGGGCATAGCGTGTAGAAAATAGCAAGAACAAGGGCCTAGCGTGTGCAAAATAAAAAGAACAAGGGCCTAGCGTGTGCAAAATAAAAAGAACAAGGACCTAGCGTGTGCAAAATTGCAAGAACAAGGGCCTAACGTGTGCAAAATTGCAAGAACAAGGGCCTAGCGAGTGCAAAATAGCAAGAGCAAGGGCCTAGCGTGTGCAAAAAATCAAGAACAAGGGCCTAGCCTTCGCGAAATAGCAAGAACAAGGGCCTAGCGTGTGCAAAAAAAAAAGAACAAGGGTCTAGCATGTGCAAAATTGCAAGAGCAAGGGCCTAGCATGTGCCAAAAAAAAAGAACAAGGGCGTAGCGTGTGCAAAACAAGAAGAACAAGGGCATAGCGTGTGCAAAATAAAAAGAACAAGGGCCTAGCGTTTGCAAAATAAAAAGAACAAGGGCCTAGCGTGTGCAAAATTGCAAGAACAAGGGCCTAGCGTGTGCAAAATTGCAAGAACAAGGGCCTAGCGAGTGCAAAATAGGAAGAGCAAGGGCCTAGCGTGTGCAAAAAATCACGAACAAGTGCCTAGCGTTTGCGAAATTGCAAGAACAAAGGCCTAGCGTGTGCAAAATAAAAAAAACAAGGATCTAGCATGTGCAAAATTGCAAGAACAAGGGCTTAGCGTGTGCAAAATAAAAAGAACAAGGCACAGCGTGTGCAAAATAGCCAGAACAAAGGCCTAGCGTGTGCAAATTAAAAAAAACTAGGGCCTAGCGTGTGCAAAATAAAAAGAACAAGGGCCTACCGTTTGCAAAATTGCAAAAACAAGGGCCTAGCATGTGCAAAATTGCAAGAACAAGGGCTTAGCGAGTGCAAAATAGCAAGACCAAGGGCCTAGCGTGTGCAAAATTGTAAGAACAAGGGCCTAGCGTGTTCAAAAAAAAAACGAACAAGGGTCTAGCATGTGCAAAATTGCAAGAGCAAGGGCCTAGCATGTGCAAAAAAAAAAGAACAAGGGCGTAGCGTGTGCAAAAAAAAAAGAACAAGGGCATAGCGTGTGCAAAATAAAAAGAACAAGGGCCTAGCGTTTGCAAAATTGCAAGAACAAGGGCCTAGCGTGTGCAAAATTGCAAGAACAAGGGCCTAGCGTGTGCAAAATTGCAAGAACAAGGGCCTAGCGAGTGCAAAATCGCATGAGCAAGGGCCTAGTGTGTGCAAAAAATCAAGAACAAGTGCCTAGCGTTTGCGAAATTGCAAGAACAAGGGCCTAGCGTGTGCAAAATAAAAAAAACAAGGGCCTAGCGTGTGCAAAATAAAAAGAACAAGGACCTAGCGTGTGCAAGATTGCAAGAACAAGGGCCTAACGTGTGCAAAATTGCAAGAACAAGGGCCTAGCGAGTGCAAAATAGCAAGAGCAAGGGCCTAGCGTGTGCAAAAAATCAAGAACAAGGGCCTAGCCTTCGCGAAATAGCAAGAACAAGGGCCTAGCGTGTGCAAAAAAAAAAGAACAAGGGTCTAGCATGTGCAAAATTGCAAGAGCAAGGGCCTAGCATGTGCAAAAAAAAAAGAACAAGGGCGTAGCGTGTGCAAAATAAGAACAACAAGGGCATAGCGTGTGCAAAATAAAAAGAACAAGGGCCTAGCGTTTGCAAAATAAAAAGAACAAGGGCCTAGCGTGTGCAAAATTGCAAGAACAAGGGCCTAGCGTGTGCAAAATTGCAAGAACAAGGGCCTAGCGAGTGCAAAATAGGAAGAGCAAGGGCCTAGCGTGTGCAAAAAATCAAGAACAAGTGCCTAGCGTTTGCGAAATTGCAAGAACAAGGGCCTAGCGTGTGCAAAATAAAAAGAACAAGGCACAGCGTGTGCAAAATAGCCAGAACAAAGGCCTAGCGTGTGCAAATTAAAAAAAACAAGGGCCTAGCGTGTGCAAAATAAAAAGAACAAGGGCCTACCGTTTGCAAAATTGCAAAAACAAGGGCCTAGCATGTGCAAAATTGCAAGAACAAGGGCTTAGCGAGTGCAAAATAGCAAGACCAAAGGCCTAGCGTGTGCAAAAAATCAAGAACAAGGGCCTAGCATTCGCGAAATAGCAAGAACAAGGGCCTAGCGTGTGCAAAATAAAAATAACAAGGGTCTAGCATGTGCAAAATTGCAAGAACAAGGGCCTAGCGTGTGCAAAATAAAAAGAACAAGGGCATAGCGTGTGCGAAATAGCAGGAACAAGGGCCTAGCGTGTGCAAAATAAAAAGGACAAGGGCCTAGCGTGTGCAAAATAGCAAGAACAAGGGCCTAGCGTGTGCAAAATTGCAAGAACAAGGGCCTAGCGTGTGCAAACTTGCAAGAACAAGGGCTTAGCGAGTGCAAAATAGCAAGAGCAAGGGCCTAGTGTGTGCAAAAAATCAAGAACAAAGGCCTAGGGTTCGCGAAATAGCAAGAACAAGGGCCTAACATGTGCAAAATATAAAGAACAAGGGTCTAGCATGTGCAAAATTGCAAGAACAAGGGCCTAGAGTGTGCAAAATAAAAAGAACAAGGGCATAGCGTGTGCAAAATAGCAAGAACAAGGGCCTAGCATGTGCAAAATACAAGAACAAGGGCCTAGCGTGTGCAAAATAAAAAGAACAAGGGCCTAGCGTGTGCAAAATTGCAAGAACAAGGGCCTAGCGTGTGCAAAATTGCAAGAAAAAAAGCCTAGCGAGTGCAAAATAGCAAGACCAAGGGCCTAGCGTAAGCAAAAAATCAAGAACAAGGGCCTTGTGTTCGCGAAATAGCAAGAACAAGGGCCTAGCGTGTGCAAAATAAAAAGAACAAGGGCCTAGCGTGTGCAAAATTGCAACAACAAGGGCCTAGCGTGTGCAAAATTGCAAGATCAAGGGCCTAACGAGTGCAAAATTGCAACAGCAAGGGCCTAGCATGTGCAAAAAATCAAGAACAAGGGCCTAGCGTTCGCGAAATAGCAAGAACAAGGGCCTAGCGTGTGCAAAATAAAAAGAACAAGGGTATAGCATGTGCAAAATTGCAAGAACAAGGGCCTAGCGTGTGCAAAATAAAAAGAACAAGGGCATGGCGTGTGCAAAATAAAAAGAACAAGGGCCTAGCGTGTGCAAAATAGAAAGAACAAGGGCCTAGCGTGTGCAAACTTGCAAGAACAAGGGCCTAGCGTGTGCAAAATTGCAAGAACAAGGGCCTAGCAAGTGCAAAATAGCAACAGCAAGGGCCTAGCATGTGCAAAAAATCAAGAACAAGGGCCTAGCGTTCACGAAATAGCAAGAGCAAGGGCCTAGCGTGTGCAAAATAAAAAGAACAAGGGTCTAGCATGTGCAAAATTGCAAGAACAAGGGCCTAGCGTGAGCAAAATAAAAAGAACAAGGGCATAGCGTGTGCAAGATAGCAAGAACAAGGGCCTAGCTTGTGCAAAATAAAAAGATCAAGGGCTTAGCGTGTGCAAAATAAAAAGAAGAAGGGCCTAATGTGTGCAAAATTGCAAGAACAAGGGCCTAGCGAGTGCAAAATAGCAAGAGCAAGGGCCTAGCATGTGCAAGAAATCAAGAACAAGGGCCTAGCGTTCGCGAAATAGCAAGAACAAGGGTCTAGTATGTGCAAAATTTCAAGAACAAGGGCCTAGCGTGTGCAAGATAAATAGAACAAGGGCATAGCGTGTGCAAAATAGCAAGAACAAGGGCCTAGCATGTTCAAAATATAAGAACAAGGGCCTAGCGTGTGCAAAATAATAAGAACAAGGGCCTAGCGTGTGCAAAATTGCAAGAACAAGGGCCTAGCGTATGCAAAATTGTAAGAACAAGGGCCTAGCGAGTGCAAAATTGCAAGAGCAAGGGCCTAGCGTGTGCAAAAAAACAAGAACAAGGGTATTGTGTTCGCGAAATAGCAAGAACAAGGGCCTAGCGTGTGCAAAATAAAATGAACAAGGGCATAGCGTGTGCAAAATAGCAAGAACAAGGGCCTAGCGTGTGCAAAATAAAAAGAACAAGGGCCTAGCGTGTGCAAAATAGCAAAAACAAGGGCCTAGCGTGTGCAAAATTGCAAGAACAAGGGCCTAGCGTGTGCAAAATTGCAAGAACAAGGGCCTAGCGAGTGCAAAATAGCAAGAGCAAGGGCCTAGCGTGTGCAAAATAAAAAGAACAAGGGCCTAGCGTGTGCAAAATAAAAAGAACAAGGGCATAGCGTGTGAAAGATAGCAAGAACAAGGGCCTAGCTTGTGCAAAATAAAAAGAACAAGGGCATAGCGTGTGCAAGATAGCAAGAACAAGGGCCTAGCTTGTGCAAAATAAAAAGAACAAGGGCCTAGCGTGTGCAAAATTGCAAGAACAAGGGCATAGCGTGTGCAAAATAGCAAGAACAAGGGCCTAGCGTGTGCAAAATAAAAAGAACAAGGGCCTAGCGTGTGCAAAATAAAAAGAACAAGGGCCTAGCGTGTGCAAAATTGCAAGAACAAGGGCCTAGCATGTGCAAAATTGCAAGAACAAGGGCCTAACGAGTGCAAAATAGCAAGAGCAAGGGCCTAGCATGTGCAAAAAATCAAGAACAAGGGCCTAGCGTTCACGAAATAGCAAGAACAAGGGCCTATCGTGTGTAAAATAAAAAGAACAAGGGTCTAGCATGTGCAAAATTGCAAGAACAAGGGCCTAGCGTGTGCAAAATAAAAAGAACAAGGGCATGGCGTGTGCAAAATAAAAAGAACAAGGGCCTAGCATGTGCAAAATAGAAAGAACAAGGGCCTAGCGTGTGCAAAATTGCAAGAACAAGGGCCTAGCGTGTGCAAAATTGCAAGAACAAGGGCCTAGCGAGTGCAAAATAGCAACAGCAAGGGCCTAGCATGTGCAAAAAATCAAGAACAAGGGCCTAGCGTTCTCGAAATAGCAAGAGCAAGGGCCTAGCGTGTGCAAAATAAATAGAACAAGGGTCTAGCATGTGCAAAATTGCAAGAACAAGGGCCTAGCGTGAGCAAAATAAAAAGAACAAGGGCATAGCGTGTGCAAGATAGCAAGAACAAGGGCCTAGCTTGTGCAAAATAAAAAGAACAAGGGCTTAGCGTGTGCAAAATAAAAAGAAGAAGGGCCTAGCGTGTGCAAAATTGCAAGAACAAGGGCCTAACGTGTGCAAAATTGCAAGAACAAGGGCCTAACGAGTGCAAAATAGCAAGAGCAAGGGCCTAGCATGTGCAAGAAATCAAGAACAAGGGCCTAGCGTTCGCGAAATAGCAAGAACAAGGGCCTAGCGTGTGCAAAATAAAAATAACAAGGGTCTACCTTGTGCAAAATTGCAAGAACAAGGGCCTAGCGTGTGCAAAATAAAAAGATCAAGGGCATAGCGTGTAGAAAATAGCAAGAACAAGGGCCTAGCGTGTGCAAAATAAAAAGAACAAGGGCCTAGCGTGTGCAAAATAAAAAGAACAAGGACCTAGCGTGTGCAAAATTGCAAGAACAAGGGCCTAACGTGTGCAAAATTGCAAGAACAAGGGCCTAGCGAGTGCAAAATAGCAAGAGCAAGGGCCTAGCGTGTGCAAAAAATCAAGAACAAGGGCCTAGCCTTCGCGAAATAGCAAGAACAAGGGCCTAGCGTGTGCAAAAAAAAAAGAACAAGGGTCTAGCATGTGCAAAATTGCAAGAGCAAGGGCCTAGCATGTGCCAAAAAAAAAGAACAAGGGCGTAGCGTGTGCAAAATAAGAAGAACAAGGGCATAGCGTGTGCAAAATAAAAAGAACAAGGGCCTAGCGTTTGCAAAATAAAAAGAACAAGGGCCTAGCGTGTGCAAAATTGCAAGAACAAGGGCCTAGCGTGTGCAAAATTGCAAGAACAAGGGCCTAGCGAGTGCAAAATAGGAAGAGCAAGGGCCTAGCGTGTGCAAAAAATCACGAACAAGTGCCTAGCGTTTGCGAAATTGCAAGAACAAAGGCCTAGCGTGTGCAAAATAAAAAAAACAAGGATCTAGCATGTGCAAAATTGCAAGAACAAGGGCTTAGCGTGTGCAAAATAAAAAGAACAAGGCACAGCGTGTGCAAAATAGCCAGAACAAAGGCCTAGCGTGTGCAAATTAAAAAAAACTAGGGCCTAGCGTGTGCAAAATAAAAAGAACAAGGGCCTACCGTTTGCAAAATTGCAAAAACAAGGGCCTAGCATGTGCAAAATTGCAAGAACAAGGGCTTAGCGAGTGCAAAATAGCAAGACCAAGGGCCTAGCGTGTGCAAAAAATCAAGAACAAGGGCCTAGCGTTCGCGAAATAGCAAGAACAAGGGCCTAGCGTGTGCAAAATAAAAAGAACAAGGGTCTAGCATGTGCAAAATTGCAAGAACAAGGGCCTAGCGTGTGCAAAATAAAAAGAACAAGGGCATAGCGTGTTTAAAATAGCAAGAACAAGGGTTTAGCGTGTGCAAAATAGCAAGAACAAGGGCCTAGCGTGTGCAAAATTGCAAAAACAAGGGCCTAGCGTGTGCAAAATTGCAAGAACAAGGGCCTAGCGAGTGCAAAATAGCAAGAGCAAGGGCCTAGTGTGTGCAAAAAATCAAGAACAAAGGCCTAGCGTTCGCGAAATAACAAGAACAAGGGCCTAACATGTGCAAAATAAAAAGAACAAGGGTCTAGCATGTGCAAAATTGCAGAAACAAGGGCCTAGAGTGTGCAAAATAAAAAGAACAAGGGCATAGCGTGTGCAAAATAGCAAGAACAAGGGCCTAGCATGTGCAAAATAGCAAGAACAAGGGCCTAGCGTGTGCAAAATTGCAAGAACAAGGGCCTAACGAGTGCAAAATAGCAAGAACAAGGGCCTAACGAGTGCAAAATAGCAAGAGCAAGGGCCTAGCATGTGCAAGAAATCAAGAACAAGGGCCTAGCGTTCGCGAAATAGCAAGAACAAGGGCCTAGCGTGTGCAAAATAAAAAGAACAAGGGTCTAGCATGTGCAAAATTGCAAGAACAAGGGCCTAGCGTGTGCAAAATAAAAAGAACAAGGGCATAGCGTGTGCAAAATAGCAAGAACAAGGGCCTAGCGTGTGCAAAATAAAAAGAACAAGGGCCTAGCGTGTGCAAAATAAAAAGAACAAGGACCTAGCGTGTGCAAAATTGCAAGAACAAAGGCCTAACGTGTGCAAAATTGCAAGAACAAGGGCCTAGCGAGTGCAAAATAGCAAGAGCAAGGTCCTAGCGTGTGCAAAAAATCAAGAACAATGGCCTAGCGTTCGCGAAATAGCAAGAACAAGGGCCTAGCGTGTGCAAAATAAAAAGAACAAGGGTCTAGCATGTGCAAAATTGCAAGAGCAAGGGCCTAGCATGCGCAAAATAAAAAGAACAAGGGCGTAGCGTGTGCAAAATAAAAAGAACAAGGGCATAGCGTGTGCAAAATAAAAAGAACAAGGGCCTAGCGTGTGCAAAATAAAAAGAACAAGGGCCTAGCGTGTGCAAAATTGCAAGAACAAGGGCCTAGCGTGTGCAAAATTGCAAGAACAAGGGCCTAGTGAGTGCAAAATAGCAAGAGCAAGGGCCTAGCATGTGCAAAAGATCAAGAACAAGTGCCTAGCGTTTGCGAAATTGCAAGAACAAGGGCCTAGCGTGTGCAAAATAAAAAGAACAAGGGTCTAGCATGTGCAAAATTGCAAGAACAAGGGCCTAGCGTGAGCAAAATAAAAAGAACAAGGGCATAGCGTGTGCCAGATAGCAAGAACAAGGGCCTAGATTGTGCAAAAAAAATAGAACAAGGGCCTAGCGTGTGCAAAATAAAAAGAAGAAGGGCCTAGCATGTGCAAAATTGCAAGAACAAGGGCCTAACGTGTGCAAAATTGCAAGAACAAGGGCCTAACGAGTGCAAAATAGCAAGAGCAAGGGCCTAGCATGTGCAAGAAATCAAGAACAAGGGCCTAGCGTTCGCGAAATAGCAAGAACAAGGGCCTAGCGTGTGCAAAATAAAAAGAACAAGGGTCTAGCATGTGCAAAATTGCAAGAACAAGGGTCTAGCGTGTGCAAAATAAAAAGAACAAGGGCATAGCGTGTGCAAAATAGCAAGAACAAGGGCCTAGCGTGTGCAAAATAAAAAGAACAAGGGCCTAGCGTGTGCAAAATAGCAAGAACAAGGGCCTAGCGTGTGCAAAATTGCAAGAACAAGGGCCTAGCGTGTGCAAAATTGCTAGAGCAAGGGCCTAGCGAGTGCAAAATAGCAAGAACAAGGGCCTAGCGTTCGGGAAATAGCAAGAACAAGGGCTTAACATGTGCAAAATAAAAAGAACAAGGGTCTAGCATGTGCAAAATTGCAAGAACAAGGGCCTAGCGTGTGCAAAAAAAAAAGAACAAGGGCATAGCGTGTGCAAAATAGCAAGAACAAGGGCCTAGCATGTGCAAAATACAAGAATAAGGGCCTAGCGTGTGCAAAATAGAAATAACAAGGGCCTAGCGTGTGCAAAATTGCAAAAACAAGGGCCTAGCGAGTGCAAAATAGCAAGACCAAGTTCCTAGCGTATGCAAAAAATCAAGAACAAGGGCCTTGTGTTCGCGAAATAGCAAGAACAAGGGCCTAGCGTGTGCAAAATAAAAAGAACAAGGGTCTAGCATGTGCAAAATTGCAAGAACAAGGGCATAGCGTGTGCAAAATAAAAAGAACAAGGGCATAGCGTGTGCAAAATAGCAAGAACAAGGGCCTAGCGTGTGCAAAATAAAAAGAACAAGGGCCTAGCGTGTGCAAAATAAAAAGAACAAGGACCTAGCGTGTGCAAAATTGCAAGAACAAAGGCCTAACGAGTGCAAAATAGCAAGAGCAAGGGCCTAGCGTGTGCAAAAAATCAAGAACAATGGCCTAGCGTTCGCGAAATAGCAAGAACAAGGGCCTAGCGTGTGCAAAATAAAAAGAACAAGGGTCTAGCATGTGCAAAATTGCAAGAGCAAGGGCCTAGCATGTGCAAAGTAAAAAGAACAAGGGCGTAGCGTGTGCAAAATAAAAAGAACAAGGGCATAGCGTGTGCAAAATAAAAAGAACAAGGGCCTAGCGTGTGCAAAATAAAAAGAACAAGGGCCTAGCGTGTGCAAAATTGCAAGAACAAGGGCCTAGCGTGTGCAAAATTGCAAGAACAAGGGCCTAGTGAGTGCAAAATAGCAAGAGCAAGGGCCTAGCGTGTGCAAAAAATCAAGAACAAGTGCCTAGCGTTTGCGAAATTGCAAGAACAAGGGCCTAGCGTTTGCAAAATAAAAAGAACAAGGGTCTAGCATGTGCAAAATTGCAAGAACAAGGGCCTAGCGTGAGCAAAATAAAAAGAACAAGGGCATAGCGTGTGCAAGATAGCAAGAACAAGGGCCTAGCTTGTGCAAAAAAAAAAAGAACAAGGGCCTAGAGTGTGCAAAATAAAAAGAAGAAGGGCCTAGCATGTGCAAAATTGCAAGAACAAGGGCCTAACGTGTGCAAAATTGCAAGAACAAGGGCCTAACGAGTGCAAAATAGCAAGAGCAAGGGCCTAGCATGTGCAAAAAATCAAGAACAAGGGCCTAGCGTTCGCGAAATAGCAAGAACAAGGGCCTAGCGTGTGCAAAATAAAAAGAACAAGGGTCTAGCATGTGCAAAATTGCAAGAACAAGGGCCTAGCGAGTGCAAAATAGCAACAGCAAGGGCCTAGCATGTGCAAAAAATCAAGAACAAGGGCCTAGCGTTCATGAAATAGCAAGAGCAAGGGCCTAGCGTGTGCAAAATAAAAAGAACAAGGGTCTAGCATGTGCAAAATTGCAAGAACAAGGGCCTAGCGTGAGCAAAATAAAAAGAACAAGGGCATAGCGTGTGCAAGATAGCAAGAACAAGGGCCTAGCTTGTGCAAAATAAAAAGAACAAGGGCCTAGCGTGTGTAAAATAAAAAGAAGAAGGGC
Organism: Closterium sp. NIES-65; assembly: GCA_948144175.1. Taxonomy (NCBI): domain Eukaryota; kingdom Viridiplantae; phylum Streptophyta; class Zygnematophyceae; order Desmidiales; family Closteriaceae; genus Closterium; species Closterium sp. NIES-65. The sequence goes on from CANXME010001171.1 coordinate 27,086, forward strand.
CTAGCATGTGCAAAATTGCAAGAACAAGGGCCTAACGTGTGCAAAATTGCAAGAACAAGGGCCTAACGAGTGCAAAATAGCAAGAGCAAGGGCCTAGCATGTGCAAGAAATCAAGAACAAGGGCCTAGCGTTCGCGAAATAGCAAGAACAAGGGCCTAGCGTGTGCAAAATAATAAGAACAAGGGTCTAGCATGTGCAAAATTGCAAGAACAAGGGCCTAGCGTGTGCAAAATAAAAAGAACAAGGGTCTAGCATGTGCAAAATTGCAAGAGCAAGGGCCTAGCATGTGCAAAGTAAAAAGAACAAGGGCGTAGCGTGTGCAAAATAAAAAGAACAAGGGCATAGCGTGTGCAAAATAAAAAGAACAAGGGCCTAGCGTGTGCAAAATAAAAAGAACAAGGGCCTAGCGTGTGCAAAATTGCAAGAACAAGGGCCTAGCGTGTGCAAAATTGCAAGAACAAGGGCCTAGTGAGTGCAAAATAGCAAGAGCAAGGGCCTAGCGTGTGCAAAAAATCAAGAACAAGTGCCTATCGTTTGCGAAATTGCAAGAACAAGGGCCTAGCGTTTGCAAAATAAAGAGAACAAGGGCCTAGCATGTGCAAAATTGCGAGAACAAGGGCCTAGCGTGAGCAAAATAAAAAGAACAAGGGCATAGCGTGTGCAAGATAGCAAGAACAAGGGCCTAGCTTGTGCAAAAAAAAAAGAACAAGGGCCTAGAGTGTGCAAAATAAAAAGAAGAAGGGCCTAGCATGTGCAAAATTGCAAGAACAAGGGCCTAACGTGTGCAAAATTGCAAGAACAAGGGCCTAACGAGTGCAAAATAGCAAGAGCAAGGGCCTAGCATGTGCAAAAAATCAAGAACAAGGGCCTAGCGTTCGCGAAATAGCAAGAACAAGGGCCTAGCGTGTGCAAAATAAAAAGAACAAGGGTCTAGCATGTGCAAAATTGCAAGAACAAGGGCCTAGCGAGTGCAAAATAGCAACAGCAAGGGCCTAGCATGTGCAAAAAATCAAGAACAAGGGCCTAGCGTTCATGAAATAGCAAGAGCAAGGGCCTAGCGTGTGCAAAATAAAAAGAACAAGGGTCTAGCATGTGCAAAATTGCAAGAACAAGGGCCTAGCGTGAGCAAAATAAAAAGAACAATGGCATAGCGTGTGCAAGATAGCAAGAACAAGGGCCTAGCTTGTGCAAAATAAAAAGAACAAGGGCCTAGCGTGTGTAAAATAAAAAGAAGAAGGGCCTAGCATGTGCAAAATTGCAAGAACAAGGGCCTAACATGTGCAAAATTGCAAGAACAAGGGCCTAACGAGTGCAAAATAGCAAGAGCTAGGGCCTAGCATGTGCAAGAAATCAAGAACAAGGGCCTAGCGTTCGCGAAATAGCAAGAACAAGGGCCTAGCGTGTGCAAAATAAAAAGAACAAGGGTCTAGCATGTGCAAAATTGCAAGAACAAGGGCCTAGCGTGTGCAAAATAAAAAGAACAAGGGCATAGCGTGTGCAAAATAGCAAGAACAAGGGCCTAGCGTGTGCAAAATAAAAAGAACAAGGGCCTAGCGTGTGCAAAATAAAAAGAACAAGGACCTAGCGTGTGCAAAATTGCAAGAACAAAGGCCTAACGTGTGCAAAATTGCAAGAACAAGGGCCTAGCGAGTGCAAAATAGCAAGAGCAAGGTCCTAGCGTGTGCAAAAAATCAAGAACAATGGCCTAGCGTTCGCGAAATAGCAAGAACAAGGGCCTAGCGTGTGCAAAATAAAAAGAACAAGGGTCTAGCATGTGCAAAATTGCAAGAGCAAGGGCCTAGCATGTGCAAAATAAAAAGAACAAGGGCGTAGCGTGTGCAAAATAAAAAGAACAAGGGCATAGCGTGTGCAAAATAAAAAGAACAAGGGCCTAGCGTGTGCAAAAAAAAAAGAACAAGGGCCTAGCGTGTGCAAAATTGCAAGAACAAGGGCCTAGCGTGTGCAAAATTGCAAGAACAAGGGCCTAGTGAGTGCAAAATAGCAAGAGCAAGGGCCTAGCGTGTGCAAAAGATCAAGAACAAGTGCCTAGCGTTTGCGAAATTGCAAGAACAAGGGCCTAGCGTGTGCAAAATAAAAAGAACAAGGGTCTAGCATGTGCAAAATTGCAAGAACAAGGGCCTAGCGTGAGCAAAATAAAAAGAACAAGGGCATAGCGTGTGCCAGATAGCAAGAAAAAGGGCCTAGCTTGTGCAAAAAAAAAAAGAACAAGGGCCTAGCGTGTGCAAAATAAAAAGAAGAAGGGCCTAGCATGTGCAAAATTGCAAGAACAAGGGCCTAACGTGTGCAAAAGTGCAAGAACAAGGGCCTAACGAGTGCAAAATAGCAAGAGCAAGGGCCTAGCATGTGCAAGAAATCAAGAACAAGGGCCTAGCGTTCGCGAAATAGCAAGAACAAGGGCCTAGCGTGTGCAAAATAAAAAGAACAAGGGTCTAGCATGTGCAAAATTGCAAGAACAAGGGTCTAGCGTGTGCAAAATAAAAAGAACAAGGGCATAGCGTGTGCAAAATAGCAAGAACAAGGGCCTAGCGTGTGCAAAATAAAAAGAACAAGGGCCTAGCGTGTGCAAAATAGCAAGAACAAGGGCCTAGCGTGTGCAAAATTGCAAGAACAAGGGCCTAGCGTGTGCAAAATTGCAAGAACAAGGGCCTAGCGAGTGCAAAATAGCAACAGCAAGGGCCTAGCGTGTGCAAAAACTCAAGAACAAGGGCCTAGCGTTCGGGAAATAGCAAGAACAAGGGCTTAACATGTGCAAAAAAAAAAGAACAAGGGTCTAGCATGTGCAAAATTGCAAGAACAAGGGCCTAGAGTGTGCAAAATAAAAAGAACAAGGGCATAGCGTGTGCAAAATAGCAAGAACAAGGGCCTAGCATGTGCAAAATACAAGAATAAGGGCCTAGCGTGTGCAAAATAGAAATAACAAGGGCCTAGCATGTGCAAAATTGCAAGAACAAGGGCCTAGCGAGTGCAAAATAGCAAGACCAAGTTCCTAGCGTATGCAAAAAATCAAGAACAAGGGCCTTGTGTTCGCGAAATAGCAAGAACAAGGGCCTAGCGTGTGCAAAATAAAAAGAACAAGGGTCTAGCATGTGCAAAATTGCAAGAACAAGGGCATAGCGTGTGCAAAATAAAAATAACACGGGCATAGCGTGTGCAAAATAAAAAGAACAAGGGCCTAGCGTGTGCAAAATTGCAAGAACAAGGGCCTAGCGTGTGCAAAATAAAAAGAACAAGGGCATAGCGTGTGCAAAATAGCAAGAACAAGGGCCTAGCGTGTGCAAAATAAAAAGAACAAGGGCCTAGCGTGTGCAAAATAAAAAGAACAAGGACCTAGCGTGTGCAAAATTGCAAGAACAAAGGCCTAACGTGTGCAAATTGCAAGAACAAGGGCCTAGCGAGTGCAAAATAGCAAGAGCAAGGGCCTAGCGTGTGCAAAAAATCAAGAACAATGGCCTAGCGTTCGCGAAATAGCAAGAACAAGGGCCTAGCGTGTGCAAAATAAAAAGAACAAGGGTCTAGCATGTGCAAAATTGCAAGAACAAGGGCCTAGCGTGTGCAAAATAAAAAGAACAAGGGCATAGCGTGTGCAAAATAGCAAGAACAAGGGCCTAGCGTGTGCAAAATAAAAAGAACAAGGGCCTAGCGTGTGCAAAATAAAAAGAACAAGGACCTAGCGTGTGCAAAATTGCAAGAACAAAGGCCTAACGTGTGCAAAATTGCAAGAACAAGGGCCTAGCGAGTGCAAAATAGCAAGAGCAAGGTCCTAGCGTGTGCAAAAAATCAAGAACAATGGCCTAGCGTTCGCGAAATAGCAAGAACAAGGGCCTAGCGTGTGCAAAATAAAAAGAACAAGGGTCTAGCATGTGCAAAATTGCAAGAGCAAGGGCCTAGCATGTGCAAAATAAAAAGAACAAGGGCGTAGCGTGTGCAAAATAAAAAGAACAAGGGCATAGCGTGTGCAAAATAAAAAGAACAAGGGCCTAGCGTGTGCAAAAAAAAAAGAACAAGGGCCTAGCGTGTGCAAAATTGCAAGAACAAGGGCCTAGCGTGTGCAAAATTGCAAGAACAAGGGCCTAGTGAGTGCAAAATAGCAAGAGCAAGGGCCTAGCGTGTGCAAAAGATCAAGAACAAGTGCCTAGCGTTTGCGAAATTGCAAGAACAAGGGCCTAGCGTGTGCAAAATAAAAAGAACAAGGGTCTAGCATGTGCAAAATTGCAAGAACAAGGGCCTAGCGTGAGCAAAATAAAAAGAACAAGGGCATAGCGTGTGCCAGATAGCAAGAAAAAGGGCCTAGCTTGTGCAAAAAAAAAAAGAACAAGGGCCTAGAGTGTGCAAAAAAAAAAGAAGAAGGGCCTAGCATGTGCAAAATTGCAAGAACAAGGGCCTAACGTGTGCAAAATTGCAAGAACAAGGGCCTAACGAGTGCAAAATAGCAAGAGCAAGGGCCTAGCATGTGCAAAAAATCAAGAACAAGGGCCTAGCGTTCGCGAAATAGCAAGAACAAGGGCCTAGCGTGTGCAAAATAAAAAGAACAAGGGTCTAGCATGTGCAAAATTGCAAGAACAAGGGCCTAGCGTGTGCAAATTAAAAAGAACAAGGGCATAGCGTGTGCAAAATGGCAAGAACAAGGGCCTAGCGTGTGCAAAATAAAAAAAACAAGGGCCTAGCGTGTGCAAAATAGCAAGAACAAGGGCCTAGCGTGTGCAAAATTGCAAGAACAAGGGCCTAGCGTGTGCAAAATTGCAAGAACAAGGGCCTAGTGAGTGCAAAATAGCAAGAGCAAGGGCCTAGCGTGTGCAAAAGATCAAGAACAAGTGCCTAGCGTTTGCGAAATTGCAAGAACAAGGGCCTAGCGTGTGCAAAATAAAAAGAACAAGGGTCTAGCATGTGCAAAATTGCAAGAACAAGGGCCTAGCGTGAGCAAAATAAAAAGAACAAGGGCATAGCGTGTGCAAGATAGCAAGAACAAGGGCCTAGCTTGTGCAAAAAAAAAAGAACAAGGGCCTAGAGTGTGCAAAAAAAAAAGAAGAAGGGCCTAGCATGTGCAAAATTGCAAGAACAAGGGCCTAACGTGTGCAAAATTGCAAGAACAAGGGCCTAACGAGTGCAAAATAGCAAGAGCAAGGGCCTAGCATGTGCAAAAAATCAAGAACAAGGGCCTAGCGTTCGCGAAATAGCAAGAACAAGGGCCTAGCGTGTGCAAAATAAAAAGAACAAGGGTCTAGCATGTGCAAAATTGCAAGAACAAGGGCCTAGCGTGTGCAAATTAAAAAGAACAAGGGCATAGCGTGTGCAAAATGGCAAGAACAAGGGCCTAGCGTGTGCAAAATAAAAAAAACAAGGGCCTAGCGTGTGCAAAATAGCAAGAACAAGGGCCTAGCGTGTGCAAAATTGCAAGAACAAGGGCCTAGCGTGTGCAAAATTGCAAGAACAAGGGCCTAGCGAGTGCAAAATAGCAAGAGCAAGGGCCTAGCGTGTGCAAAAACTCAAGAACAAGGGCCTAGCGTTCGCGAAATAGCAAGAACAAGGGCCTAACATGTGCAAAATAAAAAGAACAAGGGTGTAGCATGTGCAAAATTGCAAGAACAAGGGCCTAGAGTGTGCAAAATAAAAAGAACAAGGGCATAGCGTGTGCAAAATAGCAAGAACAAGGGCCTAGCATGTGCAAAATACAAGAATAAGGGCCTAGCGTGTGCAAAATAAAAAGAACAAGGGCCTAGCGTGTGCAAAATTGCAAGAACAAGGGCCTAGCGAGTGCAAAATAGCAAGACCAAGTTCCTAGCGTATGCAAAAAATCAAGAACAAGGGCCTTGTGTTCGCGAAATAGCAAGAACAAGGGCCAAGCGTGTGCAAAATAAAAAGAACAAGGGTCTAGCATGTGCAAAATTGCAAGAACAAGGGCATAGCGTGTGCAAAATAAAAATAACACGGGCATAGCGTGTGCAAAATAGAAAGAACAACGGCCTAGCGTGTGCAAACTTGCAAGAACAAGGGCCTAGCGTGTGCAAAATTGCAAGAACAAGGGCCTAGCGAGTGCAAAATAGCAACAGCAAGGGCCTAGCATGTGCAAAAAATCAAGAACAAGGGCCTAGCGTTCATGAAATAGCAAGAGCAAGGGCCTAGCGTGTGCAAAATAAAAAGAACAAGGGTCTAGCATGTGCAAAATTGCAATAACAAGGGCCTAGCGTGAGCAAAATAAAAAGAACAAGGGCATAGCGTGTGCAAGATAGCACGAACAAAGGCCTAGCTTGTGCAAAATAAAAAGAACAAGGGCCTAGCGTGTATAAAATAAAAAGAAGAAGGGCCTAGCATGTGCAAAATTGCAAGAACAAGGGCCTAACGTGTGCAAAATTGCAAGAACAAGGGCCTAACGAGTGCAAAATAGCAAGAGCAAGGGCCTAGCATGTGCAAGAAATCAAGAACAAGGGCCTAGCGTTCGCGAAATAGCAAGAACAAGGGCCTAGCGTGTGTAAAATAAAAAGAAGAAGGGCCTAGCATGTGCAAAATTGCAAGAACAAGGGCCTAACGTGTGCAAAATTGCAAGAACAAGGGCCTAACGAGTGCAAAATAGCAAGAGCAAGGGCCTAGCGTGTGCAAGAAATCAAGAACAAGGGCCTAGCGTTCGCGAAATAGCAAGAACAAGGGCCTAGCGTGTGCAAAATAAAAAGAACAAGGGTCTAGCATGTGCAAAATTGCAAGAACAAGGGCCTAGCGTGTGCAAAATAAAAAGAACAAGGGCATAGCGTGTGCAAAATAGCAAGAACAAGGGCCTAGCGTGTGCAAAATAAAAAGAACAAGGGCCTAGCGTGTGCAAAATAAAAAGAACAAGGACCTAGCGTGTGCAAAATTGCAAGAACAAAGGCCTAACGTGTTCAAAATTGCAAGAACAAGGGCCTAGCGAGTGCAAAATAGCAAGAGCAAGGGCCTAGCGTGTGCAAAAAATCAAGAACAAGGGCCTAGCGTTCGCGAAATAGCAAGAACAAGGGCCTAGCGTGTGCAAAATAAAAAGAACAATGGTCTAGCATGTGCAAAATTGCAAGAGCAAGGGCCTAGCATGTGCAAAATAAAAAGAACAAGGGCGTAGCGTGTGCAAAATAAAAAGAACAAGGGCATAGCGTGTGCAAAATAAAAAGAACAAGGGCCTAGCGTATGCAAAATAAAAAGAACAAGGGCCTAGCGTGTGCAAAATTGCAAGAACAAGGGCCTAGCGTGTGCAGAATTGCAAGAACAAGGGCCTAGTGAGTGCAAAATAGCAAGAGCAAAGGCCTAGCGTGTGCAAAAAATCAAGAACAAGTGCCTAGCGTTTGCGAAATTGCAAGAACAAGGGCCTAGCGTGTGCAAAATAAAAAAAAACAAGGGTCTAGCATGTGCAAAATTGCAAGAACAAGGGCTTAGAGTGTGCAAAATAAAAAGAACAAGGGCACAGCGTGTGCAAAATAGCCAGAACAAAGGCCTAGCGTGTGCAAAATAAAAAGAACAACGGCCTAGCGTGTGCAAAATAAAAAGAACAAGGGCCTAGCGTTTGCAAAATTGCAAGAACAAGGGCCTAGCATGTGCAAAATTGCAAGAACAAGGGCTTAGCGAGTGCAAAATAGCAAGAGCAAGGGCCTAGCGTGTGCAAAAAATCAAGAACAAGGGCCTAGCGTTCTCGGAATAGCAAGAACAAGGGCCTAGCGTGTGCAAAATAAAAAGAACAAGGGTCTAGCATGTGCAAAATTGCAAGAACAAGGGCCTAGCGTGTGCAAAATAAAAAGAACAAGGGCATAGCGTGTGCAAAATAGCAAGAACAAGGGCCTAGCGTGTGCAAAATAAAAAGAACAAGGGCCTAGCGTGTGCAAAATAGCAAGAACAAGGGCCTAGCGTGTGCAAAATTGCAAGAACAAGGGCCTAGCGTGTGCACAATTGCAAGAACAAGGGCCTAGCGAGTGCAAAATAGCAAGAGCAAGGGCCTAACATGTGCAAAATACAAGAATAAGGGCCTAGCGTGTGCAAAATAAAAAGAACAAGGGCCTAGCGTGTGCAAAAACTCAAGAACAAGGGCCTAGCGTTCGCGAAATAGCAAGAACAAGGGCCTAACATGTGCAAAATAAAAGGAACAAGGGTCTAGCATGTGCAAAATTGCAAGAACAAGGGCCTAGAGTGTGCAAAATAAAAAGAACAAGGGCATAGCGTGTGCAAAATAGCAAGAACAAGGGCCTAGCATGTGCAAAATACAAGAATAAGGGCCTAGCGTGTGCAAAATAAAAAGAACAAGGGCCTAGCGTGTGCAAAATTGCAAGAACAAGGGCCTAGCGAGTGCAAAATAGCAAGACCAAGTTCCTAGCGTATGCAAAAAATCAAGAACAAGGGCCTTGTGTTCGCAAAATAGCGAGAACAAGGGCCTAGCGTGTGCAAAATAAAAAGAACAAGGGTCTAGCATGTGCAAAATTGCAAGAACAAGGGCATAGCGTGTGCAAAATATAAATAACACGAGCATAGCGTGTGCAAAATAAAAAGAACAAGGGCCTAGCGTGTGCAAAATTGCAAGAACAAGGGCCTAGCGAGTGCAAAATAGCAAGACCAAGGGCCTTGCGTATGCAAAAAATCAAGAACAAGGGCCTTGTGTTCGCGAAATAGCAAGAACAAGGGCGTAGCGTGTGCAAAATAAAAAGAACAAGGGTCTAGCATGTGCAAAATTGCAAGAACAAGGGCATAGCGTGTGCAAAATAAAAATAACACGGGCATAGCGTGTGCAAAATAAAAAGAACAAGGGCCTAGCGTGTGCAAAATTGCAAGAACAAGGGCCTAGCGTGTGCAAAATAAAAAGAACAAGGGCATAGCGTGTGCAAAATAGCAAGAACAAGGGCCTAGCATGTGCAAAATACAAGAACAAGGGCCTAGCGTGTGCAAAATAAAAAGAACAAGGGCCTAGCGTGTGCAAAATTGCAAGAACAAGGGCCTAGCGTATGCAAAATTGCAAGAACAAGGGCCTAGCGAGTGCAAAATAGCAAGACCAAGGGCTTTGCGTATGCAAAAAATCAAGAACAAGGGCCTTGTGTTCGTGAAATAGCAAGAACAAGGGCGTAGCGTGTGCAAAATAAAAAGAACAAGGGTCTAGCATGTGCAAAATTGCAAGAACAAGGGCATAGCGTGTGCAAAATAAAAATAACACGGGCATAGCGTGTGCAAAATAGCAAGAACAAGGGCCTAGCGTGTGCAAAATTGCAAGAACAAGGGCCTAGCGTGTGCAAAATAAAAAGAACAAGGGCCTAGCGTGTGCAAAATTGCAAGAACAAGGGCCTAGCGTGTGCAAAATTGCAAGAACAAGGGCCTAGCGAGTGCAAAATAGCTAGAGCAAGGGCCTAGCGTCTGCAAAAAATCAAGAACAAGGGCATAGGGTTCGTGAAATAGCAAGAACAAGGGCCTAGCGTGTGCAAAATAAAAAGAACAAGGGCATAGCGTGTGCAAAATAGCAAGAACAAGGGCCTAGCGTGTGCAAAATAAAAAGAACAAGGGCCTAGCGTGTGCAAAATAGCAAGAACAAGGGCCTAGCGTGTGCAAAATTGCAAGAACAAGGGCCTAGCGTGTGCACAATTGCAAGAACAAGGGCCTAGCGAGTGCAAAATAGCAAGAGCAAGGGCCTAGCGTGTGCAAAAACTCAAGAACAAGGGCCTAGAGTTCGCGAAATAGCAAGAACAAGGGCCTAACATGTGCAAAATAAAAGGAACAAGGGTCTAGCATGTGCAAAATTGCAAGAACAAGGGCCTAGAGTGTGCAAAATAAAAAGAACAAGGGCATAGCGTGTGCAAAATAGCAAGAACAAGGGCCTAGCATGTGCAAAATACAAGAATAAGGGCCTAGCGTGTGCAAAATAAAAAGAACAAGGGCCTAGCGTGTGCAAAATTGCAAGAACAAGGGCCTAGCGAGTGCAAAATAGCAAGACCAAGTTCCTAGCGTATGCAAAAAATCAAGAACAAGGGCCTTGTGTTCGCAAAATAGCGAGAACAAGGGCCTAGCGTGTGCAAAATAAAAAGAATAAGGGTCTAGCATGTGCAAAATTGCAAGAACAAGGGCATAGCGTGTGCAAAATATAAATAACACGAGCATAGCGTGTGCAAAATAAAAAGAACAAGGGCCTAGCGTGTGCAAAATTGCAAGAACAAGGGCCTAGCGAGTGCAAAATAGCAAGACCAAGGGCCTTGCGTATGCAAAAAATCAAGAACAAGGGCCTTGTGTTCGCGAAATAGCAAGAACAAGGGCGTAGCGTGTGCAAAATAAAAAGAACAAGGGTCTAGCATGTGCAAAATTGCAAGAACAAGGGCATAGCGTGTGCAAAATAAAAATAACACGGGCATAGCGTGTGCAAAATAAAAAGAACAAGGGCCTAGCGTGTGCAAAATTGCAAGAACAAGGGCCTAGCGTGTGCAAAATAAAAAGAACAAGGGCATAGCGTGTGCAAAATAGCAAGAACAAGGGCCTAGCATGTGCAAAATACAAGAACAAGGGCCTAGCGTGTGCAAAATAAAAAGAACAAGGGCCTAGCGTGTGCAAAATTGCAAGAACAAGGGCCTAGCGTATGCAAAATTGCAAGAACAAGGGCCTAGCGAGTGCAAAATAGCAAGACCAAGGGCTTTGCGTATGCAAAAAATCAAGAACAAGGGCCTTGTGTTCGTGAAATAGCAAGAACAAGGGCGTAGCGTGTGCAAAATAAAAAGAACAAGGGTCTAGCATGTGCAAAATTGCAAGAACAAGGGCATAGCGTGTGCAAAATAAAAATAACACGGGCATAGCGTGTGCAAAATAGCAAGAACAAGGGCCTAGCGTGTGCAAAATTGCAAGAACAAGGGCCTAGCGTGTGCAAAATAAAAAGAACAAGGGCCTAGCGTGTGCAAAATTGCAAGAACAAGGGCCTAGCGTGTGCAAAATTGCAAGAACAAGGGCCTAGCGAGTGCAAAATAGCTAGAGCAAGGGCCTAGCGTCTGCAAAAAATCAAGAACAAGGGCATAGGGTTCGTGAAATAGCAAGAACAAGGGCCTAGCGTGTGCAAAATAAAAAGAACAAGGGCATAGCGTGTGCAAAATAGCAAGAACAAGGGCCTAGCGTGTGCAAAATAAAAAGAACAAGGGCCTAGCGTGTGCAAAATAGCAAGAACAAGGGCCTAGCGTGTGCAAAATTGCAAGAACAAGGGCCTAGCGTGTGCACAATTGCAAGAACAAGGGCCTAGCGAGTGCAAAATAGCAAGAGCAAGGGCCTAGCGTGTGCAAAAACTCAAGAACAAGGGCCTAGAGTTCGCGAAATAGCAAGAACAAGGGCCTAACATGTGCAAAATAAAAGGAACAAGGGTCTAGCATGTGCAAAATTGCAAGAACAAGGGCCTAGAGTGTGCAAAATAAAAAGAACAAGGGCATAGCGTGTGCAAAATAGCAAGAACAAGGGCCTAGCATGTGCAAAATACAAGAATAAGGGCCTAGCGTGTGCAAAATAAAAAGAACAAGGGCCTAGCGTGTGCAAAATTGCAAGAACAAGGGCCTAGCGAGTGCAAAATAGCAAGACCAAGTTCCTAGCGTATGCAAAAAATCAAGAACAAGGGCCTTGTGTTCGCAAAATAGCGAGAACAAGGGCCTAGCGTGTGCAAAATAAAAAGAACAAGGGTCTAGCATGTGCAAAATTGCAAGAACAAGGGCATAGCGTGTGCAAAATATAAATAACACGAGCATAGCGTGTGCAAAATAAAAAGAACAAGGGCCTAGCGTGTGCAAAATTGCAAGAACAAGGGCCTAGCGAGTGCAAAATAGCAAGACCAAGGGCCTTGCGTATGCAAAAAATCAAGAACAAGGGCCTTGTGTTCGCGAAATAGCAAGAACAAGGGCGTAGCGTGTGCAAAATAAAAAGAACAAGGGTCTAGCATGTGCAAAATTGCAAGAACAAGGGCATAGCGTGTGCAAAATAAAAATAACACGGGCATAGCGTGTGCAAAATAAAAAGAACAAGGGCCTAGCGTGTGCAAAATTGCAAGAACAAGGGCCTAGCGTGTGCAAAATAAAAAGAACAAGGGCATAGCGTGTGCAAAATAGCAAGAACAAGGGCCTAGAATGTGCAAAATACAAGAACAAGGGCCTAGCGTGTGCAAAATAAAAAGAACAAGGGCCTAGCGTGTGCAAAATTGCAAGAACAAGGGCCTAGCGTGTGCAAAATTGCAAGAACAAGGGCCTAGCGAGTGCAAAATAGCAAGACCAAGGGCCTTGCGTATGCAAAAAATCAAGAACAAGGGCCTTGTGTTCGCGAAATAGCAAGAACAAGGGCGTAGCGTGTGCAAAATAAGAAGAACAAGGGTCTAGCATGTGCAAAATTGCAAGAACAAGGGCATAGCGTGTGCAAAATAAAAATAACACGGGCATAGCGTGTGCAAAATAAAAAGAACAAGGGCCTAGCGTGTGCAAAATTGCAAGAACAAGGGCCTAGCGTGTGCAAAATAAAAAGAACAAGGGCCTAGCGTGTGCAAAATTGCAAGAACAAGGGCCTAGCGTGTGCAAAATTGCAAGAACAAGGGCCTAGCGAGTGCAAAATAGCTAGAGCAAGGGCCTAGCGTCTGCAAAAAATCAAGAACAAGGGCATAGGGTTCGTGAAATAGCAAGAACAAGGGCCTAGCGTGTGCAAAATATAAAGAACAAGGGCATGGCGTGTGCAAAATAGCAAGAACAAGGGCCTAGCGTGTGCAAAATAAAAAGAACAAGGGCCTAGTGTGTGCAAAATAAAAAGAACAAGGGTCTAGCATGTGCAAAATTGCAAGAACAAGGGCCTAGCGTGTGCAAAATAAAAAGAACAAGGGCATAGCGTGTGCAAGATTGCAAGAATAAGGGCCTAGCTTGTGCAAAGTAAAAAGAACAAGGGCCTAGCGTGTGCAAAATAAAAAGAACAAGGGCCTAGCGTGTGCAAAATAAAAAGAACAAGGGCCTAGGGTGTTCAAAATTGCAACAACAAGGGCCTAGCGAGTGCAAAATAGCAAGAACAAGGGCCTAGCGTGTGCAAAAAATCAAGAACAAGGGCCTAGCATTCGTGAAATAGCAAGATCAAGGGCCTAGTGTGTGCAAAATAGCAAGAACAAATGCCTAGCGTGTGCAAAATAAAAAGAACAAGGGCCTAGCGTGTGCAAAATAAAAAGAACAAGGGCCTAGCGTGTGCAAAATTGCAAGAACAAGGGCCTAACGTGTGCAAAATTGCAAGAACAAGGGCCTAGCGAGTGGAAAATAGCAAGAACAAGGGCCTAGCGTGTGCAAAAAAGCAAGAGCAAGGGCCTAGCGCGTGCAAAAAATCAAGAACAAGGGCCTAGCGTTCGCGAAATAGCAAGAACAAGGGCCTAGCGTGTACAAAATAAAAAGAACAAGGGCATAGCATGTTCAAAATAGCAAGAACAAGGGCCTAGCGGGTGCAAAATAAAAAGAACAAGGGCCTAGCGTGTGCAAAATAAAAAGAACAAGGGCCTAGCGTGTACAAAATTGCAAGAACAAGGGCCTAGCGTGTGCAAAAGTGCAAAAACAAGGGCCTAGCGAGTGCAAAAAATCAAGAACAAGGGCCTAGCGTTCGCGAAATAGCAACAACATGGGCCTAGCTGTCGGATTATTATAACTGATGCATGTTTGTAGGCTATAGTGGGGTAGCACATATGGGGTACAGCTTTCTAGGGTTGTATTTGTACCCAACTCTGACTTAGTCATTTCATTCCTGTTTTCCTTGCTTCACATGGTATAGAGCGGGTCCTGCCTTAGGACCGTTTTTTTAGGGCCCACCGAAGCGCGCCCCGAGGCGCGTCCTTTTTTTTAGCGACCCCTCGGGTCGCCTTTTCCCTCGCGGCCCCGCTGTCCCTCAGACGCGGCCCCGCCACCTCTCCTGATCGCGGCCCCGCCGCCTGCTTGACGCGGCCCCGCCGCCTCCCCTGACGCGGCCCCGCCGCCTCCCCTGACGCGGCCCTGCCGCCTCCCCTGACGCGGCCCCGCTGCCTCCCCTGACGCGGCCCCGCCTCTACTGCCGCGGCCCCGCCGCCGCCTCTGACGGCCCTGCCGCTGCACTCGACGGCCCCGCCGCTGCTCCTGCCGGCCCGCCGCTGCTCCTGCCGGCCCGCCGCTGCACCTGCCGGCCCGCCGCTGCACCCAGCGGCCCGCCGCCTCTGACGGCCCCGCCGCTGCACCCTACGGCCCGCCGCTGCTCCTGCCGGCCCGCCGCCTCACCTGACGGCCCCGCCGCTGTTCCTGCCGGCCCGCCGCTGCTCCTGCCGGCCCGCCGCTGCACCCAGCGGCCCGCCGCTTCACCTGACGGCCCCGCCGCTGCACCTGCCGGCTCGCCGCTGCACCCTACGGCCTGCCGCTGCACCCTACGGCCCGCCGCCTGCACCTGCCGGCCCGCCGCTGCACCTGCCGGCCCGCCGCTGCACCTGCCGGCCCGCCGCTGCACCTGCCGGCCCGCCACTGCACCGGTCGACCCGCCGCTGCACCTGACGGTCCCGCCCCTGTATCTCCCGGCCGAGCCGCCCCAGCAGCCGAACCGCCTGGGAGCCGAGCCGCCCAACGCCGAGCCGCCCGGGACCCGAGCCGCCCTGCCGCCGAGCCGCCCGGGAGCCGAGCCGCCCTGCACCCGAGCCGCCCAGCCGCCGAGCCGCCCGGGAGCCGAGCCGCCCTGCACCCGAGCCGCCCAGCCGCCGAGCCGCCCGGGAGCCGAGCCGCTGTGCACCCGAGCCGCCCGGTCGCTGAGCCGCCTTTCTGCATAGCTGCACGACCTGCCCTGCCTGGTGAGCACAGTCCCACTGACACTGCGAGCTCTTTCCCTACTGCTTGCACTGCGTCGCTGTCGTCGCCATGGCTACCCCTAGTGTCCTAGCTTTTGACGCTGAGGGTCGCGCCATTGATTTTGAGGTCTGGTTAGACGACCTGCAGCTGTTCTTACAGTGCGACAGGGCTGACGACCTTTCTCTCTTTGACCTCACCTCTGGCGCCTCTCCTGCTCCTGCTGCTGATGCTGATCCCGCTGTCCGCTCTAAGTGGGCCACCCGCGATGCTGCTGCACGTCTTGCTGTGCGTCGCCACCTCCCTACCTCTGAGCGTGCGCACTTTAGTCAGTACAAGAGTGCTCAGACCTTGTACGACGCTGTAGTTGCGCGCTACTCCTCCCCTGCCACTGCTGCACTGAGCCGTCTCATGCTTCCCTACCTCTTTCCTGACCTCTCTGCCTTTCCCACTGTCGCTGACCTCATTACGCACCTCCGCACTAGTGACACTCGCTACCGCGCCGCCCTTCCTGCTGAGTTCTGCGCTAAGAACCCCCCCCCCATGTACATCGCTCTCTACTACGTAGTCGCGCGCCTCCCTGACTCCCTTCGCGTCGTCAGGGACCACTTTCTCGCAGTCTGTCCCACCACCCTCACCGT